>JAOTQP010001286.1:578768-591731 GCA_026413545.1 Cichladusa arquata
TCCCTGCAGGATCTGTCCCTGCAGGATCTGTCCCTGCAGGATCTGTCCCTGCAGGATCTGTCCCTGCAGGATCTGTCTTTACAGGATCTGTCCCTGCAGGATCTGTCCTTACAGGATCTATCCCTCAGGATCTGTCCCTGCAGGATCTATCCCTCAGGATCTTTCCCTCAGGATCTGTCCCTGCAGGATCTGTCCCTGCAGGATCTGTCCCTCAGGATCTGTCCCTCAGGATCTGTCCCTGCAGGATCTGTCCCTCAGGATCTGTCCTTACAGGATCTATCCCTCAGGATCTTTCCCTCAGGATCTGTCCCCACTCCCTGTGTGTCCCCAGCCCAGCCTGGGCTCTGGCAGCCACACATCCCTCATTAGTGGCCCTTGGTGGCTCACCCTGCTGGAACAAGGCAAGCCTAAGAGCTGCATTTCCCATTTCTCAGATCTGTAGCAGGACAGTTGTTGGCTTGTAGCACAAGGAGCTAAGTCTTGCTTTTCTGGGCGTAATTTTGGCACAGATAATCTCATTATTATTATTATTATTATTATTATTATTATTATTATTTATTCTGAAAAAACACCACTGCTGATTTTTTTCTGAGTCTTGTTCCCTCTGACTCCACTTCTCTCCAAACCCATGTGGTGTTATTTGCTGGGTCCTTCATCCAGCCATGGCAAGCACCTGTTTTCTGGACACAAATTGATTTTAAAATCGGTTTTCTTAACTTGTTGGCTTCAGTGGGGCTTTACCAGACACAGTTTTGGTGCTTTGGGCTCTGTGGGTGGTCTTGGCTGCAGCTCAGGGCTGGCTTGACCAAGCTCACACCGTACCAGGAGCTCTGGCGTGGATGGATCCACATGGGATAACCCAGTGTGTGCCACCTGCAGCTGCTGTGGGGCTTGGGGTGCTCAGCTCCAGCACCTTGGGGTGCTCAGCTCCAGCCCCACAGCAGCCTGGAGAGCTGGGGGTAGGCTGGGAATTTGAAATCTTTTCAGCAATTTCTGTCTGGTCTCTCTTGTGTTGTGAAAATCCTCGAAACTGCACATGTAGAAAACATTTAGTTGCATTTACTGCTTTGTTTGTTTCCAGGAGAGGATAAATCCAGAGATGAAAAGAGTAAAAATTGCAAAGAACAGAAAATAAGTTTTAGAATTCTGTGATATTCATGGCTGTGAGGGCTCTGCCAGCTCAGTTATCTCTGCACCAGCTCACCCAGACCTGTGGTTGTAAGGGCAGCAAACAAGCTTTTCTAACAAAGACTGTGAGAGCAACATTTTAAACCAAATGCTCAAAAACCCCTTGGCAATCTGAATAAAGCATCTGCAAACCCAGCCCAGGCAGAACACTGGGAGCACTCCCATCCCAGTGACCTTCCCATCACTGATGCTCAGCCCCTCTGGGGAAAATATGTCAATCCACTCCAGAGGAGGTTTGAAATATTTGTCTGATTTAAAGATCCCACAGAGCTGTGCTTTCAAATAGCTGCCAGAATTCACCAGCCAAGCCAAACTGGAGCTCCCAGTTGTCCAAAATATGAACCTTGCTGCTGATTTGTCTTGTAGTTAAACCTTGGTGTCAGGGCAGGTGTTGGCAAATCCCACCACTCCAAAGAAACTGGGACATGGAAAGAGTCAGCAAACCCCTAAAACTGTGACATGACAGGTGTCATCAAACCCCAAAAATCCTGGGACATGAAAAGTATCAGCAAACCCCCAAAAATCTGACATGAAAGGTGATGGCAAACCCCTTCACCCTGAGAACTCTGTGACATGAAGGGTGTGCACAAACACATAATTTCTGGGTTTTTTCTGCTGCACATTTGCTGCCAGCATCTCTTTACTCCTGCCACGTTTCACTTCCCAAGACAACTGATGACCCTCTAATGCTCAGGTACAAAATCAAGCCCAGGTGAGCAGGGAGGGTCTGAGCTGAGCCCAAGGGAACATGCTCAGGTGTGCTGTCCCACCTGGGCTGGAGCCAGGACCTCCCTGTGACCCCCCAGGGCAGCTCTGCTCGGGCTCCAAGGAGCTCCCCTGAGGTGCTGCCACCACCTCAGCCACAGCTACCTGAGCTCTGTCCCTCGAGCCAGCCCTGAGGAACACTGAGAGGATGGAAAGGGAAGAATGTCCCCATCCTCAGCACCCCATCCCTGGTGTGTCCAAGGCCAGGCTGGACAGGATTTGAAGCAATCTGGGATGTGGAAGGTGTCCCTGCCCATGTGAGGTCCCTCCAAGCTGGGATTCTGTGGTTGAGTGAAAAGATGAGACTGTCACATCACAGGAGGGACTTTGAACTGCCCAAACCTTGTTCCACAGCTCCCAAACATGAGACTGGAAAGTGAAGCATCTCAGAGAAATAATGAGAAAAAGCAGAGCAGTAATAAGGCAGGGCAGTGCAGAGTGAGTGCTGGCTGAGGGTGATGAGCAGAGCCCGGCGTGGGCAGCCTGAGTGACCATGGGGTGTCACTCACACACCACAAACCAGAGCAGAACAAACCCAGGGCTGTGTGAGCACAGCCCCCAGCCAGGGACTGCCCTGCCCCGCTCACAGCTCACCCCAGCAGCTCTGGGGTGGCCTCTGCACACCTGTGTTTTACCCTCCACATTGGGACAGTTTCCATTTTACACCATCCCTCTGAGAAGCTGACAAACCAGCTGGCTACAAAAGGATGCAAAAAAATTCTCTCGCCAATCTTTTGTCTTTATCCCCTGACACATTTTCTCTCCTCTCGTTAATGCAGACAAAGCACAAGCACCGGCGTGGCATCCAAACTCTGGGCAAAAAGCAGGTTTATTGCTGGCTGGGGCTGGCAAGGGGGACACAGAGATGTTGTTCCAGGCGGGAGAACAAAGATTAACTACTCTTCTCACAGATTTAAAATCCGGGAAGGGTGACCTCATACAGCACAGCACCACTGAAACAACAAACCCCAGAGAACACAACAAGCTGCTATTGACCCTCGCAGTGGGAACGGCTCCATTCAAACGGGGGGTTTGGGAAAGAGCTTCCAGAAAGTGACCGGGAAATTCCACTTTGAATTTCAGCACCGGCAAGAGCTTAACTCCAATAAACCATTGCACCCATCACTCTTGTGCTCCCCTCAAACAGAAACAGCAAAAGGTGCCAGGAGCTTAGGGGAAAAGCAGGATCTGCAGATTTTTTCTGGCAGGGGCTGAAAGGTTTTGACTTTGCTGTCACCGTGCTCTCACAATACAGCTCGTGACAGGGGGAGGTGTGAACCCCCGAAAATCTGAAAATTGCTCAAGTTTAGCATCCCAACAAGCCACTCACACCTGCTGCTGCACACTTAATTTCCCCGTTTCCCCTCCATCTCTAGCTGTGTCAACCCATCCTTTGTTGGGAGTGCCGGCACGGCCGGTGCCGCTCTCCAGGCGCTCTAAAGTCATTCCCAGCTCCTGTCCGAGGTAAAAACCAGTGACATACCCTCACGTGTAAAAACCAGTGACATACCCTCACGTGTTAAATCTGCCTGCTTGGCAGCGGCAGAGCTCTGCACGCCGCTGACCTCGACCTCTTTCCTCTCCGTCTTGCCGGGCTCCGTCTCGCCGCCTTTGCCTTTGGGAGCATCGAGCGCCGCCGCTCCATCGCCGCCGTTCCTCTTGTCGCTGCTGTCCTGCCGCTCTTTGTCCCGGCTGCCGGGCTCGGGGATTTGCTCCGGCTTGCTGCGGGACACGCTGGGGCTGCTCGGCTCTTTGTGGAGCTCCTTGGCGCCGCCGCTCTCCTCGCGTTTCTTGGCGGCCGGCTCCTCTCGGGGGGCCGGGGGCTGCGCGGGGCTCGGCGGGGCCGGGGGCTCCTCGGCCGGCGGCAGGGACCGCTTCATGGCCGGGCTGGGCTGGCGCCGCTGGCTCAGGCTGCTGCTCGGAGAGAGCAGCCCAGTGGCGACGTCTTCTCTAAGCACCGGCTCAGGGTATTTATCGGCCAGGTTAAGGGTTAGGGGCACCGACAAGTGAGAGCACTCTGACATCGCACGCCTCATCGCCTTCCTCTGGTGGGCAGCCCTGGCCAGCGAACTGCCCTCACAGCCCAGCTGCTCCAACATCTCCTCCTCCTCCTCCTCCTCCATCTCGGGGCTCTCGCTGCGCTTGGACTCGTCCTGGGCCAGCTCCACCGTGGTGGTCGGAGGGGCGGCTTTGGCAGCTGGGGAGGGGGGACAGAGCCCGCTGTGCCCGGAGCTGGCATTGAGCACCCCGGGGGCTCCATCTTTATTCACGGCCGCTTCTTTAGAGCCCGAGAGGCTCGGCAGGACGGGCTGGAAATTGGGGTTCCACACGCTGATCTCCCGCTCCTTCGTGCATTTGCTGGCATCGCTCTCCGGCACGGACACATGGGGCAGCTTCGGCTCCGGCTGCCCCTTGCTCTCCATCCCAGCCTTACCCACGGCTTTCTCCTGGTCGGTGATGGATTCATTTTTCCCCAGCCCAGGAGCGGTTTTTCCGGCTCCTGCCTGTCCCACGCGGAAATCGGTGGCTTTAGGGTTCCCCAAGCTCCCTTCAGCAGCAGGAAAGCTTTCCGAAATCAAAGACCAGCTCTCAAGGTGACCTGCAGCCGCCTGGTATTTCTTGCCCGGCACCTCAATCTCTCTTTTGTCTTTCTGAGCTATTTTGAGCTCTTTGTCCAGCTTTCCCTCGAAGAAGCAGAGCTTATCCTCATCCGTGAATCCAGCGTTCTTCACCAGCCCGTCCTTCATGGGTCCCCCCGCGTTCACGCTCAAGCCGATCTCATGCAGCTTCCCCTCCGTCCTCTGCCACTCGAACTCGGTTTTGCCGAACTCCTTGGCGCTCTCCATGCGGCGGAAGGCTGCGGGGAAGCTCTCGGGGCTCGGGGCTCTCAGCTCGGAGCGCTGCTCGGGCAGGGACATCGCGGCTCCGGCGCTCGGGCTGGGCTGGGCGCTGCCGTGACGCGCGGCGTGCCCCCGGTGCTGGCGACAAACCGCGATCCCTCCCACCCCCTGCAAACGCCTTCACTTACGGCACACCGCCGCTAGTGCGGGAGGAACCCGCACTTGGCATCCTTTTGTCAGGAATCCTCGGGAATTCGCTGGGGAAGGCGAGAGCCCGGCGCTGGGATGAGGCTGCCGCGGGGTTAATCGGTTTTTGCGGCTCTCCTTTGGCTCTGCCCAACTCTGCCGTGATCGATGCTTTTATCGGTATCAATTCCTGCTGATCCTGATTCCTGCTGAGCCGTCCCAAGAACACGCAGGACCCAAGGTCAAAAATCCACCCCCCCCCCTCCAGCCCAGCCCCAAAAGCACAGTGCAGAATGAGCTCTTTCAGCACAAGGGCTTTGTTTGCTGAGAATTTTAATATATTCTTCTGGAGTCAACAGTGATCACAAGTCCTGCTGTAATGAGGATTTCACAATTCACAAACAGCGTCGCTCCCGTAAGCAAGAGGACAAAGATTAAAAGGATGAGATGGGATGTGTTTGGAAAGGTCCTGGAGTCTCAAAACCAGCAAAATTCACTTTGAATCTATTTTTTGGAACATGAACATATCTTACAATATTTTTAGCTGATTTAAAGACGCCACATATCTGTATTTTGAAACAGCTGCCTCTTGGGGTCCACAGAATCTGCCTGACAAGCCAGACATGTGCCCCAGCAGACAAAAATAAGAATTTCATTCCCTGGTGTCCTGGTTGCAGGTGCATTTTTCCTGTCACACTTCATTCACACCAGCACTGCACACCTTGATCCATCCCAACCCAGCCTGAACACCCCTGATATTCCCTCCTCAGCCACCCCCACAGGGCTCCTTCCATGGGAGCCAGATTTGGACACCATTCCCCTGGTTAAACTGGGCTGCAGCTGCTCAGAGGCTGATTTAGCACCAAACTGCACATTCAGCTTTTATTCTTAAGTGTCTGCTGCAGCTTAATCCTTGACTGAGGCAGATTTTGCTCTCTGAACCAGGGTCACAGCACATCAACCACCCGGATATCCCCACACTCCAGTCTGGAGAAAATGTCCTTAGAGCTCGTGGAAAAGCTTGAGTTGAACTGAGAGAAATGTATTTTTATACCCAGAGCCTGCAAGTTCCACTACGCCCCCTGAATTGAACCTGCTGTGAGAAATGCTACAATCCACACATTTATCTGCTTGTATTTAAGCTTGGGATTTAAGGCACTGCTATATTTAAAAACAATGACTAAGGAACTGTAAGTTATATGAATCTTTCCTGACAGCCTCTAATTAACCAGAATAGTTCCACCCCCACAACCTTCACTTCTCAAAGAGCCTCAACAGTTTTTCTCTGCTTTAAAATATTCGGAGGTGTCTTGCTGTGGGAAACGGGCTCTGAGCTCATGGCTCGTGCTCTCCCTCCTCCCTGATGTAGGACTGGTGTTTGCAAGCACTTGCTCACTCTGGAAGTACTGACTGTGCTCCCCAATCTGGCAGCCCCTGAGTTCCTCTAATCCCATGTAATCACTATTATTCCTCCATTGCTCACTCAATCCAAACCAAGGAAATCTCAATCCATCAGAGATCCCTTAAAGCACTTCCCCAGGAGTGAGGGCAGCCCTGTAAAGCTCTCTGAAACCACCTAGCAGCTTTTTATTTGATTTTTTGAAAAAGCAAACATCTACCATTTCTAAGAGAGGAGAAAAGTCTTTGATTTCAGGGCTGGCACTTCAGAGCCTGGGATCATGGAAGGGATTTGCATCACAGGAGAGAAAAGCCTGACTCCATGTCAGTGCTCAGCCAGTAACAGCCCCTGCTGCTGCTGCTGCTTTATTAAATAATATTTTCTAATGCAGGAAATGACCCACAGTCAATACCTGAGATGCTCAGAAGCAGGAGAATGCTTAGCTATGAAAAATCTCCAAAGTCATCCAGTATTTAATCTCTCAGGACATTAATGGAGGTAATGCAGAGTTCATACACTGAGAGCTTTCCAACAGCTTCCTCCTGCCCACAGCATGCTGCTGCCCAGTTTCAGTGCCCTGGCCTCTATCTTCTACCAATTTTTTTAAATTTCCATTTATGCATATTCTGCCTCTGAAGCTGTGGCCAGGAATGGTTATTCACAAGCCAAGACCAGCAGCTCTCCCACCAGAGTTTTGCTCCCTGTTGTTCCTTTAGATTCTCATAAACCTTAAATTAAAAGGCAAACTGGTCAATGAAGATGGGCCAGAAAGGATGGAAGGATGTTCAGAAAACAGAGCTGGGCAGATTTTGAGAGGTGACTCAGATGAGGGAGGGTCTCACTGGAGCAGAGCTGGGTTGGAAGGGGGAGTCAGACACCCTCAAAGCAGCCCCAGCCACTGCCTTTACCCTCAGCTCAACAAGGAGGAAGATTTCCAGAACCAGATCTGGGCTTTCCCACTCCTCTGGGCTCTTTCATGTCAGTGCCATCACGACAAGCTCCTGTAACTCAGGCCCTGGTCCAGCTTCTGCACAGGGAGCTTCCCCCACTGCCCAAAGCCCCCACTCCCTGCCAGAGGGGAGAGCAGCCTGACAGGCTGTTTTCCCTGTCCATGAAGAGCAAGGCTCTGTTTTCCCTGTCCATGAGGAGGAAAGCTCTATTTTCCCTCTCCATGAAGAGCAAGGCTCTATTTTCCCTGTCCAGGAGGAGCAAGGCTCTATTTTCCCTCTCCATGAAGAGGAAGGCTCTATTTTCCCTTTCCATGAGGAGCAAGGCTCTATTTCCCCTGTCCATGAAGAGCAAGGATCTATTTCCCCTGTTCATGAGGAGCAAGGCTCTGTTTTCCCTTTCCATGAGGAGCAAGGCTCTATTTCCCGTGTCCATGAGGAGCAAGGCTCTATTTCCCCTGTCCATGAAGAGGAAGGCTCTATTTTCCCTGTCCATGAGGAGGAAAGCTCTATTTTCCCTCTCCATGAAGAGGAAGGCTCTATTTTGCCTGTCCATGAAGAGCAAGGCTCTATTTTCCCTCTCCATGAAGAGGAAGGCTCTATTTTGCCTGTCCATGAAGAGCAAGGCTCTATTTTGCCTGTTCATGAAGAGCAAGGCTCTATTTTCCCTGTCCATGAAGAGCAAGGCTCTATTTTCCCTCTCCATGAGGAGCAAGGCTCTATTTTCCCTCTCCATGAAGAGCAAGGCTCTATTTTCCCTGTCCATGAGGAGCAAGGCTCTGTTTTCCCTCTCCATGAGGAACAAGGCTCTATTTTCCCTTTCCATGAAGAGCAAGGCTCTATTTTCCCTCTCCATGAAGAGCAAGGCTCTATTTCCCCTGACCATGAAGAGCAAGGCTCTATTTCCCCTGTCCAGGAGGAGCAAGGCTCTATTTTCCCTGTCCAGGAGGAGCAAGGCTCTGTTTTGCCTGTCCATGAGGAGGAAAGCTCTATTTCCCCTGTTCATGAAGAGCAAGGCTCTATTTTCCCTGTCCATGAAGAGGAAAGCTCTATTTTCCCTCTCCATGAGGAGGAAAGCTCTATTTTCCCTGTCCAGGAGGAGCAAGGCTCTATTTTCCCTCTCCATGAAGAGCAAGGCTCTGTTTTTCCTGCTCACATCCTTTTTTCCTCACTAAACCCATCCTTGCTCACAGGCAGAGCTGACAGAAATCAGCCTGCCCGGGATGCTGAGCACACCCAGCACATCTCAGTCCCAGCCCTGAGCACCTGTGCAGCCACTCAGACCTGCTGGGATGCTTTCATTGATCCTTTTCCAAGGACAGCCATCCCCAGATGATGCCTGTGTCCTCCCTGGGCTGTTGCAGGTGGGACTGGGCTGTGCCAGATCACTACATCCCACGTCAGCCCTGGTACCCAATCTGCAGCCTCCCAGCCTCAGCAGATGAATCAGCCTAGTGCTTCTATTTTTGCTTCACTCCTGAAGCTATTACTTATCCCTGCTAATGCTCTGGGATTTTTTTTTTTTTTTTTTTTTGCTTTAATCTAACACAATCATTTCTGTGCAGCCTCTTGCACTGGTTTCTAAGGCAACATCACTTTCCAGGATGATGAGCTCTCCGTGCCAGCATGGTTGGTGTGGTCTCTAATTAAGAGTTATTACCAAGAGCAGCAATCAGAGCCATGAGGACACGCTCTGTGTGTCCAGGAAAGTGGGATTTACACCCCCCTGCCCTGTGTGCTCACACACACACACACAGAGCTTGTGGAACCAGCCTGCTCAACTCATGCTTTACTCCTTCCCACAGCCTGCAAAAAACCAGGCTCCAGGATAAAACTGGAATATTTAGGATTCTGACCACCAGAACCTTGCACTATAAGCTTTACATTGCAAAGGTGTGGAGTTGCACAAACCTTAAACACAACCTCATGTTTTATAGGGCAGGTCATTTACAGATCAAATCCTGCTTTAGAATTATATCAAAAATCAGAGATCAGCCAAAACCAGAAATCAAACACGTTCAGAGTGTTTCCAACTCAGTATTTGCTTATTGTGGGGGTATTTGATAGTGGAAACCAAGCAGAGGCAACTCAAAGTTCACAGAATGATGCACAAGCCACAGACTGGCAACATCAGCCAGGGAAAGAGGCCTGGAATTCAGATTTCCCCAGAAAGCTGAACAGCATCACTGAGGAAATGTGGCCAGCAGCCTCAGCCTGGCAGAATCTGCAGCCAGGAGTGGATTTGTTTCTCTCCCAGCTTTTCTTGAAAATCCCAGTGTCAAGGATGAGCAGGAATATAAAATGAAGGAAATCAACCTCAGGAAGCCCAGCCAAGGATGGTGGGTGCCAGCTCCAGGGGAGAGCTGGGCACAAACCAGGAATGGTGGAACAGGGAAACCAGGAGCAGCTGCACTGGGATCCAGCTGGTTTGGGCAACCTGGAAAGAACACAGAGCTGTGGGACAGCACAGGGAGGGTGGGTTTAATGGGATATTGGGAAGGGATGGAATTCCCAGAGCAGCTGTGGCTGCCCCTGGATCCCTGCAATGTCCAAGGCTGGGTTGGATGGGGCTTGTGGCACCCTGGGACAGTGGAAGTGTCCCTGCCATGGCAGGGGTGGCACTGGGTGAGCTTTGAGGCTCCTGCCAACCCAAAGCATTCAGGGATTCTGTGATCCTGGTGGATCAGAGGCACCCAGCACTGCAGAGCTGCACCTCTGGAAAACATCCTGTAATCCAGCTCAGCTCAGCTCAGTTTTCAGCCAGGGACAGAAGCAAAACCTTCTGCTCAGGCTGAGCCAAACTCACAGCAGGGCCAAGGGAGGAGAGCAGCTCAGGGCTGAGGTCTCCTCACAAATCTGTGTCACACTGACAGAGAACTGCCCCTGTGGGGCTCAGTGCCCTCCCACACCCCACTGGGATAATTAACAGGTCTTTAATTAATGAACAGGCTGCAGCATGATGACACTGAGCATTTCAGAAGTGTTATTAGAGCAGCAGCTCCTGCACCACCTGCATTTGTGCTGATGATCTCAGGGTGACTGGCTGCACTCACACACCCTTCAGCCCCTGCCCTGATTAACACAGCGTTAATCAGCTGATGAGTTCCTGTCAGACAGACCCAATTACACTTTTGGGGTCCCACAGGAGAACCACAAACATGGTATGAATGAAAGGTTACTGTGCAAATGCTAGACTCACTTAAAATAATGGAAACCAGGCAGGGAAAGAAAATATTTACAGCAAGAGCTTCACTGTGGCTGCAAAAGCAAAGCAAATCCTGTCATTAGACAGGGATGGACATTTCTTGCTTTTAAATGGATTTGATTTGCACACAGACTGCTGAGAAATCTGCCCTGCACCCCACAGGGTGGCTGTGGCAATGGGCAGCGTGACAGCCTGGCACAGGCTGGGGACAGCAGGCAGCCACAGGGATGGGGTGGGGTGGAGGGAAAGAGGATCCAGGCATGAGATGAGCACTCCAGAAACCCCCCAGCCCCCACTTGGGGCAGGAATTGAGGAGCAGCCTGTCTGCACCACAGGGTGGTTGTGCAATGAGCCCAGGGATCTGAGCTGGCCCTGGGCTGAACAGCTTATGCAAATCAAAATCCATAAGAGGATACAGCCCCCAAACACTGCAACAAATTAATTTCTTTTTTTTTTTAAATCGACTATTCTTCAAGGACAGATTGAAGAAAAAAGATATCTTTTGCAAGTCTCCCTTTGAAATAGAGCTGGAGGAGCAGAGGGAAGGGGGATGTCAGCAGCAGGTCAGAATCCAACAGCCCAACCCTGGCTGAGTGAAAACTTTCCATCATTTCCCCTTCAACCATTCCCCAGCACCCAGCCAAGGCACCTCCTTGGAAACACAGAATTTAGGGCCCTGACTGTCATCTCGAATTCCCAAATTGAGTTTGAATTCACACAAGAGGCAACACAAAGGTTCAGTCACATTGTAAAGGCTGATAATGCCTGTCATGTTTCTGTTATCAGCTCAGCTGCCTCCTGACATTAAAAGGTATAAAATAATTTTCCAGGAGGCTCTGGGGCAGTTCTTCCAATGGCAACAACAACAACAATGAGAAGCTGAAATAAACCCAAAAGAGGGATAAGGGATTAAATTCAAGAATTGCACAATCAGCCTTATAGCCAATGTTCCTTAAGCTGCACGATCAAAAATAGAAAAAAAAAATAAATTACAGAAGTGTGCAAGGCCTAAATGACAGGAGATGGATCCAACTTCCGTCAGAGAGAGGAATCTGCAGCATCACAGTTGCCATGACTCCCAAGAGAGCTGTAGCACAACACTGGCACCTATTTTAGCAGCACAGACAGGAGCTGATGTTTATAGAGAAGCATCCTGTTATCCTGGAACAGACACTGTGGGACATGGGAGCCTGGCTAAAGAGATTTCATCACTGAGCTTTAGCAGGAGCTCCTCCAAAATGGAAAATCTGGGAGTCAATCACTGCCTGCCCACCAGGAGAAAGAAAGAAAAAAAGATGGAAAGGGATGGAGGGACAGGACACAGGGAATGGCTCCCACTGCCAGAGGGCAGGGCTGGATGGATATTGGGATGGAATTCCTGGTTGGGATGGGATTCCCAGAGAAGCTGGGGCTGACCCCTGGCAGTGTCCAAGGCCAGGCTGGACACAGCCTGGGACAGTGGGAGGTGTCCCCATGGCAGGGGTGGCACTGGGTGCTCCTTAAGGTCCCTCCCAACCCAACCCAACCCATTCCAGGATCCTGTTGGGTATCAGGATACCCAGGATCCTGTCAGGATATCCTGTGTGGATATCCCAGCCCTGCCTGGCAGTCACAGGTGAGGTGCTGGCCAAGGTGTGGCCACAGCCAAAGGGACAAAGCCCCAGCTGATGGCTCTGTCCCACAGCAGCAGCACACAGAGGCACAGGGAGGGGACACAGGGTCCATGTGCCAGCTGGACTTGCACAGAGATCTCCTGGATCCCTGCAGCTCTGCCCTGGGAATGGTCACAAAACGTGGGGCTGTGGCTCAGTGCTGGCCTTGGCACTGATGGGGTTAAAGGCTGGACCTTTGCAAGCTGAACAATTCCCTGATTCCCTGTCAGTGAGTGAGCACAGTGCCCATGGCAGGGATCTCAGAGCAGGGCAGGGATCTGAGAGCAGGGCAGGGATCTCAGAGCAGAGCAGAGATCTCAGAGCAGAGCAGGGATCTGAGAGCAGGGCAGGGATCGGAGAGCAGGGATCTCAGAGCAGAGATCTCAGAGCAGGGATCTCAGAGCAGAGCAGGGATCTCAGCAGAGCAGGGATCTCAGAGCAGAGCAGGGATCTGAGAGCAGGGCCAGGGATCTCAGCAGGGCAGGGATCTGAGAGCAGTGCAGGGATCTCAGAGCAGGGATCTCAGAGCAGTGCAGGGATCTCAGAGCAGGGATCTGAGAGCAGTGCAGGGATCTCAGAGCAGTGCAGGGATCTCAGAGCAGAGCAGGGATCTCAGGGCAGGGATCTCAGCAGGACAGGGATCTCAGAGCAGGGATCTCAGGGCAGGGATCTCAGCAGGGCAGGGATCTCAGGGCAGGGATCTGAGAGCAGAGCAGGGATCTCAGAGCAGGGCTCTCAGAGCAGGGATCTCAGCAGGGCAGGGATCTCAGAGCAGGGATCT
>JAOTQP010001286.1:591831-606847 GCA_026413545.1 Cichladusa arquata
AGCAGAGCAGGGATCTCAGAGCAGGGATCTCAGAGCAGGGATCTCAGCAGGGCAGGGATCTCAGGGCAGGGATCTCAGAGCAGGGATCTCAGCAGGGCAGGGATCTCAGAGCAGGGATCTCAGAGCAGGGATCTCAGCAGGGCAGGGATCTCAGGGCAGGGATCTGAGAGCAGAGCAGGGATCTCAGAGCAGAGCAGGGATCTCAGAGCAGAGCAGGGATCTCAGAGCAGGGATCTCAGAGCAGTGCAGGGATCTCAGGACAGGGATCTCAGCAGGGCAGGGATCTCAGAGCAGAGCAGGGATCTCAGGGCAGGGATCTCAGAGCAGAGCAGGGATCTCAGGACAGGGATCTCAGAGCAGAGCAGGGATCTCAGGGCAGGGATCTCAGAGCAGTGCAGGGATCTCAGAGCAGTGCAGGGATCTCAGCAGGACAGGGATCTCAGAGCAGAGCAGGGATCTGAGAGCAGTGCAGGGATCTCAGAGCAGTGCAGGGATCTCAGGACAGGGATCTCAGCAGAGCAGGGATCTCAGAGCAGTGCAGGGATCTCAGAGCAGGGATCTCAGAGCACTGCAGGGATCTCAGGACAGGGATCTCAGCAGAGCAGGGATCTCAGAGCAGGGCAGGGATCTCAGGGGAGGGATCTCAGCAGGGCAGGGATCTCAGAGCAGAGCAGGGATCTCAGAGCAGAGCAGGGATCTCAGGGCAGGGATCTCAGCAGGGCAGGGATCTCAGAGCAGTGCAGGGATCTCAGGACAGGGATCTCAGAGCAGTGCAGGGATCTCAGAGCAGTGCAGGGATCTCAGTGCAGGGATCTCAGAGCAGAGCAGGGATCTCAGGACAGGGATCTCAGCAGAGCAGGGATCTCCGGACAGGGATCTCAGCAGAGCAGGGATCTCAGAGCAGAGATCTCAGAGCAGAGCAGGGATCTCAGGGCAGGGATCTCAGAGCAGGGATCTCAGAGCAGTGCAGGGATCTCAGGGCAGGGATCTCAGAGCAGGGATCTCAGAGCAGTGCAGGGATCTCAGAGCAGGGATCTCAGAGCAGAGCAGGGATCTCAGAGCAGGGATCTCAGAGCAGGGCAGGGATCTCAGAGCAGAGCAGGGATCTCAGGGCAGGGATCTCAGCAGGACAGGGATCTCAGAGCTCTCCCTCCACCCAGCTCTGGCTGTGACTGAGGTGCCAATCCCAGCCCCAGGCACTGGCACAGCACTGGTGCCAGCTGAGGGGCTCAGCCAGGCCTGGGGGGGATGCACAGCTGTGCAACAGCTGCTCCATCAAGGGCCAGGCTGATGGACATGGAGACAAAAGCCTCAGCTGTGTATCTGCATTGCTGGGGAGGGGCTGCCCAGGGAGGGCTGGAGTGCACAGGACTCCAACCTTAACGATGCTGGGATTCTGGGATGGCAAAGCACCTTCAGCTGCTGTGGGAACACGGCACCAGCAGCTCCAAACCACCTCAGCCATGGGACCATGGAACCTCCTGAGCTGGGAGGGAACCAATGGATCACTGATCCAACTCCTGGCCCTGCACAGACACCCCCAAATCCCACCCTGTGCACCCCTGAGAGTGCTGTCCAAACATTCCTGGAGCTCTGGCAGGGCTGGAGCTGTGCCCATTCCCTGGGGAGCCTGGGCAGTGCCCAGCACCTCTGGGGGAATTCAGAGCTGGGCTCCTCTAAAAAACCCCAACAAACCAACTGCTGACTCTACAAAGTGCTGAAAAAAGGAGGAAATCAGTGGAAGGTTATCAAAGACCTGAGTAAACTCACATCAGGACAACTTCCAGTGCAAAGTTTGTGCCAAGTTACTGACAGGCTACTCTGAGGCAGGACTCCAATCCAAGCAGTGTTACCTGTGCAAGATATTCAGGAGGAGTTTTCCTTTCAAAAACTCCTGGCAGACAATGGAAAGGCTCTGAAGAAACATTAGTTTTGTAAAAGATGCTGCCTTCAGCTTTCCCTTTGTTGTGTTGCATCATGCACCAAAGAGCATCACTTCTGCAGGCACAAGTTCATGCAGAGAACACCACTTCCACTAAAATAGAACTACTTCAGGTTATGCAACACTCATTAAAATTACAAAACCTCTCAAAAAACCTGAGCAGCATGTTAAGGCACTCTGGAGCTCGGGGTCTGGTGAGTTAGTGGCTGCATCATGCAAACTGGCAGAGAGAAACTCCACAGGAACAGCAGCAAACTTTCATGCCTGATGACAAGGCAAAAATGGAGAGCACCTGAGGGCAGGGCTGAACTTCCCAGCCCATCTGGGCTGAGTGGGGCTCACAGAGATGCCAACTCTCTCTGAGGAAGCTTCAGAGTGAGCACAGGTATGAGAATATTTGTAATTTCATCTCCATCCATAGTTCAGAATTTCTAAGAACAGGATTCAGTTGTATGGGATGAATTCCAGCTCATTTCCAGTGAGCACAGGGACCTTGTTCCCTGGAGAACAGCCAGGCTGCCCAGCCCATCCAAAGTCTCCTGAGAGGGACAAAGTCCCCAAATTTCCATCAGTCCCACCACTGTTTTGCCAGAGCTTTGGAAAACCTTTTTTGCTAAACCTTTGGAAAAGGTTCTTTGGTTCTAGAAGGAAACACATTCTGTGGATGAAGTGGCTCAAGGAGGCTCAAGCCAAGCCAGCAGCAGGAGGAGAAGGGGATGCAGCTGGTCTGAGGGGGATGAACCCAAAGCCTGTGAGCCACAGGACCAGAACATTCCCTGCCCCTGGCATCCTCCAGCCCTGAGCAGGACCCACTGTCACAGCTCAGGGGACAAGAAGCCAAGGCAGCCTCACACCCACAAATGCTGATTTACCACAACATTTACAAAACTCAACTGGATGCACCCCAGGGCAGGGCTCTGGAACTCAGTGAGCTTCCAGCCCCCCAACTCTGGGAAGCAGCCCTGTGAGCCAGGCAAGCACCCCCCAATGCCAGGCTGGGTGCCCAGGGGGGCTCATGCCAGGGCAGCACACGCAGAATCCAGCTGTGGCACTCACAGAATCCAGCTGTGGCACTCACACACCTCTGTCCTGCCGGGCTGGGGCCGGGGCTGCAGCCCCTCGTGCCCTGGTGGGTCTCAGGTAGCCCTTGAGCTGCTCTGGCACCTTCCCTCTCTCCTGCTTGGCCTCTCTCACTGCTCTCTGCTCACATTCTGCTCCTTTAGGTGGGGCTTGAGATTCCTTTGCTTGACTTGGCTCCTGAGATTCCTTTGCTTTGGTTATTTCTTGAGATTCCTTCTCTTTAGTTGCTTCTTGAGAGTCCTTCTCTTTGGTTATGTCTTGAGAATCCTTTTCTTCAGTTATTTCTTGAGATTCCTTTTCTTTAGTTGTGTCCTGAGATTCCTTTTTCTTAGTTGCTTCTTGAGATTTCTTTTCTTTAGTTATTTCTTGACATTCCTTCTCTTTGGTTATTTCTTGAGATTCCTTCTCTTTATTTACTTCTTGAGATTCTTTTTCTTTACTTATTTCTTGAGATTCCTTCTCTTTAGTTATTTCTTGAGATTTCTTTTCTTTACTTGTATCCTGAGATTCCTTTTTAGTAGTTTCTTGCAATTCCTTTTCTTTAGCTGTATCTTGAGCTTCTCTTCCTTTAGTGTCTTGAGAATCTTTTTCTTTGGTTTTAGCTTGAGAATCCTTTTCTTTGGTTTTGTGTTGAGGTTTATCCACCTCAGACTGTGACACTGGAGCATCCTTCAGGAGATTCTCACCAGCAGGAGCAGGGCCCTCCTCTGCAGGCTGACAGGGACCTTTCCTGCTCTCTTTGGGCTGTTTTGGGGCAGTTTGGGCAGCTGTCCCATGGACACCAGCAGCCCCAGGCTCAGTGCCCTGGTGTTGGGGTGAGCTCTGCTGGCTCCTCATGCCCAGCTCAGCCCCTGCAGCTTTCCTGTCCATCCCAGCTGCTGGCACAGCCTGGCACAGGGCTGGGGAGGTGCTGCCTGTGTCCCCAGGTGTCCCTGCAGGGGCTGGGGAGGTGCTGCCTGTGTCCCCAGGTGTCCCTGCAGGGGCAGGGGAGGTGCTGCCTGTGTCCCCAGGTGTCCCTGCAGGGGCAGGGCAGGTGCTGCCTGTGTCCTTCTCTGCCTCTGCTCTGGGTTTTGGATCTGCAGCCCCATGAGGAAGCTCTGAGGGAGCCTTGCCAGTGCTGTGCTTTTTATCAGTGGGTTTTATTCCTTTATTATCCCCCTCTGCCACGTGGCAAAGGTGACTTTTGTCTTTGGGTTGGCCACCCTGGGAACCAGCCTCCCTGCTTCTCCCTCCTTGCTGTGAACCCTCTTTGCCAGGTGCTTTGTGTCCCAGATCCAGGGGCTGCTCACGACATTTCTGGCTCTGCAGCTCCTTCTCAGCACCAGCTCCAGGCTCTCTGCTGCTTTTCTCTGCCACAGCTTCCAGAGGAGGAGGAGGAGGAAGGCCCCCAGAACCTGCACCCCCCTCTCTCTGCTTTGGGAGGGCACAGGGAGCATCACCCCCATCACCAGAGCCACTGGCTGTGGTCTGAGACGTGGATTTGAAATCACTTCCTTTGTTATCCCAAACTCTTTGAGGGCCAGTGGGGAAGTTTTTAATGTTTCTGTTTTCATCTACAAAGTCTGTGTCTCCCATGGCACACTCCAGCCCAGACCCCAGGGCAGGCTGTGCCTCACCCCTCCCTGCTTTTCCCTCTAGAGGAACAGGCTGCCTGCAGGCACTTTTAGCCTTTTTACTGCTTCCATCATAGCCCCTCTTTTTAGATCTCTCAGTGCCCTGGGCCAGGCTGGGATCTGACACTGCTGGCTGCTCTGCAGTAGGATTTTTATTCCTGGCACCTCCTGCCTCAGGTTTGTCCCTGATCTCCAGGCCAGGAGGAGGGAACATCCCTGCTCCTGCTTCATGCTCCAGCAGGAAAGGCTGATGTGGCTCAGGCTCCCCCTTTTTGAGTTTCTCTTCACCTCCTGTGGGTGATTTCCCTGGCTCCAGAGGCAAAGCAGGAGCCTTGGCAGGAGTCCTGGAGTTCTCTCTGCCCTTCTCAGACTGAGTTTGTTGAACATGTCCCACTGCAGGGATGTCACCTGGCCCCAGCTCAGCACTGAGCTCAGCCTTTCTGCCTTTCCCTTCTCTGCTGTTACTCCTGGCCTTGTCCATCCCTGGTTCCCTGGTGGGACTGTGCATCCCTGCCCCGTGCTCTGGGAGAGCCTGGGATTTATCTGCTGCCTTCCCTTTATTCACAGGCCAACTTTCCTTAGCACTGCCTGTTTCTGCCTCTGAACTCTCTGTTTTATGGCCTGGAAGATTTGGCTGCTCAGAGAATCTCCCATCACCAGCCTGGATTTTGGGCTCCCCCAGCCTCTCTCCTTGCCCACCAGACCCCTTCTCCTTCTCCCAGCTCATCTCCCTGCTGCCTGCAGCCCCCTGCTGCTGCCTGCTGTCCCCCCCAGCCCCCAGGGCAGCTGCCTGCCCCGAGGGGCTCCTCCCAGGCTGTTTCCTTCTCCCATCACTGCTCCTTTTCCTGCCTTTCTCTGAGCTGAGCCCAGCAGTGCCTCTGCTCTCTCTGCCTCTCCCAGCCACCTCCTCCTGCCCTGTGGGGCTGCTGCTGGCAGCCACAGCAGCATTTTTGCCTTCCTCTCTGCTCTTCTCTTGCTCTAAATCCCCCAAATCAGCTGTTTCACCTTTCCCAGTGCTTTCTTTCAGTTTCTCTGCTCCCAGCTCAATTTTGGCTGTGTTTTCCTGCAAGCCCCCAGCAGGGACAGAGCCCCCCTTATCACTGCCCTCCTTCACCTTATCAGCCACCTCAGCAAAACCCCCTGCACCCACCTTATCCCCAAGGAAAGGCTGCTGGGAAAAGCTCCTTTCCCCTTTTCTGCTCCTGCCATCGCTGCCTCTCTTTTTGGGTTTGTCTGGGGGACAGGCTGCTGCAGGGCTGCCTGATGGGTGTCCAGCCTGGCCATTTGCAGCACAAACTCCTTCCTTTCCAGCCTCATCTGTCCTCCCTCCAGCAGTGAATTTGCCTCCATCCTCTGAGAGATGCTCTGAGCAGCTCCTCATCCTTTTGCCTCTCCCTTCACTGCGCTTTTTTTTAGGTCTGTCCATCCCCTGTGTCCCACTCTGCTGCTCACAAGCAGCAAATCCTTTCCCTGTGTCTGGATCTGGGGGATCTGCTGCCACCCCCCTGCCCCCTGCCTGCCCAGGGCTGGGGTGTTTGGGATGTTTGCCCTGCACAGCTGGAGCCTCCCCAGCTTTTGGTGAAACTAGAACAGGAGCTCCAGGAGCATCTCTTGGGCTCTTCATTCCTCCCTCTGAGCCTGGTTGATTTTCTGCAGCTGCCTCAGGCTCTGCAGGGAGCTTGGCCTCCAGGTGAGGCTGTCTGAGGGATTCCTTTTCAGCCTCTTTGCTTTTCTCCCAGTTTTTCTTGGCTGCAGTTTCCAGGGAAGGCTGATGGACAGAGTCACCCAGTGCCTGCTGCCCTGGAGATGGGGTTTTAGGCTCCTTGTTTTTATGGGAAAGAGGCAATTCTGAAGGTTTGGTCTGTGAGGAAGTTTCTGTTTTGCTCAGGTCGGCACCTTTTGCCTCCTTGTCCTCCTTCTTCTCATTTTTCTTGGGGAAATCTCTCTCTGTGGGCTTGGTGGGTCCCTCTGTTGCAGCAGATTCCTCCACCTTATCCTTGCCCACCTGCTCTGAGGGAACCTCTTTGCTTTTGCCTTTAGCTTCCAGCATCCAGCTGTCACCTCTCCTTCCCCCTGCTCCCATTTCCTCCCTGGGTTTGGCATCCAGCACTCTGGATTTTGGCTCCTGCTGTGCTGGGGCTGGCACAGGGAAGGAGTGTTGCTGATCCAGGATGTGACTCCCAGCTGTTATTTCTGCATCCTTTGGCACATCCAGAGCTCTGCTGCCCGTGGCTGGGCTCTGCCATCCCCCCTCAAAGGCAGCTCTGGGGGCTGCTCCATTCTCATCCCACCACTCCTGCCCTCTTGGCAGCTGGGTCCTCCTCTGCTTTGGTTTCTTTTTCTTTTTCTTCACAACAGCACCTTCCAAATCCCAGCTCTCCTGGGGGGGATCTCTGCAGCTCTCCACAGGCTCCGTGGGGACACTGGTGGCCTTTCTGTGAGGAGCCCTAAAGCCAGGGGATGTTCCAAGCTCCACTGAGGAACAGGGATCTGCTCTGGGCTCAGGACTCTTCTGCTGAGGGACACCTATGGGATGCTCCTCTGGCACATCTGTGAGAGGCACTGGGGCAGGTTTTGCTCTGCCAAACCCACGGTCTCTGGATTTGGGAGCTTGCCTGACTTGTGCAGTGGGAAGACCTGGAATACAGGAAGCCTGCTCAAACATCAAGGCCACTATTTGCTCGATAAAAGAAATAATAAATCTATTCTCTACGTGACTGCAGCCCTCTCAAAGAGGCCATACAGGATTTCCCAGCACTGGAACCACACCAGAGCCACCCCAGGAGGACTGGGGTAGGTATTTACCCCAACACCTGTGGGATCCACCCCAAATCCAAACATCAGTGCTATTTAAACACAGTCTGACACAGGCTCTTACCCCACCAAAAAGCACCAGCTCTTGTAAAGACAGGCCATTGCTTTTTAAAAATGCATTAAGGATCCATTTTGTCTCAGCAAGACAAGATCAGAGAGAGCCTTTTTATATCTCTAGCTGGCATCCTTCCAGAGTGGGAAAACAGAAGTTTAGTGGGAAGATGGGAAGAGAGATGGGGGCAGGAGAGCCAAGTTTCCCCAGCAGCAGAGTGGAAGCAGTGGGAGGCAGAGCCTCTGTCCCAAGGTCACCTGAGGTGTCCCTGGGGATCCCAAGGCAGCAGCTGTTTGTCACTTAGTCCTGGCCCACAAATCCTCCTCCACACCAAGTGTGAGCAGCACCAGCCCCTCTGGAGGCTGGCTCAGTGGAGCAGGAGAAAATCACATCTTCCTGTGGCAATTCCACAGCTCCTGTGGCTGGCAGGGAGATCCTCACTGGGAATATCCTGCTGAGAATTAACAATCCCTTCCAGTCCCAAAGTAAGAGCCAGAGCTGATGGTTCTGCAATCCCCCAGCACAGCTGTGAGCCAGTCCCAGTGATAAAACACCCAGAGCACCCAGATTTGGGGTTTTAGCTTGAATATGGAGGGAAAAGAGCCCTGGAGAGGGCAGGGACCTGAGGGGGAGCCCAGCACCAGGAACACTGAGAACCACACAAAGACATTTCTGCTTGCCCAGGTGGCCCCACAGCCAGGAGCAGAAGGTGCAGAGTTCCCAGAGGAGGCTTCCATGAGGAAATGGAATTATTTTTTATTATGGTTTCTATCCTACCTGTGGGCTCCTGCAGGGTTTTCCCTTCCTGAGGTTCTGTGTGTTGGACGTGGTTGTGCTCAGCCTCCTCCTTTTGTGTCTCACCATCCTCAGCAGGAGCAGATTTTTCTGGAAGGTCTTTATTTTCTAGTGCTCCTTCTGCTTCAGCTGGAACATGAAAGACAGAACAGAA
Source organism: Cichladusa arquata (assembly GCA_026413545.1). NCBI lineage: Eukaryota > Metazoa > Chordata > Aves > Passeriformes > Muscicapidae > Cichladusa > Cichladusa arquata. The sequence continues at coordinate 600,282 of JAOTQP010001286.1, forward strand.
AGGGGGTAAATGTTGTGTTTGACAGGAATGATGGTTGGTTCATCTTCCCACAATCCCATTCCAGCTGCACTTTCACATTCTGCACATGCCAGTGTGGGGGTAGAAAATGAAACAGGGGTAGAAAATGAACCAGGGGCTGTTCCAGGGCTCCAGCACAGGGTGAGGGTTTGTTTGGGTTTTTTCCTCTTTGTAATCAACCCAATTCAGACTATCCCAGCTTCCCAGTGGGAATTCAGATCCAGAATAACTCCATTATCAGCCTGGTGTCCCTGGCTAATGCTGATCATCTCCTATTCATCTACACCTTACAACACATCCACACAGCCACCACAACACTCCTCACTCTGCAGAATTACAGCCAGTTTTAATTTGCAAGGCATAATTACACAGGAGAGCAGCTCTCCCTGGAATTAATTTCATTGCAATTTTAACAGAAAGGGAAATGATGACAGACATTGGTGCAACAACTGAGCACGAGGGAGAGAAGGATAAGTTGTGAGACTGGCAGCTCCTGGAAGTGCCAGCCCAGCTCTGTCCTGCTGCATTCCTCACCTGCTGCCTCTGCCTGGGAGCTGCTGGTCCCTGCAGGTTCCTCATTCAAGGGGTTTGGAGGGGGTTTCCTGTCCTTTTCCTTCATCTTCTCTGAGTCATCCTCACAAACTTCTGGCACTTTGGATTCTGCTTCCACCTTTGCTGTTGCTTCTGCAAATGGAATGCAAAGAGTAAAAAATTCTGGTTTTAAATTTAGATCAGATTAAATAAGGTAAAAATCATTCCCTGGCCTGATTTTTTTCTGAAGGGTTTCCTCACTTTCAAAATCTGATTTTTAGGATCTTTCTACCTTCCTGCATTGTCTTGCACATCTTCTTTCATTCACCCACCTGCCTCTCAGTCACTACATTCTAGTGGGGATTTTTTTGTTAAAACTTCTCTCTTTAAATTTATCCTCATCATTAAACTGAAGAGTAGTAGAAGAGAAGAAAAAATATCTCACTCCAACCCCATCCACAAGCAGTCCACATATGCTGCCTCTGCCCAGGACTATTTGCTGCATTTTGATAATATAAATATGAAATAAATACAATTTTGGAGAGCAGTTTTCTCTCCAGAGGGAGAAATCCACACAGCACAGCAAACCTGCCATGGAAATCCAAACACCCTTCCCAGCACTTCAACACCTACAGTCATCCCAAGGAAAGGTCCCAAAATTATCAACTAAGCCTTGTAGTCTCCTCAGAAACTCTCTCTGTCAGCTCTGTGTCCCTCAGGATTTGGGAGGTTTTGGTGACACCAAGCCAAGCAGCAGCAGGGATGAGCCAACACCTCTCCATGGCTCTCCTCAGACCACTCAGCAGTGCTGGGAATGCCCAGAGAAAACTAAAAAAACCCTGAAGACCTTTGGTTTTATGTTTTACAAGTGAAGAATCCCCGTGAAGCATTTCCTGTGTATCCTGAGAGCAGAGCTGAGCTCTCCTCAAGGTGCTTCACCCAAAGCCAACCCACACTGGGCTCCATGAGCTCAGAATCACTGCACCCTGAATCACCCATGACTCTGCAATTCTGGGATTCTGGGACTGGGGCACACCCACCTGCAGGACACTTGTCTTGCTGAAGGGCAGCCTGGGGTGTCAGCAGCTCCCCAGACACAGCTGCAGGGACAGGCTGAGCTTCCTCTGCCACAGCAGGGCCAGGCTTGGCTGGAGCTGCAGGAGCCAGCCCAGGATCCAGGGCATGGTGATGGTTGATTTCTGCTGCTGGGCCAAACTCAGAGTCCATAATGTGCTGAGCTTTGTTATCTGCTGCTGGGGCAAACCCCAAATCCAAGGCATGGGGAGGTTCTGCATCTTCTGCTGGGGCAAACCCCAAATCCATGGTCTGGTGGGATTCCATATCTGCTGATGGAGCAAACCCCAAATCCATGGTCTGGTGGGATTCTACACCTGCTGATGGAGCAAACCCCAAATCCATGGTCTGGTGGGATTCCATATCTGCTGTTGGAGCAAATCCTGAATTCATGGTTTGGTGAGACTCCACACCTGCTGCTGGAGCAAATTCCAAATCCATGGCATGGTGGGATTCCACATCTGCTGCTGGGGCAAATCCCAAATCCACCCCATGGTGGGATTCCACATCTGCTGCTGGGGCAAATCCCAAATCCATGGTCTGGTGGGACTCCACACCTGGTGTTGGAGCAAATCCCAAACCCACCCCATGGTGGGATCCAGCCTCTGCTGCTGGGGTGAAGCTGAGCTCTGTCCCTGGGGTGGACAGGTCATTGACACCTTTGGGAGGGTTGACTTCAGGAGCAGGAGAAAACCCCAGATCCTGGCTTTCCATGGCCTGGGAAGGGCTGCAGGGAGCTGGGGGGGGTTTGGTGTCTCCAGCCCCAGCCTGCTCTGAGGGAAGGGAGGCAGCAGGAACGGAGGCTGCACCTGCCAGGACACAGGGAAAACACAGAGTCAGGGAAATAAACCCCATGGGAACACCTGAGCTGCTGGGTTATAGCTGGGGCTGCCAGAACACAGGGAAAACACAGAACACAGTCAGGGAAAAAAACCCATGGGAACACCTGAGCTGCTGGGTTAGGGCTGCACCTGCCAGAACACAGACCAGAGTCAGGAAAAATCCAGAATACAGCACCAGAGTCAGGGAAAAACCCAGAACACAGAGCAGAGTCAGGGAAAAACCCAGAACACAGCACCAGAGTCAGGAAAAAACCCAGAACACAGAGCAGAGTCAGGGAAAAACCCAGAACACAGCACCAGAGTCAGGGAAAAACCAGAACACAGACCAGAGTCAGGGAAAAACCCAGAACACAGCACCAGAGTCAGGGAAAAACCCAGAACACAGCACCAGAGTCACGGAAAAACCAGGACATGGAACCAGAGTCAGGGAAAAACCCAGAACACAGACCAGAGTCAGGGGAAACCCAGAATACAGCACCAGAGTCAGGGAAAATCCCAGAACACAGACCAGAGTCAGGGAAAAACCCAGAACACAGACCAGAGTCAGGGAAAAACCCAGAACACAGCACCAGAGTCAGGGAAAATCCCAGAACACAGCACCAGAGTCAGGGAAAATCCACATGGGAACACCTGAGCTGCTGGGTTATGGCTGCACCTGCCAGAACACAGCACCAGAGTCAGGAAAAAAACCCAAAACCCCCATGGGAACACCTGAGCTGCTGGGTTATGGCTGGAACTCTCTGGGTCTCCTCTTGCCTTCCAGCACCACCTCCTCCCCCTGTCATCAGTGCACCCCAGTTATTCCAGTCCTTATCCACTGCTGGCTGCCTCCAGGAGCCTCTCCTGTGTGCATCCCTGCTCCCATCTGCTCCCAGGATGGGCTGTTTGTGCTCCAAAGCTCCAGATGCACACAGCTGGCAAGGGGCCAGAGCTGCTGGATGCTCTGCCAGGAGCAGATCCCAGCAGAGCCCTGACAGGAATCCCAGCAGCAGCTCCCCCAGCATGGCTGGGGCTGGAAGGCACCTCCAGCATGTCCCAGTTCCACTCCCTTGTCCTGGGCAGGGACACCTGGCCTGGGGCACTTCCAGGGCTGGGCAGCCACACGTTCCCTGGGAAAGCTGTTTGTGCCTCTACACAGCAAATGTGGGGTCACCTGTGTGAGCCCAGCAGGTTTTCCAGGAGCAGGAGAAGTCCTGACACACTCCAAAGCTGCACAGTCATTTCAAACATGGTTTGTGCTGGTGGTGGGGGGGTCAGGGTCAGCTCTGGCACTCCTGACACAAAATCCTCCCACAAATCCCAAATTCCTTCAGACTGGCCTCGTTCATTTTTCACACAGTGTCTCCTAACACTGAGCTGCTAGCTCCAAACCAACATTTGTCACTTCACAGCACAATCAAACCTCTGCATTTAAGCTCCTATTTGCCTAAAATCCCCTAACAGGAGGTTTTTCAGTCAGTTTTTGTTTGATGTTTCAGCTGTCCAGAGGCAAGCTTTCCCAAATGATCAGTGCCAGAAGCACTGGCTCTCTCCTGCAGCTCCAGACAGCCCCAAGCTCTGCCCACCCTCTGTGCCCTCAACATCTCCCATCTATTGCTGATGACCAAAAAATAACATTTCTACTGATTTTTTGAGTCACATCTAAAAATATCCTCCCCAACCAGTGGAAAATGTATTAAATCTCAATTAGATATTCAACTGGAGTCAGAAAGAAATAGAAAAAATGGAAAGTCCCTTTTAAAGTGATACTTAAGGATCCATTTAGATAAAACAAATATTTTAGTGAACCAAACCAAAAGAATGGAATCAGCCCTCATTTGGGTTTGACTTTGTTGTGGGTTTTTTAAGTGATATCATGATCTTCTCCAAAAGAAAACATAAAGATTCTGATTTTACACATGGCTAAGACTGTCAATAAATAGATATTAAAAGCAGTATGGATGTTCCCTGGAGAATGATAGAAATGAGTGGGATAAAGTATTAGGAAACTGGATAACAAGTGGCACTGTGTATAAATATGTTCAAAATGGGGTTTCTTTTAAGAGAGTCTTTTGAAAAAAGGACAGGTTGAAAGGTACTTGTGAACAGATGTGACACCTGGGGCCATGGGCTGGACCTGGTGACCTCAGAGAGCTTTTCCCACCTAAACCCTTCCCTCACTGTGCTGCAACCACATCCTTTGGATTTTCCTGCAGCTAAAATCTGGAGACAGCAAAGGGAGCCAGCTGGACTGGGACACAAGTGAGCAGATTTGCTGCCTGTCCCTCAGGTGGGAGCAGGGTCTGTGCACACCTCTGTCTCCCCGAGCAGAGAACATCCCATGTTCTCCCAGCAGCACAGGTCTCAGAGTGATTTACCTGCTGTGGAGCCCTGAGGGGCTGCAGCCTCCCCTGGCAGGGCTGAGGCTGCAGCAGGAGCCTCCCCAGGGGCTGCTGCTGCCCTGGGGCTCTCGGGCAGGCTGGTCCTGATGGCTTCTGTGGCTGCAGGGGGCACTGGGGAACAGAAACAGCTGCACTCAACATCTGGGGTGAGCATCTGCACAGGCCTTGGCACACAGAGCTGCTGCCATGGGATGTGTCAGCCACCCTGGAACTCCCCTTCAGCATCCCCTCCTCAGCTTTTACTGCCCACTCTCAGGAAAATCATTTGTGCAGGAGCCAGGGAAACTCCTGAATCCCAGGAGAAGGGTAAAGCTGGGCAGTGCTGTGTTCCACACCCACCCCCAGCTCCAGAAACACTTCCCACCCCTGAGCAGGGTGAAACTGCTCTCAGCTTCTTCACAGAAATTAAGATCAAGTTTGGTAACACACACACGAGTTCCCAATGGGAAAATGCCCCAGTGGAGCTTCCAAGATTTAACTGTGACCAGAATTTAAAGGTAATTGTAAAATCCTAGAAAGGTTTGGGTGGGAAGGGAGCTCAAGGATCACCCAGTGCCACCCCAGGGACACCTGGAGTGCCCCAGGCTGCTCCAAACCCCAATGTCCCTCCTGTGCCAGGGCCTCCCCACCCTCCCAGCCAGGAATTCCCTCCCAGTATCCCTACTAACCCCAGTCTCTTCCAGTTTAAAGCCATTCCCACTCCTCAAAGATGCATCTCCACTCTGATGTGAGCAGCACAAACAGTGCTGTCCTTGCCCAGGCCCCCTGTGGCTGTCACAGCCTCCTGTCCCCTGAGGGGACAGACAAGGAGAGGAGCTGGTTCTGCTGCTCAGGAGCTCTCTACCAACATTTCCTGCACATTCGGCTCAAAACTTTTTTTTTACCTGGTGGCTCAACAAAGAAAGAGGTATCTGGTCCCTTCGTGTCCTGCTGAGCTCCCATCCAGTATTCCTCAGGTGCTGTGGGAACAAACACACTGAGCCCAGCCTGACCCCACAGGGCTTTGACCCTCCCAGTTCTGACTCTGCTGGGTTGGGAGTTCATCCTCAGGGAATTTTCAGTTCCCTCTATTCTGTTCTTCCATGATTACTGGGAGGGAAATAATCCCCCACCAATTAATTCCCTGCCATCAGACAAGAGTTACAGCCAGCACTGAGCCCAGGAGCCAAGGGAGCAGCTCCTTTCCTCAGTTCTCTGGGACAGGTGGCTCTGGGCAGCCCTGCCTAAGCAGGGGGATGGAAAAGCTCCATCCTCACCCATCCTGTGATCTCCCAGGATCCCAGAATGGTTTGGGGAGGAAGGGACCTTAAAGCTCATCCCATGGCAGGGACACCTCCCAGTGCCCCAGGTGCTCCAAGCCCTGTCCAGCCTGGCCTGGGACACTGCCAGGGGTCCAGGGGCACTGCCAGGGGTCATGGGAGCACTGCCAGGGGTCATGGGGACACTGCCAGGGGTCATGGGGGCACTGCCAGGGACCCAGGGGCACTGTCAGAGACTCAGGGACACTGCCAGGGGTCATGGGGGCACTGCCAGGGGTCATGGGGGCACTGCCAGGGGTCCAGGAGCACTGCCAGGGGTCATGGGGCACTGCCAGGGGTCATGGGGACACTGCCAGGGGTCAGGGGGGCACTGCCAGGGGTCCAGGGTCACTGCCAGGGGTCATGGGGGCACTGCCAGTGGTCATGGGGGCACTGCCAGGGGTCATGGGGGCACTGCCAGG
>JAOTQP010001286.1:624443-639335 GCA_026413545.1 Cichladusa arquata
AGGAATTATTATTGTTATTCCTATTGAATCTGAGATTGACTTTGGTAGAATACAGAGCTGCACAAAACTACCTGAAACTTTCAGTGATACACACAAAACTGCAGATTTTTCTTTTTTTAAAAGCAGAATTAGTAACTTTGGTTGTAAGATTGAGACATGGAGCCCCTAAAATCTTGCAAAACTGCCCCTGAGTGACATTTTGAAAGAGCTGTTTGCATCACAGGGAAACAGGAGAGTGTGAAAGTAGGAGATGGAACATCAGAGATCATCCAGCAAAACTTGACAAAGCTGAAAGCAAAGTATTTTTATCTGTAGCCAGGGGAAATGTTAGGGAAAGTGGAGACACAAGGAAATGACACAAAGGTAAATAAAGAGTTGGCTAAGTGACAAGTGGCAAGGCAATGTCAAAAGGGGAATTCTCTTCCTGGAGGAACATAACCAGTTATTAGAGTGTGAAGATCGAGGATCCAAAATAAACCTTGCTTAATGTTTTCATTCCTAATCCTAGAAATCAAAAAGTTCTGATGAAATGAAGTTTAAAGTATCTTTTTTTTCAGATAAAATATTCTGCCTGCACATCTCAGCAGCCCAGTTTCTGTTCCCTGTGTGAGCTGGAGGAACAGATCAGATGCTGCTGCCCAGTGATCAGAACCTCCCTGGGGTTTGATGATCCCTGAGTTTCCCTTCCAATCCAGATATTCTGATTTTATGATTTCTCTTGGCAGGTTCATTCCCCAGCCCAGCACTGGGGTGGGAGATTTGGAAGCACACCAAGCTGGGCCCCAGTAGGGCAGAATTGGTGGCACCTATCAAGAGGCAGAGCCCTCCATCCCTTGTGCTGTGCCAAATTGGCTCAGGAAACCTGAGCTCTCCTCCCAGCAGCATCGAGTCCCAGTTTTCCTCCTGGAGCTGGGAAATTGCCATCATGGTAAGCTTTAATCTGCACAGGTGATAAAGGACTCCAGAAGAATGAAATGTTGTTTTTCAGTCCTTCCATCACCTCTGAGGGAACTCCCAACCCTCTGAAATCCAAGTCACTGCTGAAAGAATCCCCAGGAGTTCAGGAAGAGCAGGGGAAGGCAGTGAGTTTGGACAGAGTCTGGTTTTTTCAGAAGCCAGACCAAACTGAGGGTGTGGAAAACACAATTTCACAGAATCACAGAATATCCTGAGCTGGAAGGGACCCATCAAAGGCCAACCCCTGGCCCTGCACAGGTTGAACTTGTCACAGAGAAGCACAGGAAATTCTCTTTGGGAAGAGACAGATCAAACCTGCACAACTCCCTGGCAGGAGGGGACAGGAACAGGGACAGGAACAGGGACAGGGACAGGGACAGGGACAGGGACAGGAGGAGAGGGAACAGCTCAGGCTGGGCCAGGGAGCTCAGGGTGGGCAACAGCAGGAATTTCCCCATGGAAAGGTGCTCAGGGGTTGGAGCTGCCCAGGGAGGTTTGGATCCCCATCCCTGCAGGTGTCACCTGGAGGTGGCACTCAGAGCTCTGGGCTGGGGACAATTTGGACATCAGGCACAGCTGGGACTCTGTGACCTTGGAGCTCTTTCCCAGCCCCAACAATTCCATGGTTCAGGCAGAATCATTGCTCTCACTGAAAGGAAGAAGGTTAAACAGCATCCTAAGTTACATGACAGAACAAAATCAAACATCCCTCCCAGATATTTTTTGGGGGGTGGTGAACTGTGCTTTGCTCATGTCCTGCAGTCTCCTGTCACTTCTGTGCCTTGCCAAGTCACTTCTAATTCCAGAGGTGCCTCCAGCACCAATTGTCCACAGGAACAGGCACAGCCCTAAAGTTGCAGAGCTGTTCCCAAGGGAGCTGTTAACCCTGCACTGCTCACAGGCACTGATGAATGCCAAGAGAAGCAGGGATCCTGCCTGGCCACCCCCAGGAAGGAGCTTCTTTTGCCTTCCACTGCTGCCAAAATGAAGGGACAGGTTTGGGGGAAAAGCCAACACACAGAAATCCCAGTCCCACCTGAACTGCTGCAGTGAGAATGAGCAGCTCCAGGTGAGGAGAGACCAGCTCTGCCATCCTGAGGTGAGCTGTTACCCACCAAATGGAACATCAGGAGCACAAACTTAGAAAAACCATCCCACACAGCATTTCCCACCTTTTCCCAGGGCAGGGGGAGCCTGGCTTGCAGGATTATCCCATGGAAGAGGAGACTGCTCCAAAGAGACCAGGATCAGGATCCTGAGCATCTCTCACACATTATTCCAGTTTTATAACTCCAGAAAGCAGCAAAGCTTTCCTGTTCTGACAGTCAGCAGGAATTCAGGAAGGTTTAATGCCACACCTGCCAAAAGCCAGGGTGTTTCAGACACACCAACTCCACACAAGGTGTGTGGAGTATTCCAAAGGTCAGAGCTGGAAAGCTGCTGCAGAAATTGCACCAAAATAGCAGCAAAACAGAGAGATGACTGCTGAGGATATATCTAAGTTATATTTCAGGGAATTGCTCGTGCAGGAGCTGAATTTGTTCAAACCTCTCTGCAGGGAGAGCAGCTCTGAGGGGTTTAAGGGGAGGCACCACAGCTTTGCTCAGCATTTCAGAGTTTCCCTTTACTTAAGAGCTGCTCCAAGGTGGACATTTGCTCTCAGCCCCAACCACCAAAGAGCTCCTGAGCAGCTTCACAGTATCCAACACTGATAGTGTTTATAGTTATTTCTTAACTATAAGGATAAAAATATATATTCTTCCAAAAAAAGGTCCCATTAATCCAAGATTACCCCGGTGCCAACCCACCCCCAAAGGAGAACGCTCGAGAACAACAGCTGGGGTGCAGCTAGGAAAGATAAAATGCACAATATAATCAGCCTTACCCTATTTGCAGTGATGGGGCTGAACTGGAAGAAGATTAAAGAGCTCAGGCCTCCCAGGGAGCCACAAGCAGAGGCAGGATTAGGGAAGTTTCCTATCCCAGGGTCAGATTTAGCCGGGGTCACACGACCTCTCAAAGCCATCCCAGCACACGACTCTTCCCCAAGGTTTTGTAAGCAGGATAAACCCCCATCAAATCCCTTCTTAGAGCAGAACCCCAGGTTTAGAGGAGGAATAAAAGGTGGGGAAGGAGGGGAGCCCAGCCTGGAGCAGCAGTGCAGGTACAACCCACCTTCCCCAGGTGCTGCTGGGGATGGAGCTCCCAGGGAATGGGATCAGCAGCACCCAGGGAATGGGATCAGCAGCTCCCTGGGAATGGGATCAGCAGCTCCCAGGGAATGGGATCAGCAGCACCCAGGGAATGGGATCAGCAGCTCTCAGGGAATTGGGATGAGCAGCTCCCTGGGAATGGGATCAGCAGCTCCCAGGGAATGGGACCAGCAGCTCCTTCCCAGGAATGGGATCAGCAGCTCCACAGGAATGGGATCAGCAGCTCCCTGGGAATGGGATCAGCAGCTCCCAGGGAATGGGATGTGCAGCTCCCAGGGAATGGGATCAGCAGCTCCCTGGGAATGGGACCAGCAGCTCCCTGGGAATGGGATCAGCAGCTCCCCAGGAATGGGATCAGCAGCTCCCCAGGAATGGGATCAGCAGCTCCCCAGGAATGGGATCAGCAGCTCCCAGGGAACTGGGATCAGCAGCTCCCCAGGAATGGGACCAGCAGCTCCCTGGGAATGGGATGAGCAGCTTCTAGGGAATGGGATCAGCAGCTCCCTGGGAATGGGATCAGCAGCTCCCAGGGAACGGGATCAGCAGCCCCCAGGGAATGGGATGAGCAGCCCCCAGGGAACTGGGACCAGCAGCTCCCTGGGAATGGGATCAGCAGCTCCCTGGGAACGGGATCAGCAGCTCCCTGGGAATGGGATGAGCAGCTCCCAGGGAATGGGACCAGCAGCTCCCTGGGAATGGGATCAGCAGCTCCCAGGGAATGGGATCAGCAGCTCCCAGACCTCCTGCCCAGCCCTGCACACAGAACATGCCCCAAGCACTGCAGAGCTCATTCCCTGCTGCTCTGTGCTGATCCCCTCTACAGCTCCAAGGCAAATATTTACCCAAGTGATCCAATGGCAGAGATTAACTCCTGTTGTGAAGCCAACAACGAACCCACCTGGCAGAAAGGTGATGATGAAGTGTTTAGACTCAGCTAAACTGTTGTGTCTTTTACAGTGCTGCTGTTTATTTCCTTTGACAAGCCTTTCATTGAAATTCCCTACATTTAATCTGAAGGATCACTGCAGACTCCCCACGAGCTACTGGAATAAACATGATGTTGTTTTTAGCACTGAAGAAGAGGAGGGGGTGAAGTATCTTTTTAAGCTGCAGTTAAGTTCCAGAGAGACAAATTAAAGGCAAATTGGGTAATGTAAGTGCAGGGTAAGAGCAGGGCTCTGGATGAGGAGCAGTGAGGGTCAGCTACTCCTCGTCTGCAGCAGTCTCTGTCTCTTCTACCTGCCTCCAAACCACCTGAAAACAGCAAGTTTAAAAAGGCTGCCTCTCTATGTGCCCAGAAACACTCCAGCTCCACAGAAATGCAGCTCTGAGAAACCACAAGTCCATTTTGTGTAAAGGTGAGAGCCCAAAGGATGGGCAGAGAAAAGGGTTCACATTCTCCAGGAGGTCCCAGCCTGCAGCTCTGCAGCTCCTCCCCAGACAAGGTGCTTTAAGTGCACTAATAACATATTAAATCCAAGGTACAAGCTCCAAAGTTCATTGAATGTTTTAAGTCCCAGCTACTTGCTCAGGAAATTCAAGCCTTGGAGGACCCCATTAATTCACCCAGCTGTCAGATCCTTGCTAGAACAACTCCTGAGCACGCTGCAAAACAGAGAGGGTTTGTATTCCCAGTTTTTAAACCTCACTAAGCCTCCCTGTTAAGCTTTTAATAGACTTCTCGACATATGTATGACTTCATTATAATCCTTTTAATTTCCTATTCAATGAGCCAAGGCAGGGACATCCCACCTCTGAAGCAAAGTCTGAAACAAAAAAAAAAGCCAAGCAGCAGATTGGTGGGGAAACACTATGTGAGAGAGACCCAGCATGAAAACAGCATTTTGTACACAGAAAATGTACAATTTTTTTTCCTGTTTTTCCTTCATCCCTCATCCCAGAGCTGTGTTTCTCCACATCATGACACCACAGGATCACAGAACTCCAGGATGCTTTGGGTTGGAAAGGATCTCAAGCTCATCCAGGGACACCATCCACTGTCCCAGCTGCTCCAAGCCCCAGTGTCCAGCCTGGCCACCCCAGTTTCCATCCATCCTGAGCCTGGCAGGAGCTGCAGGGAGGGCAGCCCTGCTGCCCCTGGGGACACAGAGAACTCCCTGCAGCATTTCCTGCAGCAGCAGCAGCTCGTTACACAACAGCCTAAGCTGCTTTGACACAAGCAGGGCTGGGGCCCAGCACAAAAGCTCCTTGAGCATGTCCTTCCCCACATGGGAGAGCTGCAGAGAGCTCCATGGCACAGCAGGAGGAACTTGGGGCTGGCACCAGCACCCCCAGCCCGTGTTTCTGCTGGTTTACACTGCCCATCCCTAGAAACAAGCAACCAGGAATTGATGGGATGGCTTGGGTGGGAAGAGACCCCAAGGATCACTCACTGCCACCCTCCCACTGTCCCAGGCTGCTCCAAGCCCTGTCCAGCCCAGCCTTGGGCACTGCCAGGGATCCAGGAGCAGCCACAGCTTCTCTGTCTGTGATTCTCAATATCTATCAACACTTCAACACCTGGGAAACTTCTTGATGCTCTCTGAATGGCCCAGGAGCTGAGATTGTGCAGCTGCTCAGCTCCTGAGCTGTAGGAAGCCACAAATTCCTCATCTGGAAGAGCACCAGGACCTGGAGAAAAAAAAACCCCTCAGCCCCATCACCCTCCAGGAGCTGGGGAAGCTCCACATTCCCTGGAAGGGAAGGGTCTCTGTCCCCCCACAGCTGTCACACCACCTTCCCCATCCACCTTCCCCCCAAAACAACCACCCCAAAGCTCAGGGACACTCACACAAACCCTCTGAGTCACAGAGGAACTCAGCAAAGCTGCTGAATTATTCACTTGGCTGCTGTTTTTAGACTGGAGCCACGGGAAACGTGAACTCCCTGGTAGTGAGCATGGCTGGATGCAGCCCCCTCTGAGCTCTGCCTGAAGCCCAGCAAGGATAAAAGCCTCTGTAAATAAAACTTGCACCAAGAGGGAAATGCACAGGCAGGTAAAAGAGGAAAGCCAGTAGAAAAGCTCTGGTTAGAAGAGCACAGCTGTGGGTGTCCTATTTACAAAATGCTACAGAGAATAAACAGGTTGTGGGATGGTTTTGTTGGGGATTTTTGTTCATCCCCAGCCTGGATTGGTGCTTGGGATTGTCCCAGGCCAGGGGCAGGACCTTGCCCTTGGCCCTGTAGAACCTCCTGAGGTTGGCACAGTCCCACCTGGCCAGGTCCCTGTGGGTGCCCCATCCCTGCCCTGCAGCTGGGACAGCACCCAGAGCTCAGTGTCACCGCCAGAGTCCCCAGGGTGCCCCAGTGCCACTGCCCTGGCACTGACAGCAGGGCTGGGCAGGGCTGGAGCCACCCCTGAGCACCCACTGGTCACTGAGCCACTGACCACAACTGAGTGACCATTCCTGATCCACCAAAACATCCCTGCAGGAAACCCCTGGCTCTGCAGTCTGGGGACAAGGATGTTGGGTGGGACAGAGTCAAACACTCCACAACATCCTTGTCTTTGAGGACAGGTTTCCAACCTCTGTCCAGGCAGCAAAGGATTCCAGTCCCAGCCTTTTCCCCCTGCAGTGCTGCCACCAGAGCAGCTGATGCAGCACCTTCCCTGCAGGAACCAGCAGCACCCAGAGATTCTCACCACAGAACAACAGGGAGGGGTTAGTTTGAGATGTTTATTAGGGAGATTTATTCCACAGCAGTTACAGCTTCACATTGTACAGAGCATTGGAATTAATAATTCAGCATCAGGAGTGACACCAGACAGGAAGCACAGGGGGGTTAGAGCACAGCAAAGGCACAGCAGCACCTCCAGGGTGGAGGGAAGCAGGGAGGGCAGGAAATGTGAGCACAGGACACTCCTGGTGGCTCCAAGGACACACACAGCCCACACTGAGCTCAGTGGGACACCTGGATGTTCTCCAGGTGGGACAGAAGATCCAACACCCTGCACAGACCCCCAGGATCACCCTGCAGGAACACCCACCCCAGCCCCAGAGCACAGCTCCCCTCCCTACAGCACATCAGTGACCCCAAGGGCACTTCAAATAAACAACAAGCAGGGACACAAATGTGGGGTGAGAGCATGGGGGTGCCATGGGATGAAGGTCTGCAGTGGGGACAGCAGAACCCTGGGGCTGGAGGAGCTGTCCCTGCTCTGAGCTCCCAGGATGAGCTGCTGCTCCCAAACTCCTCTGCCCACAAATCCCCCCAGCCATGACTTTAAAGCACTGTTGCCTTTCAATAAAGTAAAGCATCTGTGGGAGTGGGCAAAGTCTCACATTCAGGTAACCTGAAACCTTCTATCATTCAATCTGAAAATACCTCTCAGTCTAATATTATTTATTCTCTATTTCTAGGGCACAAGAGTTAAGCCCACTTAAGGCAAAAGGTGAGGAAGAACAATTGAGGAGGCAAGTTAAAGTGATTTGCTTCAAAATCACATAAAAAAAAAAAATAGCTATGAAAAGAAAGCCAAGAATGCAAGAATCTCCTTTTATGGCCACAGACAGCAAAAACCCAAAGGAAAGCACAACATGAAGGACTCACAGGTTGGACTTGATCTCAGAGGTCTTTCCCAACCTGAAGGATGCTGTGAACTTCATGGGGCTGGGAGGGAAGAGCCCAGTTTGGGGAGCTGGGAGCCTCCAGGAAGTGGAGCTTTCCCAAAAACAACAACGTGGAGCTGGGAGGAGCCACCAGGGTCACTTGCTGGGAAGTGGCACCACAAGGAGCTGCTAAGGAGCCTCCAGGGGGGCACAAAGGGGTGAACTGGCAGCAAAGGGGGCAGGACAGTGCCAGCTCCTGCTGCCCAGGCTGTGACTCAGCGCTGGCACTGCCACCAGCTCACCATGTGAGCTCTCCTGGAACAAACAACAAGGGCTGGGGGAGATGCCCAGAGCCCCCCTCTGCTCCACTGGCACAGCACTGCTCATGCCAGCTGGGGCATCCCCAGATCCTGAGAACACCAGCACTCACTGCCCTCACAACAAGGAAACTGCATCCTGAGGCAAGTAAAGCTCTCAGCAGGTTTGTTTTGGGCAGTTCAGCCTCAGCCTGAGTTTGGGTTCAAGGAAATCCTTTCCATCAGGTGTTCAGGCCAAGCACCCTGAGCTACACAACAAAATTCTCCTGTCCCAAAACTGCCCCTCACCTCCCAGAGCCCAGGCTGAGCCTGGCTCAGGCAAAACTCTGCCTTGGCTCTCTAACTATCTCCCCCTTTCATGTTTTATTCATCTGCTGATGGGAAAATGAGCACTTCTGTCTTTGGCAAGCTTTGCACCTCTATGGAGCCAGTGGGAATCCCACTGGAGATGCTCCTGTAGGTTAAACCAGCCTTGTTCCTTCTGCTGTGGCTGGAAATGGTCAGGATTGTTTCAGAACAATTTCACAACTCAGCCCTTTTGTTTCCCTCAGATTATTTCTCATGGCAGGTAAAATTCCATCCAAGGCTGTCCCTCCCCACAGGAAGCCAGAGGTGTGAAGTTAAAAAAAGGCAATTTCCTTTCTCACTTCTACGGTTTTTGGGAAGGAGTAAGGCAGCAAAGCCACTCCCCAAGGCAGGAATTTGGGGCTGGCTGTTTTCCTTCATACTCCCAGTTATGGCAAGTGCTTGGACCCCAAAATCAGAGGTGATCTACCTGTACCTCAGGAAATTTTCCCTAATCTGTTTCTCAAGTTTACAAAGTGCTGAAATGATCTGAACCCAGGGGTTTGGAAGAAAACAACACTGTGACAGATGAGAACCTCATGGGAGAGGGTTTCAAAGCAGCAAGGACCAAGGCAGGTACTCTGCAAGGCTGTGGTGATGTGGGGAGGAGGGCAAGGGAGCTGCAGTCATGGTGGACCCATCCACTATGGAAGCACAACTGGAAACTCCAAACCTTCTCTGATGGAGCACCATGAAAACGGAGAGAAATTAAATTTAAAGGTGATCCAAACTAAAAATGGAGCTGTGGTGGCGATTTCAACCCCGTGGCAGAGTGCAGTTCAAAACCAGGGTGCACTTGTGTGCTTACACAGACAGAGGAAGGTTTCAACAAGCACTGCAGAGCACAGGGAGGAGGAGCAGGATGGAGCCACCCTTTGGCTTCTTCTACAGCCAAGTCCAAGGAGGTAAAGCAAGAGCTCTGTAAAATGCTGCAGATTTTAGAAGTGTAATGGCAGGTAGAAAAGGACACTGGTCTCGTGTCAGTGGCAGCCCCAGAGTTAGGAGACAGTCTAGGCTTCTAGGAGGAGAAAATAGAAGAGAGGAGAAGAAGTAGGAGAGGGAAAGGGGATGGGGAAGGGGCAAGAAAGCGCAAGTGATTAGTAAACATCACCATGGAGGCAGCTCTGCAAACAGCAAACACTTCAATAGTGCAGCCAGGAGATTTGCCAAAAGCCAGGTCCCAGACACACACAGCTGGCTCAGGATGTGTCACTGTCACCACAGCACCAGTGACACACAGAGCAGCACCTCAGGGTGCAGCTCACAGGCACAATTTGCACTGAAAACAAAGTGATTTCTGTGAGCCAGTGCTGGGTGACAGAACTCCCAGCAGGCTGGCTGGAGGGAAAGCCCAGCTGGGGGAACTGTGAGCATCCAGCAGGGATACTTCCCCTGGGAATTCTCCCCTGCCAGCAAGAGCATCAACAGCATCCTGGGCAAGAAACATCCAGATCAACCATGTGATCATCATCCCTGATGGATTGCTCTGCAGAAATTTGGTTGGGTTTTATTTTTAAATATATATTTCCTCTGAACTCCAGGCAAATATCCTGCAATAGAGTTGCAAAATCGAAAATGACACATGAATTTTTGGTTGGTTTGACCAAGCCCTCCCTAACCTCTGCCTGCTGGAGGTGAGCAGTGAGCAGGGATTCCAAACCACCACTGAATGAATCATTCCCTGTTGTGCATCCCCAGGAACGCTGCTCCAGCCTCTCCATTTATCCTTTTAAGGAAGAGCAGGATTAGCAGCGAGCCTTGCAGGGGATGTGCCCAGCCCCCAGAGGCAGAGCTCCCCTCTGCAGCTCTCAATTCCCAAAAACAAACCCCACAGACCCAGCCAGCAGCACTGCCAAGGGCTGAGCAGCAGCAGCTGCCAGGGTCTCCTGCCCAAAATCCTGCCCTAAACACAGCTTTGAACACAGCACAAATGAAAAGAATTCAGCACTTGGTGCAGGGTTTGGCCCCAGTGCCAGGAGCTGGGTCCTGACCCATCCCAAGCTCTGCACACACACCCCACGTGGCTGCAGACAATGCTGCATGGAATAAAACAAGGTCAGTCAGCACCTTGTTTTATCTGATGGGTGAAGAAACCCATCCAGCAGTGCTTCCTGAGCTCCAGCCCAGAGAGATTCACACTTGGATTTGCAAATAGCTGAACCAACTCTTGGCCTTGGAGTCTGTTTCAGAATCAACTTCAACCCAGCTCTGCTTTTTAAAGCTCTCTCTGCAGCTTTTAACACTGGTTTTTGTAGTAAAAGCTGCTTTGCTTGAGCATCAGCTTCCTCAGTTCCCCCCTGGCTGCTCCATTTCTCTGCACTGGGCTCACATCCCACATCCCTAAGAACCATTTCAGCTTTCACACACAGGGAATGGATCCTGCTGAAAACAAAACCCCCAGACTGGAGGTGGTTTAGAGCAGGGATCCAGGCTTTGGGCAGCAGCACCTCTGAAATGTGGGAGCAGCTGGGACAGAGCAGCAGCTCTGAAACCCCTCCAGAGCCTGCTGGAAATTCAGCTTTTCTCCCTCCTCTCCCATGGAGAACCAATATTGCAAGTATTCCACAAGAAGGGGGTGGGGAAAGAGGCCATGAAGGAACTGTGTCATGTCAATCTTCTGTTATTCTGGCAAACCTAATTAACTTGATGGCCACAGCTCCTCAGCCTGACACGCTGCTCTGACACTTTGATGTCACTTTTAGACACACTTGAACAGGAGGAGAAAAAAACCAACTCCACCCCACAAAGAGGAAACATATTAATAAATTAAAAAGCTCCAGACACATAAAAGTATCTTTGATCAAAGTTGTTAACATTTAGTGTGAAGAGTTAAACCTCCACCAAGCAAGAGTGAGGCAAATAACAAAGAATTTTTTAAACACAATCCAGAAGTTCAATACAAAAATCTTGATGCCTTTAATTATTCAGACCATAAATCTGATTGCATTTCTATCTCCTTTAGTTATAAGTATTAAAGAAGAGGGAGGATATATCCTTAGGAAGGTTCAGAAATGTTCTTAATTTCACTTTATAGTAAATTATAAAAGATGCACAACTTCCTTCTGACTGGATTTCCAACAGCAAATGAAGCACAAAGATCAATTTTTCTATTCCCATCCTCACTTAGGACATGAAATTCACTGACACTAAACCAAACTCTAAAATCCTAAAGAGAATTATAGCAAAGAGGTGTTTTAATTCATCCCCATCTCCCAAATGTTCATCAGTATTTCCTGAACTGGTTTTTATCTTGGGGCTGCACCCATTAGGAGGGATAACAGTGGAAGCACTCAGACAATCTTAGATCTGGAGCTGGAGATCATCACAAGGGACACCAAAAGAAGTCCTTACCCATGCCAGGATGGCAACTGACTCTGGAATATTCCATCCCTAAGAAAAGAGAGCTCCCACAGCCCAAGTCCTCATGCCAGAAGGGAGCAGATGGGCTGGAATTTGGCAGGAATCCCAAATCCCAGTCAGAGAGGCTCAGGGGGAAGGGAAGCAGAGCTGACTATTAACTGGGACTAAGGGAAGACCAACCTCAGCACTTCAGCCTGATGGGAAAGGTCAATTCTTTTCCAGGTTCTGCACAAGTCTGAAATCCTGATCCAGTTCCATCACAAGCCTCTGGCACTCAGAACTATCCTGATGCTATGGAAAAAGGCTCCAGAGGCTCAGTGTCACCTGTGCCACTGCTGGAGCAGGTGTGGGGTGAAGGACACAGCTGGGTCATGGCAGTGAATAAAAACTGCTCCAGAGGATGGGGGACATGGGAAAACACCACTGTGGGGTTCAGGGCACAGGGGAGTCACAGGACAGGGCACAGTTCAGCTCTGGATATTATGGACTCTCTACAAACCATTCTTCTCAGCTGCCTTGCCAGCACTGACCATGGATAAGAACAGCACATCTTCACAACGAGGTTTTACCCAAAATGCCATTTAAACTCCAAAGCAAGTGAAGCTCTCTTTTGTTGCCAATTCTTTGAGAGCCCATTGAAGGCAGCCCCAGCCCCTGGGAGGAGTGAGGGCCCCAGAGCAGATGGAGGAGCCCAGAACAGGCAGGGCAGTCTCTGTCTGGCTGCAGCACGTACCTGAGCGGGGATCCTGCAGCCCGTGGTCACCATTCTCCACCACCATGGGCCCAGAGGCTGAGCAATCTGCAAGAGAGCAACACAAGGGTTAACTCTGGCTGGAATTCATCTCAATCCAGACCTTGAGAACAGCACTGTGGAATTCTGGAATCACTGAGGTTGGAAAAGAGCTCCAGGATGGAGTCCAAGCTTTGACAATCCCCACTTTGTCACCCAGGTGGTGATCCCAGAACTAACAGAAGAAATGATCAGTTCCACCTGAGAGCACACTCACAGAATCCAGGATCACTGAGAGTGGAAAAGCCCTCAGGACTAACAAAAGAAATGATCAGTTCCACCTGAGAGCACACTCACAGAATGCAGGATCACTGAGGGTGGAAAAGCCCTCAGAACTAACAGAAGAAATGATCAATTCCAAGAGAGAGCACACTCACAGAATGCAGGATCACTGAGGGTGGAAAAGCCCTCAGAACTAACAAAAGAAATGATCAATTCCAAGTGAGAGCACACTCACAGAATCCAGGATCACTGAGGGTGGAAAAGCCCCCTGGGATCAGCAAGCCCAGCTGTGCCTGATCCCCTCCTGGTCCCCAGCCCAGAGCTCTGAGCACATCCAGTCATTCCTGGGACACCTCCAGGGATGGGGATCCAAACCTCCCTACCCTGACCACCCTTTCCATGGAGAAATCCCTCCTGAAACACCACACATTGCTAAAGCAGGGATCAGGGGAGAGGTAAAGGAGGGTGGTCAAGGTGGAAGATCCCCAGTTCCAAAAACCACACAGAAAATCCTTATCACTGTGAGATTCACTCCATCTTGTACTGAAATTCTGAAATTTTAACCAGCACCAGGATTTA
The DNA here is from genome assembly GCA_026413545.1 of Cichladusa arquata. Classification (NCBI taxonomy): domain Eukaryota; kingdom Metazoa; phylum Chordata; class Aves; order Passeriformes; family Muscicapidae; genus Cichladusa; species Cichladusa arquata. The sequence continues at coordinate 637,777 of JAOTQP010001286.1, forward strand.
CACACTGAACTTGGGAAACTTGGCAGCAGCGGACACAGGGAACAGTGGGAAGCTGTAGGAGGGTCCACTTAGATCAGATAAAAGAAGTTTTACACACTGAGGGTGGGCAGGGCTGGCACAGGGTGCCCAGAGCAGCTGTGGCTGTCCCTGGATCCCTGGAATGTCCAAGGCCAGGTTGGACACTGGGGTTTGGAGCAGCCTGGGACAGGGGGAGGTGTCCCTGCCATGGCAGGGGTGGCACTGGATGATCCTTAAGGTTCCCCCCACCCCAAACCAGTCTGGATTTTATGACCCCCAGCAATTTTAGTGAAGCAGAACAAGCAGCACCAGCTCCTCCCTGGGTCCTCAGTTCTGCTGGCAGTGAGGAAACACTCATTTTATAAATAAAAAAGTTTTTTCCTGAAGAAACACACACTCAGTCACCTGGAGCTGCTGCTGGCCCTTCCTTAGGCCCAGGTTCTGAACACCAGAAGAATTTCTCCATGGAAAGGGCTGTTAAACATCAGCAGGGGCTGCCCAGGGAGGTTTGCAGTGCCCATCCCTGGGGGTGTCCCAGGAATTCCTGGCTGTGGCACTCAGAGCTCTGTTCTGGTGACAAGGTGGGGATCAGGCACAGCTGGGACTCTGTGACCTTTTCCAGCCTCAGTGACTCTGGTGCCACCATCATTACTGATGCTTTTAACCAGGACTCAACTTGACCACAAACGTGGCTGAACCCCTCCAAAGGGGAGAAGAAGGATCAGAAATGCCATGGCTGTCCTTGGGAAGGACAGAGAGCAGGTAAAATGGTTCCCTTTACAGTTTCAGCTTTTTGGGAAGACAAGCTTCCAGAAAAATCAGGTCAGATCACACCAACTCCAGCCAGCACGAGTGGTTGTTATTTTTAAGTCTCTGAAGGTCAGTGCCTTTGGAGCAAATCAATCTGAGCTGGGTTTGCTGAAACCCCCGTGTGAAAGCACCCAGCAACCTGCCCAGGGCTCCTCCCCTCATATTCTAAATTGCATAAACCCAAAACCATGTCAAGATGTTGTAACTACCTAATCCTCATCAGAATCACAAGATAGTATTTGCATCTGGCTCGTGGATCAAAGGATTGTTTTTATATAAACAAATTTAAGGCAGCACTGGCTAAACCGATAATCTGAGGCAAATGGGCAGTGCCAACATAACCCCTAATCCCAGAGGGGTGGGCAGGGGACACCAGCACGTCCCCAGCACAGCCCCAGGCAGGGCTGGCACCCCTGGGGGCACAGGGGGCTCTTGGTGCAGCTTTTATCACACACATGTTGTCAAATGCTGACATTGGAGAGGAAAACGTGAGCAAAATGCTGATGGGCAGAGTCTGAACCAGCTGGGGACTCAGAGATTAAATCTCCTTCCACTCATTCATTGAAATATTCTGCCTCAAAATCACCTGCAGAGCTGCCCCAGCCCTGGATCCAGCAGCACAAGGACCTGGAGAGATCCAGAGGAGCCCCCAGAGCTGGAGCCAGGCTGGGAGAGCTGGGAATGTTCCCCTGGAGAGGAGAAGCTCCAGGGAGAGCTCAGAGCCCCTTGCA
>JAOTQP010001286.1:642495-653714 GCA_026413545.1 Cichladusa arquata
TCCCTGGCAGTGCCCAAGGCCAGGCTGGACATTGGGGTTGGAGCACCTGGGACAGTGGGAGGTGTCCCTGCCATGGCAGGGGTGGCACTGGGTGAGATTTCAGGTCCCTTCCAGCCCAAACCAGTCTGGGATTCTGTGATGTAACAACTACGGGCAGGAATGGGGCTGGAGAGACTTTGAGAGAGAAAAGCTTTAATGTCTCACCAGACAAAAATGCAAATATCATCATCTGCTGATTTGAACTCTGGGGTGTGTGGAACACTCTCCATCTCCACTTTCATACATGACCAAGTGTCTAAATTCCCTCTGGCTAAAGCAAACCCTGCTGCAAGAAAGGCACTTACTCCTCACGGGGGAAGGGAGGGAAAAGCAAAAGGAAATGTGGTTTTTGGCCTGGGGTTTCAGCTCTGGAGCTGCAGGGAGGGAGGGCAGCAGTGTCCAGCAGAGCCACCTCGTGGTGACACCTCCAGTCCCAGCAGAGCCATCCCAGGACTGGTTCAGTTAAACCAAACCCAGGTTTGAGTCCTGCAGGGTTTAATCCCATGGGAATGGGGCCCCACAGAGGCACTCACTCACTGACAGGGCTGGGGAATAAACCCAGTGGCTTGAGGAATAAATAATAAATAAATGAAATAAATAAAAGAAAAATAATAGAATTATAATAATGACGAGAGGAGAATTGCTCAGCCTGGAGAAAAGGAGGCTCAGAGGGAATTTCTGGCTCTGCACAACTCCCTGACAGGAGGGGACAGACCCAGGTCAGGCTCTGCTCCAGGGAACAGGGCTGGAAATTGGGAATATTCCTTCCTGGAAAGGGCTCTCCAGCCCTGGCAGAGCTGCCCAGGGATTTAAACCTGTGTGGATGTGGCACCTGGGGACATTGGCAGTGCTGAGGGAAGTGTTGGACTTGATGGTCTCTGAGGGCTTTTCCAAGCTCAGCAATTCCATGATTCTGTGAATAAAACCCAAGAGCTGCAGTGCTGCCCAATCCCCTGGGTCACTGATGTCCAGCAGGGACTGGCAGCTCCTGGCCAGGATGTTCTGCACTGTGGGATTTCCCTCTGGCCAGCTGGGATCAGGTGTCCTGGCCATGCCCCCACCTCCCTGCCTGAGCCTGGGAAATCAAACATTGATTTGAAGGAACAGGAACAACCAAATCACTCGTGTGTCCTCACAGCCAGTTCCAAACTCTGCACTGTGCCAGCCACCATGGAGGAAATCAGCTCCATCCCAGCCCATACTGACCAAAAAAAACCTGAATTCAAGATTAAAACTCACCAAGGAGTTTGTGAAAACTGCACAGGCCAGGTCCTGCCAGCACAGAGCTGCCCACAGCTCCCCACCAGGAACCAGCACTGCAGAGACAATCCTGGTCCTCACCTCAATTAAACATCCCCCAGGAGCTCTGCTCAAACCCCAGTGCTTCCCCTTCCCTTGGAACATGCTAAAATCCCACCTAAAACCCCTCCCTTCAGCCCATCACAGGAGCAGCAGAATGAAACTGCTGCTGCAGCCTCTGGGACTTTGCCTGGAAGCTCCAGAGCATCCTGAAAACCTTGGGATGGCTCAGGAGAGCAGGCAGCACTCAGCCCTGGCTGTTATGTAAGGCCCACAAGGTCAGAAGAGGATTACCCCAGAATTTGCCAAATTACCATGTCCAGCCAGGTGCAAGGAGGAGTAAACTCATTTCTCCCTGGTATTTCAGCAGTTAACCAATGTTAAAGCTTTATTCTAGGACAGATTTGTAGGTGACAAAGGACTGCTCAAACTGTCCCTGCTCTTCTCCACCCCTCTGGATTCACCCAGCCCCATGTTAAACTCACCTAACTTGGCTCCTGGGGTCAGGAAAAAAAAGTGAAAGAAAGCCTTGGAGCAGATCTGGAGCAGCTACAGCCTGACAGGATGGAGGATTAAACCTCTTCTGACTGGGGAAAGACAATCTCAGGAGCACAGACCGTGATGTCAGAACACATTTGTGCCTTTTAACATAAATAAATGAACAAGAGGAGGCTGAAAAGCCTGAGCTCTGCAGGCTGCTGCTCTCCCTCAGGAAAACCAGGCTGTCTGGAGCCAGGGATGTGCAACTCCTGCTGCTGCTCCCCAAAAACTTGGTGTTACACTCAAATATGGAACCACAACACCAAGACCCCCTTAGGACCCTGTAAATCTCACCCAGTGCTAATTAACTCTGGAGCCTCAATAAATGAAGCTCATTCAGCTTTACTCTCTTTTTAAACAGTTACAAATATTAAATACATTTGATGGCAGAAACAGGTATCAGCACTTCAGGGAAAAACAGGGAGGAGAACTGAAGATATTCCAGGACCAAATCCTAAACTTGGTTTATGGTACCTGACTCTGATTCAGGCTTCAGTCCTTCCCTGCTGGTCCAAGGTGGGAAAGCTGAATTCCACTCAGGGAGATTCTCCATCTCTTCACACAGGGTCTCGTTTGCATCTTGCCAAAGATTTAGATAATGCTCCTGACTGCTCTCCAGCTCTCCCAAAAAAGGGAAAAACCAATCTCCAAAGCAAGAATAAGAAACTGCATCATCCCCCCCTTTGCTATGTAGGAGGGAAAGGAGTTCTGCTCGAGCAGCCCCATGATGGGTGGGCAGAGAGGAAAGAGCTGGGGAAGCCAGGACATCCCAGAATCCCTGAATTACTCAGCTGGGAAAAGCCTTCCCTGACCACCAAATCCAGGCTGAGCCCAATCCCACCCTGTCCCCAGCCCAGAGCTCTGGGCCACCTCCAGGATGGGGACTGCAAACCTCCCTGGGCAATGTTTAACAACCCTTCCCATGAAGGAATTCTCCTGAAATTCTGCTTTTCCCCCCAGGATTTGTGCCTGAGCTCTGCCCACAGCACCCAGCCTTTCTCTCACAGAGAGTTTTAATTAATAAGCAAACCCAAAAGGCCTCGTTCCCCCCACCCCAAGATTCTGGAGTTATGTGAAATAATGAGTGGGATAGCAAAGACACATGGCTGGGAGGACACATTTAAGGGATTTGTATTTTAAACCAATATTGTGTCATGATCTGAGCACTGAGAAATCCTGGTGCTGAGATGGGTTAGGATCTGCAGCTTCTACAACAAAGGATTGCTTTAAAATATCCTCAAATCAAAGGTGTTAACAAGTCCTTGTGTTTCTCTGCTTCTGCAATGCTAAAATATAAATGAAATAAATAATACACATCTGAACTGCCCCAAGTTCCAAGTTTTATAATAATGTCATTGCCCATTACCATCCTTCCTGCTTGTTTGGTGCCATTTAACAACTGTGTCAGCATGGAAAATTCAAAGTTACATTTTCTGTGTTACAAGGCACCCAATGCACTTCTAAACAAAGCAAACAAATGCCTTAAACAGACCAGAATTCCCCATGATGTGGTCCTGGAGGTTCTGTTTATTCTGAGGGATCACATCCCACCCTCCTCAACATTGATGAGCAGCAGGATTAAGGGTTAAAAAAACAAAAACTTCTTCTGAAGGAAGTCATCAGGTTACCAAAGGTTTTCCTCTTCACACAGCACAGATCAAGGCCACAAAACAAATAAAACCATCAAGGCACTGCTGGTGACAATTCCCACTTGGGCAGGGAAGGAACAGCACACAAACAAAGGGAGCAATAATTTAAATTGTTCATTGGATGACCCCCAAAAGTTACTGTTTTCCCTTCATACAGGGAAGCATCTGTTTAAAACTCTCATTTTCCTAAAGAATTTTTGATAAAGCTCTTAACACAAATAAATTGGTGATGTTCCACCTCAGACTCCTGGGGCTGTTCTGGGGTCCCCAGGTCCAGGACAGACTCTGGGGGACTGGAGCATGTCCAGGGAAGGGAACAAACCCCAAAAAGGGGCTGGAGCCCCAGGAGGGGCTGAGGGAGCTGGGAAAGTGCTGAGCCTGGAGAAAAGGAGGCTCAGGGGGAAATTCTGACTCTGCACAACTCCCTGACAGGAGGGGACAGCTGGGGGGATTTGGGATCTGCTCCAGGGAACAGGGACAGGAGGAGAGGGAGGTTCAGGTTGGATATTGGGAATATTCCTCTTGGAATGGGCTGTCCAACCCTGGCACAGCTGCCCAGGGCAGGGGTGAGTCCCCAGCCCTGCAGGGACTTAAATCTGTGTGGATGTGACACTTGGGGACAGGGGTCAGTAGTGGCCTTGAAAGTACTGGGGAAGCTGCTGGGTTTGATGATCCCAAACATCTTTTCCAACCTTAATGATTCCATGATTCTAAATATCAGCTGGGCTGGGAAGTGTCCACCAGCAGCAGGTTTTGGTACCATGCACACAACCAGCACATCCAAAAGAAATCCAAGTAAATAAAGCCTTGGGTCAGAGCCATGGGGTTGAGCTGTTAAACATTTGGGGGTGAAGCTCCCAGACAGATGATGGAGATCCCAGATGTGCTGACCCCAGCAGCAGCAGCTCATCACCCACCTTTCTGCTTGGATTTGCCACCCCCCAGAGTGGTGGCACCTTGGGACAGTATTTGTGGAGCATGGCAGCCACAAAATTTGGTGAGTGCTTTTTCTGAGAGCCCCAAAAGCAGCCAAGCCCAAATGTGAATGCCAAGCACATCATGCTGTGGCCTAGCAGGGAGAGGTGTCACATACATCATGCACTGTCCCATGGTCAACACCAGGGGCTAATCTTATGTTTATTAATTCCTATTTGTAAGAAAGCTATCACCTTGGGAAAAATCTTAGCCAGAATGTCACAACCTAAAAAAAAAAAAACTCAAAACCTAAAAAAAGGCTTGGCTGAAATCTGCCTAGGCCTTCAGCAGTGTCCACAGGAGAGGTCGTTTCACAGGCTGAAGGAACAAAGGGCAAAAAGCAACAAACAAAACACTTATTTTGAAATAAATGGTTCAGACCAGAGCCTCAGCAGTGTCACAGTGAGCACTGATGTTCCAGTGGCAGATTTTGGGACACTCTGGGACACTTTGGGACACTCTGGGACACTTACGTTCCGTGGGAATCCCGTCCACGTGCCCTTTGCTTTTGGGCTCCTGGCTGCCAGGCTTGGCCTCGTCCTCATCATCCAGCAGTGGCACATAATCTGTTTTATCTACTGTCTCTCCAACCACATCATCGAATTTCTCAGCCTCCAGGGTGGCTATGAAGTCCCTCTTCACCTCCTCCTCGATGTCGTGGGCCGGCTCGGTCAGAGCGTCGGCCAGGCTCAGGTTGTGGTCCAGCTCAGCCATGCCTGAGCACCTCTGCACCTGCAACCCCAGCAGAAAGAGAATTTCATCAGACATGAGCTTCACCCACCTGGGTGCTGCCCACTGTGTGCCCTCTGTGCCTTTACACCACCAGAAATGGTTCTTTAGTGCTCAGGAATTCTCAGATCTGGAACAGAAATAAAGCGGGATCACCTAAAGCTCGTGGGTGATACATTTCATGGGGTTTTTTATCAGCACCTTAAATAAAAAATGTCAAAATAACACCCAGTACCTGGCCAGGGTGGCCATGGTGTGACATTGACTCCAGCCCTGCCCCAGATCTGCAGTTAATTACACCCCTGAGCAGCACAAACACAAATGACGCAAGAGAATTTAGTGCTGGGCTTGACTCCACCCAGGCTCCCCTATGGAGATTAGGATTTTACATAATCTCTGATGTGTACTTCAGTGCTGCTCCTGATCCCTCCCAGAGGGTCCTGCATGTCCTCAGCAAACCTTGCTAATCCCAGCAAACCCCCCCCAGCCCTGGGATTTGGGAGGGAAAGTGACGTTTTAATAATGTTTACGTGAGAAAAAACAAAAAACAAAAAAAAAAAAAACAAAAAAAAAGGACAGCAAAGTGCACATGTAGGCATTATACCCACAGCTAGGAACTGGAAACAGAGGAGAAGCAACCACCAGTTATCCCTCCCTGATCTGCATCTCTGTGTTCAATTTCATTCCTGCCACCAAGCTGAAAAAATGCACCTGAACTGAGTCATCTCCAACCTTCAGGCTGGCACAACACACACCCATCACCAATTCTTTACTTTTTCACTTTACAGCCTTTTGAAGTTATTCTTGGGAACAAGAGGCAGCAAAAACTGCTGGAAGGTACAGAAAGGTTTTGTCCCCAGTCCCTGTGTAGCTCTCCTGAGACCCTTCAGGTCCTGGAAGGGGCTCTGAGCTCTCCCTGCATTTCCCCTTGCCCAGGTGAACACTCCCAGCTCTCCTGAGCCCCTTCAGGTCCTGGAAGGGGCTCTCAGCTCTCCTGGGATTTCCCCTTGCCCAGGTGAACATTCCCAGCTCTCCTGGAGCCCCTTTAGGTCCTGGAAGGGGCTCTCAGCTCTCCTGGGATTTCCCCTTGCCCAGGTGAACATTCCCAGCTCTCCTGAGCCCCTTTAGGTCCTGGAAGGGGCTCTGAGCTCTCCCTGCATTTCCCCTTGCCCAGGTGAACACTCCCAGCTCTCCCAGCCTGGCTCCAGCCCCTCCTCAGGAAAATCAGGAGCTGCTGGCACAGAGCTGCCAGAGAACACAAGGGACATTTGTGTGTGCTGGGTCAGGAGGGGTGGCCCAAGTGGCCACTGTGCAGCAGCCCAGGCCTGCTGCCTTCCATGGGCTGGCAGAACACAGACCCTCTTGTTCCCAAAAAACAAAAGCTCCTACTCCTTGAACTCCAGGAAATTCTGTGTCAGCACTGCAGGGCCAGCACATACCTACAGGCTGACATTCCTCAGGAACAATGGTGTCCCACTGATAGTGGGGTTTCTGTCCTTCCAGGCAAGGCCATTATGGAAACTAATTCAGTTCAAGCTCTTCTTTTTGATTCTTTGAACAATAAAAGGTCAGGCTTGCAGGCCACACTTCAGGCAGCAGCTGCAGTTCTTGGTGGTTCAGATAAAGGCCCTGGATCACAGCTTGGAAATGCAGAGGTGAAAAGTTTGGAGCTCTTCACCCCCCCCGTGAAGGGTCACAGCTGAATGAATTATGGTCAGTAAAAAAAAAACCATTTTATATTTAAATGAAAGAGTCTTACCAAAAAGGTTTCTTTCAGAGTTCCTGACTATTTTAAGACAAACCATCATCCAGATGTGCACACAACTGGCTGCATTACCCTGCAGGGAGCACCAGCCAGGGAAGGCATTTCCACAAGTTTAATCCCTGCACTGAGCAGTCTCCTTCAAGGAACAAATGGGGCTCAGAAAGAGCCAATTTTTCAGGCACAGCCTCCTTTGCTTTCAACTCACAATGAACTGATGGCTTTAGGTCAGTGAGCCTCAATGTGCAGCAATGAACATTTAATCATCTGCTGAAAATGTCATTTAGCATCAGAAAGAAAAAGAATATTTAGATTACTCAACAAGCTGCATCACAGTCACAGAATCACTGAGGCTGGAAAAATCCTCTGAGTCCATCCAGCACTGCCCAGGCCACCACTGAGCATGTCCCCAAGTGCCACATCCATTATTATTAAATCCTTTCACCAGTGGGGACTCCACCCCTGCCCTGGGCAGCTGTGCCAGGGCTGGAGAGCCTTTTTGGGCAAGGAATGTTCCCAATTTCCAACCTGAACCTCCCCTGGCACAGCTTGGGGCTGTTTCCTCCTGTCCTGTCCCTGTTCCCTGGGAGCAGAGCCCCACATGGAGCTGGCTGCACTGCATGGAATAGCTGCCATAAAATATACAGAATTTGGGGTTTTGTGGCACTGACAGTGCTGCTATTTCAGGTTTACACAGGAACTGGGACACTGGAGTGATCTACTTTCTGGGGGAAATAATAATGAGGCTGTGCAGCCTTATCAGCAGGACATTTCCTTGTCTGTATTTAGCTAAATGGGGAATGTAGCAACGAGGTATAAAAATAAACCAGTGTAACTAAGAAAAGCCATTTTAAATACAGCACTGGTGTCTCAGACAGGGCTGGAGCACCTGGCACAAACTGCAGGGATCCCTCCTGAGCCCAGGTGGGCTCCAAGGACAGCCACAACACCCCTGGGAATTCCTCCTTTTCCTCTCTCTTACAGCAGCCAAAGGACACCAATTCCCAGGGCTTGTCTGCTAAGCAAGGCAAGAGGAAAATGAGGATATTGCAGGGATTGTGCCCAAGGGTAGACAGCAAATCCTGGAGCATATTCATGTGTTGAGCAGCTTAGAGAGACAGATGCTTCCTACCCCATTGCCATTCACACAGAACAGAGCTGGCTGGGAAGCACTGAAGAATCCTCAGCAAGATGCACCTTAATCCCCTGCCTGCACAGCAATGGAAATCAGACATTAAAGAGCACAGGGAAGATGAATTCTGGCATTAACCTCGGGATGAAAGAGAAAAACTGAGGAGTGACAGAGATTTCTGAAGGCAGAGGTTTAAAAATGCACTGAAATTCCTTCCTGGAAAGGGTGGCACTGCCCAGGGGGGTTTGGAGGTGGCACTCAGTGCTCTGGGCTGGGGACAAGGTGGGGACTGGCCACAGGCTGGGCTCAGAGGGCTTTTCCAGCCTCAGGGATTCAGAGTAATTCTTCAGTGGAACAGCTGCTGAGGTGCTGGTGGGTGTTACATCAGCAGCTGTGGGTGACACCAACCTGACTCCAGGTGTGTATCAAGATCAGCCTCCAAGGACAGCACCATGGGAGGAGTTTGCTCCAAGGAAAGGTGTGGAAGGAGCAGGAGCAGCCCTGGCAGTGCCACAGTGACAGCTGCACTGCAGGCAAGGAGAAGGGGTTTCCTGCAGCAACACATTCCAGGAAACCTTCAAATTACCCCTAAGCAAATCAATCATGTTCCTTGAACTCACACATTATTTTTACACAGGAGGATTGTTTAGATCTCTCCTGTTCCAGGCACAGCTGATCTGTTACACCCAGGGTTTGCTCCATCTGTTCTTCTCCACACTCAGAATCTCTGTGTACTCAGTGAGTAACCTGTTTGTTTGTTGGGATAAATAACATCCACCTCAGCTAATCTAAAAGATTCTGCAGGGTTATTTTAATCCCTTACCCACATCACACAGCCTCCATCCTGGTGCTCTGCTCCAAAGAGTTCCAGCTATTCACTGGATTGTAATCCCAGCTGCCCCATCCCTGGAAGTGTCCCAGACTGGTTTGGGTTGGAGGGACCCTAAAGCCCATCCAGTGCCTGGGCAGGGACACCTCCCACTGTCCCACTGTGCTCCCAGCCCTGCCCAGCCTGGCCCTGGACACTTTCAGGGATCCAGGGCCATCAACAACTTCTCTGGGTATCAAGAACTTCCTCACCCAGGTTTTACTGCAAGTGACCCCCTGGAACAACTTCCCAGAGCCATCATCCCACTCACCACCCTCTGGAAAAACCAAAACCTGCAGGAGCCACAGCCTCCAGCTTCCCATCCAAGGAGAAGTGAAATTTATTTTCTGAAATTTGTGCTTCCATTCTGCAGCTCCCCTGACTGCTCTGTTGTGTTCCTGCCTCTGGGCACACACAGGCTTGGAATTTCAAGTTATGATCAGTCTGACCCAGATTCTGTGTCTTGTCTGAAGAAAAAGGAGAGCAAAAAAAGAAAGAGGAGAGCAGGCACAAGGATGCTGGCCAGAAAACCCAAAGCTGAAACCTGTAAGCTGTCCAAACACAATGGTACTGAGTGCAGGGCACTGCCCCACTCCCTGGGACTGCTGCTGCTCTCAGAGGAGGACACCTGGCAGCCCTGCAGTGACAGTGACAGTGACACAGCAGAATCCCAGCCTGCTCCAAACTCAGCCCCAGGGCCAGCAACCTTCCTGCCAGGCAGGGAAGAGAAATCTGCTCCCATCCAGGAGCAAGAGTGCAATGACACTTCCTCACTTGTGCTGCTTTAAAGGAGACTCTGCTGCCCAAATTTACAACAAGCACATCCATTATTCCAACAGATCCACTTGCTCCTTTAAAATTAGCTCCTAACTCCATCCCAAATGAAATGCCTGGCTGGGAGAAACAGGGACAGCTTGGTCATAATTCCCATTTCTGCTGGGTAAGTCAGGTTGCTTTTCTTAGCTGGAGCTGGTGGGAGCACTGAGCCATGAGGAAACAGGAGAGCAGAGATCTGCTAAGTCATCCTCCTTCCTGAGTCCTGGAGTCCAGGGAAAGGTTTCTGCATCCCTCCTCCCAAAGGAGAGGGCACAGCGACCCACTGAGCCACTGCCATTCCTTGCATTCCATGGCTGGGCACAAAAATCTGTGACACAACTGGATTTTTCATCATTTTTTTTGGCACAGCCTGAACCAATGGGGTTCACTTATTTATTGTTTTAAAGTTAAACACAGCAAGAGCTCTGCTTTGTGGCTCTTTCTGGAGTCACAGGAAAACCCCACAAATTGCCAGAAGCTTCTCAGTGGCAAAAAGATGGAGGCTGAGAGATCTTTAAGAAAATCTTAAAAAAAAATCACACTCAGCTCAACTGCTGGAAAAACCAGCCTCAGGATGGGTGACCTGGATTCCAGAATTATATTCAGGAAGCAGAATCCCCAAAGAGTCCCTGATGTGCAGGTACCACCCCCTGGCAGAGGGAAGGTGTCCAGTTCTTTGGGATGCTCCTGACCTGCTGGCCCAGCCCAAGCACCCAGTGGCATCATCAAACCAGGATTAATTAGGAGATTCCAGATATTTCCACAGCAAAATCAAACCAAATTTCAGCTTGGAAGTGTTGTTGAGACCAGAGTGAGCTGGGAGAGCAGACAGGGAAGGAGCACATCAAATATTCCTGATTTTTAGTGCATGTTTAGACTTCCAGCAAATGAGGACTACAGGGAGAGTCACAGAGCCAGGTTCTCCTTCAAACAATCCATAAATTCAGCAAGAGATTTTCTAGTTATTATTTATAGGGCTTAAATGATTGCTGCCCTCCTGTGGAAGGGACAAGAGACAGGGCAGGGGCAGAGGAGGCAGATTTGGGGACAAAGAGAGCAGGTTTGGGTGCAGAGGGGGCAGATTGGGGACACTGGATGATTTTAAGCCTGGACTTCTCAAACAGACAAAACACTTGCAGAGTTGTCTCCCTTCTCAGCACAAACTCCCTGAGCCTTCAGGCTCACTTGAATTACTCAGAATAAATTCAGTCAGCCCCAGAGCCTCCAAACTGCTACAGAAAACAGGCAAGAACTGCACAAGTGAAGGGAAAACAGCTCCCATGACCTCCACTAGGGAACACAAGGACAGCACAGGGATTTCCAGCCAGGATTCCCTGAAGGGGCTCCAGGAGAGCTGGAGAGGGACTGGGGACAAGGGATGGAGGGACAGGACACAGGGAATGGCTCCCA
>JAOTQP010001286.1:653814-670066 GCA_026413545.1 Cichladusa arquata
GGGACAAGGGATGGAGGGACAGGACACAGGGAATGGCTCCCACTGCCAGAGGGCAGGGATGGATGGGATTTTGGGAATTCCTGGCTGGGATGGAATTCCCAGGGCAGCTGTGGCTGCCCCTGGATCCCTGGCAGTGCCCAAGGCCAGGTTGGACACTGGGGACAGTGGGAGGTGTCCCTGCCATGGCAGAGGTGGCACTGGATGATCCTCAAGGTTCTTTCCAACCCAAACCAGTCTGGGATTCCAGGATTGTGACCATGAAATGACTCTGAAGGCTTCATGCAGATCCCAGTGACCTCCACAATCCCCTCATGGCCACACACCAGACAACAAACAGGAAGTTTGAAGTTCTCACTTCACATGGGTTTAATGAAGTTTCAACAAGATCCCAAAGCTGAGGCAGAACTTCAGCCCCAATTGCTTCCTCCTCTCACTGTCTGCTCCCAGCCACTTCCTCCTCCATGTCTGCATCTCCCTCCTCCCACTTCTCAGGTCAGGAACAGCCTCTGACTTCTGCTCCCACCTGAGTGGGAAATCTGAGGCTCCTCAAGGGTGTGCCATCAATGGCAGGGTTTCATTCCTTAGGGAATGAGCCATTTCTCTGTTTCAAACATTATTTTTGCTGTTATTGGTACTGCAAATAAACCCAACTCGCTGCATGAGAGTTAACGATGATTTCTGCTCCATCATCAGCAACATTTTCATCAGCTCCATTTCCCTTAGGAAAGCACTGATAAAGCCAATGAGCTGTGCCTTCCCCATCATCAATTATTCAGATGCCACATGAATTAGCAGAGCAGGCAGCACACAGTCCCCCAGCACTCCTGCCTCGTTGGCAATGTTAAAAACACTCTCTCAATTTCTGCAGAGTGGATGAAACTTCTATTTTCTTCCTGCCTTGCAGCCACCCATGGCTTGGAGAGCTTACACTTCATGGGATGATTTGGTCTGCAAGGATAACCAGGCAGAAATCCCCCACTAACCAAGGCAAGCTGCAAAACAAGCTCCTCTCTCCATGTGTGGAGCTCCTGCTCACTGTCAACTCAACAGCCATTACTGCAGGTGGCCTGAAAGCTGCCAGGCCAGCATTTCCCAGCTTTACCAGAGCAGTTCCCACCTGCCCTTTTCAGCTGTGGATATTCACTAATATTAAAATTCTCTGTATTTGATTCAACAAAAGAAAAATGAACGTTTTTTCTTTAACTGTAAAGGGATTTTAAAGAAAGTGCAGGACCAGAAGGGCATCCAGGGGAGGTGACAACAACCAGGATGACTCAAGGTTACTTGATATGGGGGTGTCAGTCAAAGGATGGACTCTGTGACCTTGGGAGCCTTTTTCAACCTTCAAGATTCTGTGAAACTGCAGAGGGCATTTGAGGAATGTCACTGCAGGAAGGAAAAGCTCCCAACACCCATAAAAACTGCACTGGAGCTGCAGGACTGTCACAGGAACCAATGCAACACCACACTCAAAAGCACAAGGCACATTTACAGTGCTGATGCCATCACTGCCAGGTATTATGGAAGGTTCCAGGTCTCCACACAAAGGGATCACTGTGGCCAGGGCTGTTATTAGCAGAGAAATAAATACCAGCACTTCAGGACTTCGAGGAATTCCAGGGGTGGGTAACATGCATATTACATGTCTCTGATTAACATTATTTTCAACTCAGTAAAAGCAGTTTAAAAATAAAGTCTACATTCTGCACTTATGCAAAATAAAACTAAATTAGCTGGAGCCAGATCTCTGCCAAAGAACAAGGCAGAAGGAATATCCAAATGCAGGAGAAGCAGGGAGAATTCCTGTTTGAGCATGTCTAAATACACACTCACGTGTGCAGGTACCTGGTACCATGGGATGGTACCAGAGGATGCTTTGGCTTGGAGGGATCTTAAAGATGCCACCCCCTGCCATATCAGGGACATCTCCCACTGTCTCAGGCTGCTCCAGGCTCTGTCCAGCCTGGCTTTGGGCTCTTCCAGGGATCCAGGGGCAGCAGCCTGTGCCAGGCTCCCCTCCCTCCCAGCCAGGCCCCTGAACTCAGCATTTCCATGGCACAGATCCCTGCTTGATCTCAGCCCCTGCACTGAGAGCTCTGCAAACTCTCATTCCAGACTCTCACCTGCAGGTTTTCCACCAGTTCCCTTCTGTTTCAGGCCTTGTGTCAAGTTCCCCTGTGCTCAGGGTCAGGGCACTGAAGCACGAGTCTGTTTTATCAGGGCACTCCACAGCAGCTCCTGCTGCTCTCAGGCTCTGGAGAGCCACAGTCTGCCCACAGAACTGGGAGACAGAAAGCTCCAGACACCCAAGAGAGCAGCCCTGCTGCATTCCTGGGCATGGCTGCAATTGCTCTGCACTTGTCCAAGAGCCTCAGGGGTGTTTTGCAATTTCCTTGTGGAAGAGAGGCAGCTCAGCTCCACACCAGGACCCTGAGCCACCTCCCAAAGGCTTCACTGAGCATCAGAGCTGCCCAAAGCCACCAAACCGACCACAGGACCAAAGGCAGAACTGTTCCAACTGCCCTGGAAGGACAACAAGGGGAAGGAAGCCTCCCTGAAGCAGCCTGGAGTGCTCAGAGGAGGCTCCTGGAGCCAGAGCAGACTCTGAGCAAGCAGGATGGTGGGAAGGGGGAGGCTCACGCAGGGAGAGGGCTGGACGCCAGCACAGCCACAACTGGACAAAAACCAGAGCTGGGAGGCTTTAGGAATGTCAGGCTGAGGAGAGGAAGAGTGCTACAACTGCAAAGAATCGCCCCAGCAGCCCACTTGCAGCCCTGACTGCACTTTGGCTGCACCCAGTCCCAAAAAAGATCTGTGGTGCCTGCAAAGAGCATTTTCCTATTGGTAATTATGGCTGAGATGAGATGAGATAAGAGCACAGCAACCTCCTGCATGATTCCCTCCCTTTGGGCAATGTCAGTGCCATGAAGCACTCAGCAGGATGGGGTAAGGCTGTCCAAGTTGGATTGCTCCATCCAGAGCTGTACCCTGTCCAAGCTGATAAAAAGTCACATTAATAAACTTGCCTTGAGTTACAGAGAGAGAGAGATGCTCTGCCAGAGCAGCTTCACTGGGAGGACAAGAATAACTTTGCTCTAAGCCCCAGCAGGGATTAGGGACTCTAGAAGGTGGGGATTAATGCTGTTGGCTGGCCTTCAAAAAAGCCACATGGAAGATGAGTTCATAGATAATAACTGTGAGGGACTTTCAAGTGTCGAGCTCCACACAGGCCTATGAGCACTGAAGTAAGAGACCTAAAAAGGACTCCAAAAATCCTAAATATTTATCTAAGGGAAAAAGAGATTCTGCCCACCTTCTGCCCAGAGCTGGAAGCTGTAGCTCCCAAATGAGCAGCTCTACAAACCCAGGCTGGCTGCTGGTTCTCAGTGCCTCGCAGCAGAGGGGATTTCGTGTGCTGCTTCCCGGGAGAGGCAGCACCAAAAAAGGAGAGTTGCATCCATCATGGGGAAGAGTCTCCTCTCTGCTGCTGGCACAGGGAAGGAGAAGTGGGGGCAGGGTAGGAAAGGGCTGTTTGCAAAGCACTTTCTCTGGAGGATGCTGGGCTGAGCCCCAGCCCCAGCAGCTGCTCCTGTCAGCTGCTTTCCCTTAATAGCAGCCAGCATCCCACTCCCTGCAGAGCAAAGCCCCAGCACAGGGGCTCCTGCCTCTGCCCATCCTGCAGAGGGACACAGGGAAGGATGGCACCTCACTGACACACTGCATCACCCAGAAATTCTCATCTTTACCTGCTCGTTCTTCTTGCTGTGACATCACCTCACTGCACAGCCTGGGCACAACAGCTGAGTGCACAGAAAGGGAGAAGCTGCACTACAAAAGTTCCCATCAGCCCTCGTGCCAGCTCCTCTGAATTCATCCTATCCCACCTTTGTCTTATGTACATGTCTCCCAAAAGAATGGATTTTGTTCTCATTGTTCTCAGTTTCTAAGATGGGATGAAAACTGTACAGCACAAACACTGGAAGGACAAACCCAGAATGAGAATGAGTTCAAGTCATGCTGTGAGAAAAAAATTCAGAGGTTTAGTCCAGCCTAATTATAGTTTCAGTATCACTGTGTAGGCCTCAGTGCCTTCATCAACCCATGGTTCTGCCTTATGTATATATAATAATATATAAATATGTGTATATACACGTCTGAGAGCGTAGGAGGGAAAGCAAGGCCAGAGAGGATGAATTCTGAAATTAATCTGGGAATCAGCACAGGTTGGACACCATCTCTGCTTCCAGCCACTCCACTTCCACACAGGCTCCACTCCTTTCCCTGCATGGAATAATTCCAGCTGTGTCACTGACTGTATCAGAGCAGCTATTTCACTTTTAATTAAAATAAATCCTTCCCCTGACAACATAATTACAGAGCACCAGAACCTGCCCATCAGGACACAGGACTGGAAGCTTCCACATGAGAAAGTTGAGTGGAGAATTGTTTTCATTCATGGCAACTCAGCACCAGCTTGGTGTTCTAGAGGAGTGGAACAGCAAACCTGGCAATACTTTTCCAAGGGGATTTGTCAAGAGAAAACAATATTTTAAAGCTTTCAAAAGCTAGTGGAAGGTCAAAAGAGCTTTGGAAGAATGAAATAAAGCATTTCTGTTCCAAGAAGTGAGTTTTAGCTATTTGCAAATTCTGCAAGATCTTGGCTACAGCAAGTGAGGGATTTGTGGAGTCAGCAGCTGCCTCTGAGGATGGTGGCTTTTGCAGACTCCCAGCAATGCCCCCAGAGGAACCTGGAAATGGAACAGACACCCTGGGCTGCTGCAGAGGTCAGGGGCTGCTGTTTGGAAACCACAACAAAGCCTTGTGCAGGCAGATGTTTAACAAGGAAAAACAAATTCTCTGTCAGTGCCCAGCTCTGCTCCACGGGGACGTGTCCCCGAGCACATCCCCAGTGCATCCACCCACAGGCATCCTCAGGAACAAAACCCCCTCTTTTCTCTGGAGGCCACTCAGGGGCTCAGAAATTCCTGGAGAATTCAAGTCCCTAAACACATTTAGGGTAGGAGCAGAATACACCTGGAAGGTTCCAAGCTGTGCAGTCTGTTCCTGACTGCTCTGGGATATCCCTGTTCCTTATCCTGTTGAGGACACCTTTGGGATATCTCTGCTCCTGACTCTGTTAAGGACATCTTTGGATTATCCCTGCTCTTTACCCTGTTCCTGACTCTGTTAAGGACACCTTCAGGATATCCCATTCTGCCTTTACACACTGCTGTGTCACTAGAAGTTGCTCAGAAAGGGCCTTTTTGCACCACCTTTGGCAATTCCATGTATGGATTTTGTTCCTCTTGGTGCAGCCCCACAATAGGTATGATGGAGATTAAACATATTCCACTTTAATAGAATTACTTCTAAGTAGGGATATTTGTGCCCACACACAGGTGAGAAAGGAAAAACACTGAAATCCTTTTAAACCAAGGTAGAAGCTTTTAGCTTTAAAAGTGCTGATCACACTGGGGCCCCTCTGCAAGCAGAGCTGAACCCTTGGGCCACAACAGCTCAAGAAAGGATTTTTTGGAAGCTTGGGAAGCAAAACCTGCCTGTGATCCAAGGGTGGTGATGGTACAGCTCCCAAGGACAGGGAGAAGGGTAACAGAGCCTCAGAACAGGGTGTGAGGCAGGGAAAGGTGCAGTGAGTCACCCCAAACCTCCCCAGGGGAGAACTCGGGATGCTCTGAGAGATCATGGAGCAATTCACAGCTCCAGCAGCAGCATCAGTGCAGAGAGGGACCCTGTCCCTGAGCCAGGGAATTCCTGGGAAGATGAATTAGCTCAGCATCCCTCAGTGCCAGTGCCAGACCAGGAGCCACAGGCAGCATCACCAAACTCCTGCACCAGTCCTGCACCTCCTGTGCACCCAGGGCAGGGACATCAAAGACACAGCTACAGCCTGAGAACGTGTCCAGTGGCACATCCACTGAATTTCAGCTGGATTTCATCTGCAGGGAGCTCTACCAGAGCACAGGTTCAGCAGGTGCATTCCCACCTCCTTCAAAACAGGACTGTTGATTTATAAACCCAGCAGGCTCTGAAAGCAGCAAGGAAAGCTGCAGGTCCAGGCCAGCCCCTCCTGGGGCCCTGCAGCTGATCCCTTCAGCCAGAGGGATGCCAGCCCAGCCCCTAAGCTGCTGTTATTGCCTCCCAGCAGGACACATTAATTGTCCCCAGGCAGGGGGACACTCCTGCTCTCACATGATGTTTATTCTTTGAGAGGATCCCGGGGATTTTTCTTGAGCTGCTTCAGTCCCACAGCTGGCCCAGGGCCAGAGGAGGTCACTGAACTCCTGAGCAGGGAGCAGCCCTGAGTGCTGCAGACACATCCATTTGCTGTGCCAGCTTAGGCAAGAAAGGCCCTGCTCACTGAAGGAGAAATAACTCTGCCCAGAAAGTTGTTCCTGCCATGCAAAGTTCACATAAAAAAAGCAGATGACAGGCACAGAGTGACTGCTCACATCCAACAGCTGAGCACAATTCCTCCCCAGTGAGGCCAAAGAACAAATTCTGCATTGGAGCCTTTCTGTTATCCTGACCTGGTCTCAATGACAAAATTCCTGCTGACTGAGAGATCAACCAACATTAGCTCCCAGTGACCAACCACATCCAGCACAACAACTCTCAAAAACAGCTGCAAACTTCAGGCTGGGAGACTCAGCTTGAAGGCTCCAGCTTTTTTAGTTTTTCTTCTAGGAAATGAGTTCAAATGTTGCAAGCAGAAGAATGCAGTCTCAGCTCAAGTAGAGCAGTGCCTGTGTGGCTTATCTAGTTAAAAATGGGATGTGCTGGTAGGCAGGAGCCTGGGGAAATGCCAAGAGCAGCCACAGCACCAGGCCTTGTGTTAGTGCTTGGTCTCAAGGAGAGAATTGTCTCTCTGTGAGATCTGATGGGTGGCAGCAGGGGGAAGAACAGTCCTTTCTGACATGAATGAATGGGGAAGAACAGCTCCCCCCTCCCCAAGTGCAGGAAGGCAGGGGGAGGAAGGGAGGAGCTGCTGCAGCCCAACCACCATTGTATTTACATTTCCGTGCTGCTGATAACAAACACGTTCAAGGGTGCCTGGAAAACAAGGCTTTGCTTAGAAAACAAAAGCTGAGATTTCACCAAAGAAAGAGCAATAAAAGACATTCCAGGTGTCCCTGCAGCCTTATCAGGCACGGTGTGCTGCTTTCTTTAGAGAATGATTCATTTGCTTAGCACAGGTGCAGCTGCAGTGTCCAGTGCCACACTGAGGTGCCCCTGGACACAGCAATTCCCCTCCAAAAGGGGAAAAAGGGACTAAATAAATAACTAGTCAGTGTAAAACTGATAAAAACAAAAAACTTTTCATTTTAATTAAGGGTGATTCCCACATCACTTTAAGAAAGTAAAACCTTAAGTGGTAAAGTGACTCAGAATCCTCAAACCCTTGAATGGTTTGGTTGGAGGGACCTTAAAGCCCACCCAGTGCCACCCCAGGGACACCTTCCCCTGTCCCAGGTGCTCCAAATCTCAGTGTCCAGCCTGGCCTTGGGCATTCCAGGGATGCAGGGGCAGCCACAGCTGCTCTGGGCACCCTGTGCCAGGGCCTCACACCCAAGGAAATCGACCTTAAAAATGTGGGTTTGTGGGTGTTTCTTCCCAGTTAGAGCCATTACACAACAAAATATAAATTTATCTGGCAGGTAACGTTTTCAGAAGCGTTTTCTCCCCAGCTGTACACATGGAAATGAAGATCCAGGTGCCAGCATCATGGTTGGTGTGTGCATTTTAAGAGGGATGAGCAAACACTCCCCTGGCCTTGGCTGGAAGAGCTCCTAATGCAATGAGCAGGAGGAGCTCAGGCTGTTCCTGAGGGGCAATCTGAGATCACAGGTTTGTAAAGATCCCAAGATACTCCTCAGCCAGCTCACCCAAGCAGCAGCAGGCAGTGCCCAGCTCCCACCAAGGCTTCTCCTCCTTCCTGCCTCCCAGAGGATGTGGGGGAGGAAGCTGCTGCTATTCACCCCCCAGTCAATGAGCCTGCATTCAATATTCCTGGATAAATCACTCCAGGAAGCACTTTGGCTGCTCAATGCAGCCTTGGGAAACACCTGCTTGCTCTGCACGTCCTGAAACCATGGGAGAAGGAATGAGGAGAGGTGCAGGGATGCTGGGACTCCAGCAGCAGCTTCTGCCACAGCTCCCAAGTTTGTACAGTGCAGAAAGGCAAGGAGGAAAATCCTGATGGCAAAGTCACCTTTGGGAGGTACAGCATGACCTGTCAGAGTTCCAGGGTGCTGGAGAACACTCTCAGTCATGGGATTTAGTTTTAGGTGGTCCTATGAGGAGCAGGCAACTGGACTCTATGATCCCTAAAGGATCTTCCAACTGGAGATATTCCATGAAATCTAAATTGAGTCCAGACAGACCTTCAGACCATACTGGGCCAAGCCAAGAGAGGTAGAAAAAAGGAAAAACAAAACCCACTCAAGGCTGGCAGGTGCAGGAAGGAAAACACAAAGCTCTCCCATTGCTCTGTCACTTGTCCCTGTGGAGGAGGTGACACCCACCCCACCTCCTGTGACCTCTGCAGGTCCACTGAGGCCACAGGGACAGCACGTGGGCACCCTGGGCACGGCCCCCCTCCACCCCACCCAGGGGAGATAAGCCACCTTGCCTGGCTTCTCTTCAAGTGGCTTTGGGACAACGACTTAAGATGGTTTGGCTGCTGGCCACAGCCCTGGGAGTGACAGCAGGAGCTGGGAATGCCCCAGGAGCAGTGGGAGCATCTTCAGGAACAGGGACACAGGAGCCTCCTCCAGTCCCACCCTGAACAGGAGACCAGCCCCACTGAAAATAAACAACTGCACCTATGGTGTTATCTCTGCATCTGACACTTAAGGGCACTGAAAACAAAAGGCACCTGGGGAACAATTTTATCCCATAACTAGTTTTTAGGAGACTTGTGAGGCTCCTGTCACCTCCAGGCAATTCCAGGAGATCACAGTGGATGAAGCTGGTGATGTTAAATCAAAGTGTTTTGAGCTCCATCCATGTGACTCCAGCCAAGGGTCACTGGTACCAGCACTGCCACTGCCAGCTCAGGCCTTTCTTGCAGGAAAAGGCAGGTGGATGGCTCAAACAGTGAAGGAAACAGCAGAAATTCCTCTCAGGACTTCTAGACATAACCAGTATTTGAGAACAATCCCAAACTGCTCTGCAGAAGATACCTGGGTCTCTCAGTTCAGACAAAAATCAGGAATAAATTGTAATTCCATCCCCAAAGCACATTATGTGAGCACCTGCACCTTGAACATCCCAACCTGATGGCAGATTCCAGTGAAGTGGAGCTTTACTGTGCCTTCCCCAAAGGACAGCTAGGATAAAAAACTTGGGATGATCTGCTGCTCCCAATTCCTAACAAATCAAATCAGACTTGTTTTTCTTAGCCTAGTTTACCCATTTTAATCTTTTGTAGTCCTCTTACTCTGATAAAAAGAAGATTTGAGTGACCAAGTTAAACAAGATGTGAGCCCTTTGAAGCAGAAAAGGCAAGGAAAGAAGTGGCCAGAAAGGATAAGCCTAAAGTTCCACACCAGTCCTGTTATCCCAAACAGAATACTGGGATATTGGGAATTCCTGGCTGGGAGGGACTGGGATGGAATTCCCAGAGAAGCTGTGGCTGCCTCTGGATCCCTGGAAATGTCCAAGGCCAGGCTGGACACTTGGAGCACCTGGGCCAGTGGAAGTGTCCCTGCCATGGCAGGGGTGGCACTGGATGATCTCTGAGGTCCCTTCCAACCCAAAACTTTCTGTGATTCTGCCTGGAAGGATTTTAACTGGAAGGATGTAAGAAGAGCAGTAATTAGAAGGTTTAAGAGAACAGAATGAAAGGTGAGTGCATTCCAGATGTGCTTGCTCCACAGAGAGAGGCAGAACTCTCATTGCAGATCTCCGGGTGGTGGCTGCAACTCCCAGCACAGCTGGGCCAAACCTCTGCTGCTGAATTAAACATTTGGTGTTGGGTCATTAGAAAATCAGCTCCTACCTCACAAGCAGGTGTTCCCTGGGCAGGTACTTCAGTCTTCAGAAACTGCTTATCTGCAAGACACAAAGCAGAAGGAATTGTGTGATTACAGAGCCCTGGGCTGGCAAATTATGGGATGCTGGGACAAGAGTGGTGTTACTCAGAATTAACTAACAGAATTAACTGAGACCTGGCAGATTTTGCTGCAGACCCCTTCCAGTGATCCAGGCAGCTTCTCTTGGTGCTGCCTCCTCAACAGGAACGAGATGTCAGTGCTAGGATCAGGACTGAGGGAGGGGATCCTGCCCCTCCACTCAGCCCAGCTGGAATATGGTGCCCAGCCCTGGCTCCTCAGCACAGGGAGCTGCAGGAGGCTCCAGCAGAGCCCCAGAGATTCCAGGGCTCTGCAGCATCTCTGATGAGCACAGGCTGCAGCAGCTGGGCCTGCTCAGCCTGCAGAAGGGAAGGCTCAGGGGGATCCCACCAATGCACACAAATCTCAAACTGTGCCAGGAGAAGGGGGCCAGGCTCTGCTCAGGGACAGGATGAGGAGCAGTGACCACAGAGCACAGCACAACAAGTCCCAGCTGAGCAGGAGGAAGGAAAAGCCTCTTTCCATGGAGGGGCAGAGCCCTGGAGCAGCTGCCCAGGGAGGCCTGGAGTCTCCTGTCTGGAGATCCCAAACCCAGCTGGACATCCCAGTGTCACTGCTGCAGGTGACCCTGCCTGATCTCCAGAGCTGCCCCACATTCCAGCCAGGCTGTGGCTGCTGTTTCCCACCAACACTTGCTCAGGCTGTTCAGGATATTCCATGAAAACTCTCAGTGACTCTTCCCTCCTTACACACCTTAATAGGTTTCCCCAAACACAGCATTAAAGCTGAATTAATCCAGGCTGAGCAGGACATCCCTGCCCTAAGCAGCATTTCAGGTGCTCAATGAATGGCTTAAGAGCTCACAGGGCCCTGTCAGTCCCTGTCACACCTGCCCAGCCACCTGTGACAGCCACATCTGAGTCACAAGCCCACCTTTATCCATTCCAGCTGTTTTCCCTACTCTTGCCATGACTCCAGTGCAGCTCCCACCAGATTTACCAGGGAACCATCTCCTCACCTGGGTGTATTCCAAATTTTCCTACCCAGTATTTTACATTCTGTTGATAATGTTTTTTAATTGTGAAGCAAACACAGCTATTAAAAAAAAAAAAAAATTCCATCCCAGTACTTACTCCTTACAGCCCCCTTGCAGAAGAGAACATAAACTGAGCCATGGACATCAAGTATTTCAATCCACATGGAGAAATAAGTGTCCTACTTGTTCTCCAGCACTGCAAGTCATCAAGGCATTACAGGAAAATACCATCTCAGTACCTGCTCAGCAGTCAGACAGAAACACTAACCCATGCTCCTCTCCCCACAGATGGACATTTTGTGTTCCACAGAAGAAAGATTCCAGAGCTTGTAGCTAAATGAGGAAACAGTGAGAAGTGTCATTTTAGCTTCAGTAAAGCAGTGAGGCACTCAGGGGTGAGAAAAGCCTTCCAGAAGAGTCCTGCTCCCTTCAGAAGGGCTTTAATTCCACATTAATTAAGGAATGCAGGAATCTCTGGTGAGGATTCAGCTGCACAAGCTCTTGCTTGTGTGATCCCACAGAGGGACACTGCTGACACACAAACCCAACCCACACCTCCTCTGCACATCCTCATTTCAGGGGAGCCCCCCTGGGATAAACTGGGACATCAGGGACATCCCTGGGATAAACTGGGACATCAGGGTCCTTCTCTCCAGCTCCTTCCCACTGCAGAACACCCAGAGCACTCCCCAAGGCAGCCCAGCCCCACTGCTGCTCCCTTGGCATCCATCCCACAGCTCTTGCTGTGATCCACTCTCACACAGGAGATTCCAATCTCTTTGCACAGAAACCATTAAAACTTTACCTTATTTGTTAAGAAAAACAACCCAGAGATCTCTCTTTTGAGGCAGAATTGAAGAAAATGAGAAGCAGGAGCTCCTTTTTTAGTGCTGCTCCAGCTCAAATGGGGCAGTACTGGGTCAGCCTGTGAGATAAAATCCACCACAGGTTCTTGGTCTGGGAAAACCAACTTTTTCTTTGGTAAAGCTGCACCTCTGGTTGTTCTCTAAGCAACCCCTAAAGGGCAGAATTCCTGTACCGTGGGGGTCTTAGCTGCCTCCATTGTAAAATTGATGCTCTTTAAGTTAGGGGGTGCTCTCAGTGACAAGCAGAAGTATTAAATATTTGTGCTTCTTACCACAAACTCAGAGATTTGCTGAAATTGAAGGTGTGGCTGCAAAGATTTCTTATGTGTTGGGTCCTAAAATAATCTGAGAGACTTTACCCCATCCCTTCACATGATAAATTGAGGGAGACTCAGTTCCAGAATTTTGCTGAACAGCAAGAGAAAACCCACATATCCATCAAATCCTAACTCATGTGGCCCATGATTAACCAGGACTGTTCTCTAGTTTGGGGAAATCCTTCTGAGAACTGTTTTAATGATTGGAGATACCTGTCCATGCACGCTGACCCCAAATTCCCAACTTCCTTCCCTCCTCCCCAGCACTGTTTTCCCACAGCTGAGGTGGAGAAGCAGCACCAAGGCAAAGCAGGGATCTCATTATTGCCACTCCCATGGCTGCTGCCTGCACTATCAGAGAACAGGCACTGCCTGGCATGCAGGCTGCTCATGCCTGCTGTCCCTGTAAGATCCAGTTCCACATCCTGCACCAGTAGTTCTTGTTCCTCAGCTCCTCATCCTGTTAGTACAGAACATTCCAAGGGCTTCTCCAGCTTCAGAGATTCCCCTCCCAGAAAAAGTGAATGCCCTGCATCCCATTAACACACTGAGTACCTCCAGGTGACCACCCAGTCTCACCTGAGCACAGCCCATCTCTAAGACAATGGTTATCCCGAGGAGTTCCAAAATCATATCCACATTTCAGGGCAAATTAGCAATTCCCTTCAGGTTTTTGTAATTTTGAAGGTTCTTACTACTCTTAGTAGCACCCACTCATCTCCACCAGTTTCCAGTGACAGCCCTTTGGAGCATAAGCTCCCAGCTCTACTTGGTCCCAGGGAAAAGCACTGAGCTCACCTTGGTAATCCACCCAAAAATGATGTAAAACAGCCCCTCCCCACAGCCACCTCACAAAATGATCATCACTGCACAGTCTGCAGGACTTTGTGTGCACAGTGACTGTCTCTGCTCATGATGCCAGAGGCAGGGAGCAGAGCAATGCTCTGAATTATTTCTGATTCCAGCCAGGTGGAATGCACTTCAGAGCCACGGAGTTCATAACAGAAAGAAAGAATGTGCCATTCCCCATATCAGAAGCCCTTATCAGCTCCCTTAAATCCCTGAACAAGCAGCACTTGCTCATTCCCATCCCAAATTCAGGACTGTTTCCTGTGCCCTGCAGGAGAAAGCCCCTCAACCTTGGAGTTTCCTGTTCTCTCACCCTTCAGGCTTGGTTTCCAAAGCTCTGGATAAACAGCTCCCTTTAAATAGCTCTTGTCTCCAACACACACAGGCCATGAAGATCACTCGACAGAAGCCAAGAGGGGCGTTGCCCATCCCAGCTCCAACATTCCACATGCAAAGCAGCCCCAGGGTGTCAGATGCAGCTCCAAAGGCAAAGGCTGGTGAACCCTGAGCTAAATATACACAGAAATCCAGATTGGGCAGCTCAGATTTCCTTCCCTGGCTCTTCCCAGAGCAATAACTACAACAACCTGACAAGGAAGCACAGAACCACACAATGGTTTGGGGTGGAAGGGACCTTAAAGATCTCATTCATTTCAGTCTTTTCTGAGAAGGAAAATTGCCTTTATGGCCACAACTCCCTACCTTGTCTCCTTGCCTGTTCCTGAACTCACCAAGATCCTAAACCAAGAGTTTATTCACAAATATATGATGGACTTTTCACCTTCATAGACACCACTGCCAAATACTCACTGAATTTTTATTCAGCATCAAACACCTTTTCCCACACTGGCATATCTGGATAAAGCTGACAGGAAATCCTAGGAGAAATGGATAAGGGAGCTGGGAAAGGGGCTCAGTCTGGAGAAAAGGAGGCTCAGGGGGGACCCTGTGACTCTGCACAACTCCCTGACAGGAGGGGACATCCAGGGGATTGGGATCTGCTCCAGGGAACAGGGACAGGAGGAGAGGGAACGGCCTCAGTCTGGGACACCAGAAGGAATTTCTCCATGGAAAGATGACCAGGCATTGGAAAAGATTCCCCCACATCCCTGGAGTGTCCCAGGAATGACTGGATGTGGCACCCAGTGCAAGGAGGGGATTGGGCACAGCTTGGACACGACGGCCTTGGAGATCTTTTCCAACCCAAATGATTCTGGGATTTGAAAGAGACTGCCTCCACATTTAATTCCAGGCTTCTGAGTGGAGCTTCTCCCAAGAGAAGTTAAGTTAGACTAATAATTTAAAGAGTCTTCAAAAGACAGGATGTATTTCCACTGCACTTGAAGAGTGAATAATTTTCTAGGGAAATATTCATGACCAGCAAGGCAGAGCTCCACAGCAGTCACGCAAATCCTGCTGCTTGGAGAAGGACATGGACTCCCCAGTCCCAGACACATGGAAAAATGAAAACCTTCCACTGCAAAGCAAGCAGATACTCCCTGGCAGCATCCACATTTTATCTTTATTAGAGGGGACAGACTTTGAAATGAGAGTCTTGGGCAGCGATTCAGGCTGACAAAGTTAAAACCCAGTGAGGTTCATAGAGGCAGACAGGAAATAAGCAGCTGCACAAGCAGAGCTGTTTTTACAGCACCACGGATTTGGGGATGTCAGGAGCAATTGGAAAAAAAAAAGAAACAACGTGCAATGACTCTGGGAAGTTGGAGGAGTGACTCATGGGCTGCCACAGTGTCAAGGACCAGCCAAGGACCTTCCCAAAGGGTTCTGGAGGGCTGGGCACTGCACCAAGGGCTGCACTCACCTGGCAAGGAAAGTTCCAGAAGCCAGAGCCCTGTGGTTTGTTAGTGCCCAAGAGAGGAAGGTGGGACACACTGTGTTACACATAAACTGTGTGTGACAGCAGCCTGGAAACACCCAGAGAAGGCTGAGATGAAGGAGTTTGACATTTTTGATTCAAAGATCTTTTTAAAGTGTCAAAACAAAACAAAGCAAAAATCTTAACATCCAGATTCACACCAAAAAGAAACCCAGCACCAAAAGCCAAGGCAGAAGTTGCCCTTGGTGAGAATCAGCAAACCTGCCCCTGTTCAGCAGAAGCTCAATAAAAAAAGAAAGTGATTTAAGCAAGAGTGAAGTCTCTTCTCACAGCTGAAGGACTCTGCTGCTCACAGGACTGAATTAGCTAAAATTAGCTCTCACAGTTGCATTCTCACCAGCACCTCCAGCCTCCCGTGTGGATGAGTAGTTTTGGTGAAAGCAGCTTTAATTTGGATTCAGAGCATGCAAATTTAAGGAGAATACTGATTTCTGACCAGCTCCTTCCATGAACACTGATGCATAAAAAACACTGTCTTTCACATTCAAGTTTAATCCTCTTCTGAAATATTTATTTTTGGAACAATTCAGGGAACAGAAAGCCTTCAGCCCAGACGAAATACATCTAAAAATAGAGTGTTTAAGAATTCAGGAATTCTTCCTACTGTTCTGCCTAATCAATACAGATCCACTGTGACTCCTGTCATCTGCTTTATTTGTCAAAGACATCCCCACACCACCTTCTGCCACCATTACCCAACCTGCATCTTTTGGGATACTACAGGCCAGAAATAGCATTTTTCATCATTTGAGATCCATAAAGACTCAGTTGCACACACATTGTACAAGGAGCAGGAAGAGCAGAGTCAAGCTCTGAACTATGAAATCATCATTGAAGGCTGGAGCTCCTCCAGTGCCCATCCTGCCTCCAGCCTGGGGGAGCATTAATGAACTCTTTGATGGCAACAGGGAGAAGCAGCAGCTTTCATTATCCAAATGTCATTTGTCCATTAATGAGAAGCTCTGAGCTGACTGATGGCCTTCCTGCATCAGGAAGGAGCTCCTCAATGTCAGATGAGTTGGAGTGACCAGGAACAGTCTCACATATAAAATCCTGCTCTCCACACCAGGGTTGCAACAGATCTGAGAATGGTCCTGGTCCATGGCAGCTCCTGAACAGCACCCACCAGTGTGGGGCAGAGGATTTTGCCTTGGGTCAAAGGCTGCAAGGGCAAATCTCCTGAAACAAAACAT
>JAOTQP010001286.1:678763-691702 GCA_026413545.1 Cichladusa arquata
TATTCTCTGTAGCATTTTGTAAATAGGACACCCACAGCTGTGCTCTTCTAACCAGAGCTTTTCTACTGGCTTTCCTCCTTTACCTGCCTGTGCATTTCCCTCTTGGTGCAAGTTTTTTTTTACAGAGGCTTTTATCCTTGCTGGGCTTCAGGCAGAGCTTTTCAGGCTGCTCAGAAGCACCAATCCAGGCTGGGGATGAAGGGATGGAAAACAGCCCTGAGGACAAGGACTGAGGGGATGGGGGATGAGGAGCTGAACATTGCCTGGCCAGAGACCCCCTGTGCCTGGGCTGCTCCCCAGGGTGGGCAGCAGGGAAGGGGGGATTTCTGTCCCTCTGTCCCTGCAGAGCTGCCATGGATCCAATAGCACAGAGATCTGGAGCTGCTGGAGAGATCCAGAGGATCTGGAGCCAGGCTGGGAATGTTCACCTGGAGAAGGGAAGGATTCAGGGAGAGCTCAGAGCCCCTGCCAGGGGTGGAACTGGATGATCCTTAAGGTCCTTCCCACCCAGCCCAGGGTGGATGCTGTGATCTGAACCCCACACAGCCCCCAGGACTCCCAGAGCACAAACAAGGAGCCATGGGGACACAGCCCAAACCTCCCCAGCATCCCAGAGGAAAAACAAGGAGATGGAAGAAGGACAGAACAGAAACCAAACTCTGCACAAACCCATGTACATGAACCTTTTTGCCTGATCTGTTGTCACAGTTCTTACATTCTGTAAGTGGGGAGTGCAATACACATATCACAATACCTGACTTACCTCACACTCCTGCTCTGATATTCATGCTGAATTATTTGCATTTATTCCTCTGATCTAGCTTTTTTTTTTTTCTTCCTACGCCTAATCCCACAAAAAAAAGAAAGTTGAGGCTTGAATTTAAAGCATTAACAGGATTGCTAAAAGAAAACTACTTTAAAAAGCCTGTTATCAGTCAGCAAGTGCAGCTGGTGGATACCCAGCCTCCCTTTGTAGCTGGAATTCTCTAACAAAGGAACATCTGAGCTTAACCCAAAGCTTCTGTTTCATAAATAATGAGATTCTACAATCTTTCATTTGAAAAACTAAACTAATTTAAGGACAAAATGCAGGTCCTCCGAGGCACTCTGGAAGTTCCCTTGCTTTGAAGCAAGGGTTAAAAATTCAGTATGGAAAATTACACTGCTCAAGGTGATCTGTGTTAAACAAGGTATCCATCACCAGAGCCCCTCTGTTGCACTTCTGTCTTTCAGAGGATCATTTCCCAATCTCTGTTTATATTTCATGCCTCAGTTTATAAGTTGGGAAGTTTCTTTGCAGTAATACAACTATTTAGAATAAAGCAGGGTGTTAACACTTGTACAACCAGGATGCTCTGATGCATTTCAGTTTAGATTAGCTATTTTCATTACTCCTTGTGCTCCCCCCCCACATTTACAAAATTAGTTCAGCACAATGTTTAATTATTCAAATAGGGCTGAAAAAATAACTCCCACTGAAATTTTGATGAGGTGTTAAGGATCTGTAACCGTCGGTGCTGCTTCCTCCCCTCCTCAGGCATAAACTGACATCTCTTAATTAACAAATGAGCACAAAGTTACTGAATAGCACAAAAAGCTGCACTAAAAATACACAAAAATAACAAATGCACTTCCATTCCACATGGATTTTAAGAGCAAACTTTGCACTACATAATTTCTTGTTGAGTTCAACATTCAACTGTTTGATTACATCAGCACCTCAAAATGATCTTGGAAGAAATGAAGCTTGCCAGGGAATTTCACTGGGGAAACCTAACAGGCACAGTCAGCATATCTGGCTGCTGAAAAATTATTCTACAGATAAATTACATACTAGAAAAAATAAGCATACCCCAGACTAGCAAGAAAACCAGCTTAATTTTGATGAATCGTGGGCATTTTCCATGTTTCTGTAGGCACATCCCAGAGCAGGGAAATCAATATTCCATTTTAAATCCACAGGGAGCTCAGACCTGCAGGAGCAGGGTCTGGAGGGAGTGAGGGGTGTGTGCAGTGCTGAGTTTGAACTCCAAGGGCAGAACTATGAAAGCTCAGCAAGTTCAGTGACTCCCTGCCAGAATCCAGCTGGCTTCCCCAGGAGTTTGTATCCCTGCCTCCCAAAAACCTGGGCTGAGGAACAGCAAACTTCCATTCTCACCTCTCCAACAGCATAAAAAGCCAATTTTCACTTTGACTCGTGCACAGCCTTTGGCAAGTCTGCCATTAGGGAGAGGGGAGAGGGCTGCACACACAAATTCAAAGATAACTTGTACTCATGGCTTCAACTCCAACAGCCAAAGCCAGCCCAGCTCTTGGAGGGTCAGACTTGGAGACTCCTGGTGCTTGGGAGCAGCTGCTGGAGGAGAGAAGAGCAGTTTGGAAAGAGTTAAATCCTGCAGGAGGAATCCTAGACGTGCACTGGACAGCTCTGTCCTCACCATAACCTCCCTCCTGCTGCTCTGCCCTGGTCACTCCCTTGCTCCATCCCTGAAATGTGCTCCTCTCGCTTTCCCAAGAGGACTCCAGTTACCAGTGCCCTCCTGAGGGAAGTTTCTATTCTCCTGTCTAACAGTCAGTCACCAAAATTACTTTTCTATTCTCCCAGTGTCACTTTTGGAGTATTTCCTTCTCTCATTTTATAACCACGGAGCTCTGCTTTAAAAGGGAATCTCCTTTTTTCACAGGAAGTCAAACCCCAAGGGGAAAAAACATCAAGTCTGTGGTATGTTTAAACAAGACACCATCAGCTGATGCCAGCCAGAGTCAGGATTTCTGGGAGCAGTGTGGTAAATTGTGTGCTCCAACCACCCCTCCAACAGCCTTTTTAAAAAAGTCTTTGTAGCAAAAAAAAAAAAAAGAAAAAAAAAGAAAAGAAACCCACCCTACACTGAATACATTCAGATGGCCTTAAACAGGATCTGAGAAAACAAATATGGGAGAGAAAGAACAGCAGCTGGGAGCTTTGGAGAGAGCAGAGCAGCAGGAAAGGGGGAGCAGAGGGAAACCTGTGGCACAAACACAGCTCAGGGTAATTAAGGGAAAAATGCAAATGGTGCTTTAGAGCTCCAAGCCTTTGTGAATCACAGCCCTGCACTCATCCATCAGCACCTGGAGGGATCCCAGAGCTGCCAGGGCAAGGCTCTCCCTGCCCAGCAGAGGCACCCAGAAAACCCAGCTGAAAGGCCAGAACAGGTGCCAGGCTCTGCTCAGACACGGGGATGTGCCCACGGGCAAAGTCTGTCAGCAGGACCAGCAATTACTGCTCATCTGGCACGTTCAGAACCTTCCCTGCAGAAAATCCAGCTTGGAGGTGCAAGGAATTCCCTTTATGTTCCCCAACGCCTCCAAATTCGTGTTAATTCCTTGCAGGAGAGGGAAATCCCAGAGAACTGCCAGCTAAGGGACAGCACACACCAAAATAATGCACAACACCACGAGTGAAAGTGTTGTTACAGTTTTAAGAACGAGAAAAAAACTGATGCAACAAAAGAATCTTGGGAAGTTGATAATGATAAAGGTTTTTTCCACACCATTAACACCCAGAGATGTCAAATGTGCAGCTTTTGGGATAAATTTGTGTTTCAGCCACCAGACAACGCTGTGCAACAATGCTCTACATTCATTTTTAGAGCTATTAAATCCACAGCTTTTAAGGGAAAATATGAGCAAATTATAGCATCTCTCCTAAAAAGTGAATTCCCTGAGCTGAAAATAGTTTGGACCAAAAGCAAATCAGCTCGAGTCACATCAAACCAGTGCTAATGCAGATATACATCCCTATAAATCCAGTCATTCACCAATTACAACCATGCAAGCTCCTAAGAGGGTCACTTCAGGACAAATATGTAATCCCCAATGTGACACTTGATCCTATTGCCCTACATGCTCTGTGCAAATCCCAATGCAAAAAAAATAGTACATTTTACCTAAAAAAAAAAAAAAACAACCCAGTTAAAGAAAATCCAGCCCACAGAACACGAGATGGAAATATCCTTTAATTCTCATGTCGTAAATGCTTAAATAGGTTAAAATACAGCCTAAGAAAAATAATATGTATGCTTTAAGCATGAAGGTATCCTGGAAAAATTAGCCCTGTGGATTACATGCATTGTAGTTTCATATATAAATGCAAATTTGTGATAGCAAATAGAGCTTGAGCCACCCAGAGCATCCTACAGTCCCCACCATGGTGGGGTCACACCTGACCTGAATCGTGTGCCAACCCCACAGCACAGCATCCCAAAAGGGTTTAATGCAGGGCTCAGCCTCAGTGACATCCCCAGGGTGTGTCCCATCCTCCTGCACATGCAGGTGGAACCAACTTCCACTCTGGGAGTGACATCCTGCAGAGCTGGGCAGGAGCAGACACCCAAATCACCTGGAGCAGCTGCTGAGCTGAGCAAACATTCCCAAACTCAGAGCCCTGGGAGGGACCTTAAAGCCCATCCAGTGCCACCCCTGTCACAGCAGGGACACCTCCCACTGTCCCTGGCTGCTCCAAGCCCATCCAGCCTGGCCTTGGGCACTGCCAGGGATCCACAGATTCTCTGGGAATTCCACCCACCCAATATCCCATCCATCCCTCTCCTCTGGCAGTGGGAGCCATTCCCTGGGTCCTGTCCCTCCATCCCTGCTCCAAAGTCTCTCTCCATGTTTCCTGCAGCTCCTTCCAGGTCCTGGAAGGTCACACTGAGCTCACCCCAAAGCTTCTCCTCCCCAGGCTGAACAATCCCAGCCTTTCCTCTCAGCAGAGCTGCTCCATCCCTCTGGTCCCCCTGTGCCTCCTCTGGGCTCTCTCCTCCTGTGCTGGGGGCTGCACTCAGAGTTATGAAATCAACACTTGTGAGCCTGTGCATCCATAACATCCCCCTGGGAATCCAGCACCAGCCCATCACAATCTAATTTATGCTGCTTATTTACATCACTTAAATCCACAGCTCCTGCTAAGTAAGAAGTTTGAGTGATCCACCCATTAACATCCAGAACCCTTCTGCTAATTGCTCTGATTTATGACTTAAAGCAGAAACGATTCACTCCCACCACAAGAGCCCAAAGGAAGGAAGAGAGGGTGACTCAGTTCTTTGTTTCACTCTTTGCCTCCCCTGCCTGCAGAGCCTCATTCAGAGCCTCTGCTGGAGCTGCTGGGGGATTTTTGTCTTTGCTCTCCCACTTTGGACGCTTCCCATTACCTAATTAACAGGAGTGAAAGTACCCACAGAGAGCAGAAAAACTTCTGAATTCCTTAAAACCAGTGCAGATAAGCAAAGAAGCATTTTTTAACAGAGCACTGCACTTAAAAAAGCTGCAGCAGAGAAGTGGCTGAAATTGAGAGGTTAAAAACAAAAAAAAACCCAAAATCCCCCATTCCTGGAAGTGTTCCAGGCCAGGCTGGACAGGGCTTGGAGCACCCTGGGATAGGGAAGGTGTCCCTGCACATGGCAGGGGGTGGAATGAGATGATCTTCCAACCCACATCATCCTGGCATTCTAGGAAAAACTAACATTCCAAACTCAGTGGTGTTGTGTTTGGTGTTCACACCATTTCAGTGCACCAGAAAGGGAACCTGGGTGCAGACAGCAGTGAGGGTACAGGCAGGAATTCAGCACTTGGAACTGCTACAAACAGCACCAACAATCACATTTAAAAACACTTTCTTTAAGCTGCTGTTTACAATTGAGTTTTCCTCAGTATTTCTAACAGCATTTCAAATCCATTAAAAATGATTAAATATTAAATTTACTTGAAATTATTGGGAAATACCATTTCTGATATCAGCATATCATTGCTGATTTTCTCCTCAAGTGTGGATCAAGCTGCACTTATCCACAGAGAAGGGAGTACATGAACTTCCTGAGCAGATGCCACTGCCAGAGCACCTCCCAGGCCACAGGGACCTTCAGCATAACCCAGGAACTCCTTTCACCTTTCTCTTCCTCTCAGTGTGCCTGAAACCCAGACAAATCCGAACTACTGATAGTCAGGTGCCTAAAAATGCCCAGTGCTTTCCAGAGGGGATTGCAGGAGACCTGTCAGTGAAGCACAACTTTCAGATTTCCATTTGCATCCTGTTCACAGCAGCTCCCAGTGCTTCATTCCTCACTGCTGTCTGCACCCAGGTTCCCCTCTGGGGAGTGGGAATGGAGTTAACACCAAACACAGCAACAATGAATTTGGATTTGGGGTCTGGAGCATTTCCCACTCGAGGGGACACTGCAGGAGAAATCCCCCATGGGATGCAGGGGTCCTGCCTGCTGTGCTCAGCTTTTCACCATCTCCCAAGAAGCTGCTCCAAAGGAGCACCCACCCTTTCCTCTGGAGATGAGCCCTGTGCAGGTGACAGTGCTGAGGATGGTGCCAGGGACAGGACAAGCAGCAGTGGCCACAGAGCAAAGCACAAGTCCCAGCTGAGCAGGAGGAAGGAAAAGCCTCTTTCCATGGAGGGGCAGAGCCCAGGAACAGCTGCCCAGGGAGGCCTGGAGTCTCCTGTCTGGAGATCCCAAACCCAGCTGGACATCCCAGTGTCACTGCTGCAGGTGACCCTGCCTGCCTCATCTCCTTTTAGCTCCAATCATTCTGGGATCCAGGTGTGCCTGGCAGCCTAAACCTTCCCAATGAAACTCAGCCAAGGATTTTTCACCCCACTGACAGCATCTCCCCAGCAAAGGCAGTGTGAGGAGTGCTTGGCATCCCCTTCTCCAAGCAGTTGTTTCTACTTCCCCTTTAACAGAATTGATGCAGCCTCTAAAATTAGTTGTAGAAATCCCACCTGAGCACCGACCCATTTCACTGCACTGAACTTCCAGCACAACAACCTGATAGGAACCATGAAGCAGAGGAGGGCTGGAACCTCAAAGGAGTTTTGTTAGTGAAAATAAAGTCATAATATGGAAACAAAGCCTCAGTATCAACTCCTGGAAGGACAAACTGCCAGAGTATGTCCAGCCAAGAACCAACACACCACAGTCCCTGCAAGAAACATGTGGGAGGAGGGAGAAACAACAGCAGGTAGAAGCACCTGGATGTTTCCCCACCCCTTCCAGAGGGTTTTAAGCACTTCAAAATATCATTTAAGTTACATGGAGGTATTTGCCCCAATCCTCAGTGGGAGAGCTGAGGGTTTCCACTCACAGGAATGAATTGAGCTCCAGCACTTCGGGAGTCACAACTCCAGAGTATGTAAACACACTTTGAAATTGCTCTGATAAATGCTCCCATAGTTTTACTTTGTTTAGAGCAAGTGTCAACACCCGAAATTCAGCTGAAAAACAGCTTTTGGGGATGATGTAGCTCCAATACAATTTTACAAAAGACAATGACTCACTCCCAGGCGGGAATGTGGTGGAAGTGTATGACCTAATGCTCAGAGACGTTTTCTTTTCAAAAAAGGTCCAGTTTGAATATGTACAGTATCTCCCCAACCAGAGAAGTCTTTAAAAAAGAGTTTTTGCACACAGGAATTTACACTATTATCTCATTTTTTTGTCTTTTTTTCCACTTCTAGTCAAAATCCAACCAGCTGATCTGCAGTTTCCCTAACCTCAATTTCAGCTTTGTCTTTCCCTATCACCCCATCCCTGGATTTGTTCTCCAGCCCATTCAGCCCAGGCTGCTGGAAGCCAGAGGAGCCCAAGGTGCCAGCCAGCACAAGGAGCTCCTCAGCACCCAGGGATGGAGATGTTAAAATTCAAGCATTAGGACACACCAGGCAGGGAACATGAGCAAGACAAGTCTACTCCATGCTCAGCTGAATTCCCCACAGTCCTGCTGAGGCTTCTCCAGCTGTGAAGGGCTGATTTTTCAGATGTTCTGTTCAGCCAGCAGCTGGGCAGCTTTCTGAGGAACTTTGTTCCAACACAAAGCTCAGAATCCTGGGATCCATTCACAACTCCCAGCCTTGCAAACACCCCGGATAAAAAGGGGCGAAGTGTAGGAGGAAAATGGGAGTGAGTGACACAAGCTAATCAGGATTTTAATCATGCTAATGGATGTGATTAAGTGCATACTTCTCCCAGCAGCTCCTCGGAGCAGCCTGAGAGGCAGCACGCAGCCAGGGCAAACTGCTCATCCCACGTTAATCCTCCACCGTGTGTCACATCACCTGCTCAGGGATACACCTGTATTAACCTCCCTCCCACCCTGCCAGCACGCTCATTCCGGGCAGGGGACACAGTGTTTGTCTGGGCTAAACTCTTTACAACAGCTCCAAGAGCCTGGAAATCCAGCCTTGGCAAAGGAAAGCTAATCCAGGGCCTGTTGTGTTACACAAACCTCCCTCGATAATGCAACTACAACTCTTGTTTTTGTTTGCCAGTTTTGTTCAAATCACAGGGACACTGTGAGCTTTATCTCAGTGCTGGTATCTTGCTACTCCCCAGAGGAACCACCAATTCAGAAGCTGCCACTCTACCCAAGAAAAGTTCTAAGAGGCGGGGAGTAAAACAAGGCAAGGATTAAAAGAGCAGCACGGAGCAGCTTTTTCTAAGAGCAAGGGAAGAAATCAGCCCCTTCCCTCCCTGTCTCCAGGGGAGCACAGAATAAACAACCCACCACCCTCCACCTTCCAGCAGACATTTCCAGGGAGCAATATGCATTATGGAGGTGGAATACAGCATCCATTACATGTACAGCCATTTTTATCCAGGGAGTAACTCACACTCCCCATTAACTTTGTGTCTCCTGTGTTTTCTACAGCAGCAACTGCAGAAAGGCTTGCTCTCCAGCATTCCAAAATATGGGCTCTTATGGCAACATCCAAAATGAGTAACTTACTCAGAGGAGTCCAAGACTGATCTTGTCTGGGGCAAATCCTCAGCACTATCCTGATGCAGTTTTTAAGAGTGCTAGAGCAAACACCAATGTCTGTTCATAATCCTTCAGGGTCAGATTTCCCAATAATTTCAAATAAATTTAAAATTTAATCATTTCTAACTTCATATTAAGAAGCCTCCCCAGGAGCAACACAAGGCACTAGCATGAGCCACAAATATTTCATTCCCCTCATTACCAAGTTAAAATCTGCATAACATCTACAGCAACTGATTTCACTGACCTTTTCTTCCCACGAGAAATTCCTTCCCATGTGCAGAACACTAAGCCATGGAATTGGTTTCTGAGCTGTAGGAGGAGAAATTCCCCCACAGGATGCAGGGGTCCTACCTGCTGTGCTCAGCCCAGCTTTTCCATCTCCCAAGAACCTGCTCCAAAGGACATCCACCCTTTCTTCTGGAGATGAATTCTGTGCAGGTGATGCAGCTCAAGCTCTCTGCCACCCTCCCACGTGCTGTAATCACAGACCCCTGGCTGCTCTGATCTACAGCTGACTATAATTTCATTTGCCTTCAAGGAGGAAAAAAAAAGAAAGCACAGAAATAATCAGTTCAGTTGCTGTTGAAGCACGAGGAAGCTGTGGACACACATTTGACTAAGCAAGAGATTCATCTGCTTGATTTGGGACAGGAAGCACAAACACGGAGTTCCAGGAAATAACTCTGCCTTTCAGAGCACTATCAGCTTCTTCAATTTGCCTTTGAAACTCCACAAGTACCTACACAAATGATAATTTTGTTGTCTGCAATCTGACACGATGAGTAACACGCCTTGAACTCCTCATTCTCAGCAGAGGAGACGGGAATTTTATCATCCAATCTACGTCTGGCTTAGCAATATAAATTATTTGGGGTTTTTCTGGACCAAACCAAGGTATAGTCACACATGATTTCACTTTCAAGTAACCATCACTTGCATTTGAATTGCAAGTAGCTGGAATTCATCCTGACAGACTTAAACCCTGTCTGACCAGTGGTTTCCCTGAGTCATAAGTTTGGTGGAGGTCAGAATTTGGAAGCTTGCACACCAAGACAGTGCAGAGAGACAAATGATTCCCAAGTTCTGAGTGATAGAGACATCACTGGTTCAGCAACCAGCAGGTGAGTTAAAGCCTGAGGTACACAAGAGCAGGAACATGCAAGGGGTGTAAACCAGACCTGAACTCTGCAAGAACTCAGAGCTGACTGAATGGCTCAGATTCATTTAATTTCTAGGGAAGAGAGGCAACCACTAAAATACTACAGGGGTTGGGACCTCAAATATAATTACAGCTCCATTTGCTGAAATTACAGCTGTGTCAGCCCTTTTTACCAGCAGGAATACGTAATTCATTTGGTTCAGCTGAGCACTCCTCAGACTTCACATAACAAGCTTAAGGCTGGAAATCCAGCCCTGCCCCAGCCGCCACTCAGCCTCACCTTCTGCCCCTCCAAAACCCCAATTTGCTTCTGTTCTCACTGCTGCTCAGGCTGCTGGAGGTGTGGGGGTGTTTAATATCATCACAGAACAGTTTGGGCAATCCTCTGCTATTTAAAACCTTGCCTCAAACTGCTGGGTGTCCCTGGGAGGGAACAAACAAGTGCACTGAACCCAAATTCTTCAGAATTAGTACTTCCACCTG
The DNA here is from genome assembly GCA_026413545.1 of Cichladusa arquata. Lineage (NCBI taxonomy): Eukaryota > Metazoa > Chordata > Aves > Passeriformes > Muscicapidae > Cichladusa > Cichladusa arquata. The sequence continues at coordinate 689,211 of JAOTQP010001286.1, forward strand.
TAAATGACACTTAGCAGCACACCCTGCTCCCAGAGTGAGCCTAGCTCAGTTCCAGCAGTGTCTGGGAGCCTGTGGTGTGATTATTCACCCCCTGGCCACTCCAGGGCTCACCCAAACATCATCATCTACCACAGCACTCACAACCTTCAAAGCTCCCCACAGACAAATGAACTTGTTCAAGCAGATCTCCAGATATGCTGAAGGGGAAGGTGCTGCAGCTGTCCCAGCGTGTCCCCCCCTCCAGGAGCCTGCCTGGGGTCAGTGGCCAGCACAGGGACAGTGCCTGGCACAGCCCTGGCTTTGCAGGAACAAGCTGATAAAGTCAGGATCCGCTGCCATAAGCGTCCTCCAGCAGCCTCCCCGTTTGTGCTTTAAGGACAGGAGTGACATAATCCTCTCCTAATATCAGCTGAAGGCTCAGGGGAACCAGGGGTGACCCACAAACTGTACCCATGGCAACACTGGGCTCTAGCTGAGCTCCCCGGGCTGGCATCTTCAAACCACTGACACTTCTTTGTATTATCTGCTCTTTCCCTGATGTCATTTCTGCAGAGACACAAAAACAGATTTAATAATATCCACGGCCTTCAGCTTCAGAGTCAACAATCACAGTCACAAACAGATCAGCTATTCTGCCTTCAAGCTTATTATCTGTCACTAACATGTAATTATTACCAAACAAAACAAAAGACACAGGATATTGCTGCTGTTGCAACAGCAAGTAAGTTCAGCTCTTTTTCAAACTGAAAAAGCCCATCTCTTCTGATGCAAGAAGGCACAAAAGAATAAAAAATTAAAAACTCAAAAAGAGCCTGTGAATCTTCCAAAATGCAGCTGGAAGGATAATCAGAAAGCTCATGAGTTCTCAAAAAGAAAAACAAACAAAAACCCACAGAGTAAATTTGACAGACAGGTCTGTCCAGACAACATCACCTTTACCACAACTGTATTGTCAACCTGAATGACTTTGAGTTACAATTTCTCCCTTCTCAAATAAAAGAGGAATTATCAAGCTGCAACAGCACCTTATAGATACAACACCAGCAAAACACACCAGATGGGACACCAGGCCCTGGCAGGGAGAAAAGAAGCTTTAGAGTTGTAAAACTCCAGTGCAGTCCTGTCCCTTCAGTTTACAAAATGCAGCTCCAGCAGCATCACACGCAGAGCAGGAGGAGGCCCCGAGCAAGGCTTGGTACTCCACACTGAAACGCTGAGCTATTGTATTATTCAAGAAGCCTTTCAGCTGGAATTGTAAGCTGGGAAGAACATGGGTCACTGAATAGACGATTCCAACTTTAAAAACAAACCAAAACTTTTTTTAAAAATTCTAAAATCAATGGGTTGATCTGCTAAATCCACACAGGAATCAGGGGAAGGAGTAAACGAGGGAACAACCAAGTAAAGAGAGAACAAGAACCACGTAAAGAAAAGAGAACTAGATATCGAAATTCAGGTTCAGTATCTTTTTACACATCCCTCTAAGACATAGAGAGCGTACAACACTCATACTACCAGGATACACTTAGCAGCTTTTGGCAGCAGAACAGCATCTGCAGAACCCAAAACTTCACCGCCCTGAGCTTAAACTGATTTAACAGCAGCCCTGCACGGCGCCGTGGCGAACATTTGTTTAATTCTCGCAGGCCAGCCCCCGGCCGCGCTCCGCAGGAGAAGTTTGCTCATCCCGAAAGCGGGGCCGCGCCGCGATGACTGAGCACAGGCCGGAGCCTGGCGCATCCCCGGCCGCCACACCCAGCGCGGCGAGCCGCTCTGCCCAGCTCACCCTCAGCCCGCCGCCGGCCTTATAAAGCCGGGAATAGGAGGGATCCAACGGCAGCACAGCGGGGAAGGACGGGCAAGAACGAAAAGTTTCGCGCCGTCCCAAGGAGAAGTGCGGGAAGGCTGCGCCGCCCTTGAGAGGAACCCGCGGGTGGCTGCGCCCGGAGCTGAGGGGACCCAGCGGGAGCAGCGCCCCCAGCCCAGCCCCTGCCCCCGAGCAACAAAGCCGCGCCCCGGCAGCGCCCGCTCCCTCCGCCGGCTCCCCCGGGAGATGCTCGGGGATGCTGCGGGCGCTCCCTGCCCGGCTCCTGAGCCCCGCAGCCCCTGGCACCGCCCGGCCCGGCCCCCCGGACACCGGAGCCCCCGCTCGGCCCGCGCCGCCCCTCCGCCCTAGCGGAGGGCGCCGCGCCCGCAATGCGGTGTCCCCGTGCCCCGTCCCCGGGCGTAGCCCCCTCCCCGCGGCCTTACCGAGCGGCGGGGGCGCGGGGCAGCGCCGGGACGGAGGCGCCTGGCGAGTGTCGCTGTCCCCTGCGGGCCCGGCGGGAGGAGGAGCGGAGAGCGGAGCCGCGCTGGCCGCGCGCCGAGCGCACTACCCTGCTGGCTGAGGGGGCGGGGCCCGCGCCGCTCGGCCAATCAGCGCCGCGCCGCGCCCGGCACCGGCCAATCAGCGCCAGCCCAGGCGGCGCGCGGCCGCGCGGGGCGGAGGCGGT
>JAOTQP010001286.1:702523-723758 GCA_026413545.1 Cichladusa arquata
CTGCCCAGTGACACAGGGGTGGCACTGTCCCCTCACCCTGCCCAGTGACACAGGGGTGGCACTGTCCCCTCACCCTGCCCAGTGACAGACAGGTGGCACTGTCCCCTCACCCTGCCCAGTGACACAGGGGTGGCACTGTCCCCTCACCCTGCACAATGACACGGGGGTGGCACTGTCCCCTCACCCTGCCCAGTGACACAGGGGTGGCACTGTCCCCTCACCCTGCCCAGTGACACAGGGGTGGCACTGTCCCCTCACCCTGTGCCGCTGTGCCCCAGGGGATCACAGGGTGAGGGATCAGGGCTGTGGCACAGCAGGGTCACCCCCACAGGATCAGGGCTCTGGGGCTCTGGGCTGTGCTGCAGCCCCAGGAATGTCCCTGTGGGAGCTGTCACCACCCAGCCCCACACAAACCCATCCTGGCACCAACACTTCCAGGAATTCTGGGGCACTGCTGCCAATGATTCTCTTAAAGCAGCTTCTGCCAGCAAAGCCACGTGAATCCCCCTCAGGAAATCATCAACTCACCGAGGTCCAGCCAGGATTTAATCTGAGGTAATTCCTGCTGTGTCTTCTCCCTGGCAAACCCCTCAGCCTGGGGAGAGGGGGCTCCCCCAGCCCCTGCCTGGCAGTGCCACTTACAAACCTGCAGGAGCTTGGCTTGTTGGGGAATTTTAGTGAATTTTACCTGAGCAGCAGCACCCAGAGCAGAGATCCTGCTTTTCCTGGTTCTCACTGTGCTCCTGCCTCCAGCCAGGATAATCCCTCCTGGCCCAGCAGAGCCTCAGCTTCACTGGGCAAAGAACTACAGAAAAGTTCCAATTTTGGGATTCTCAGGGGCTGGGCACGTGCAGGGCAGGAACAGGGATGTGGGAACAGGATCCAAGAGGCCTGGAAAGAGCTGCTGCACAAAGAGGCAGAAAAACAAAGACACAAGGTTTGTTTGAAAAGATGCAAAAGGATTTAAAATCTGGGAATTGCCTGGTTATGGCTTTTATTTCTTCTTAAGGGAGCCTGAACACCACTGAGGCAGCACTGGAGGGATGTCCAACACCCACTGCCTATTCCCAAGGAACTCCAAGGGCTCCAGGAGCTGTGGGCATAGCAGAGCAGTTGGCCACTTGCAGCTGGCCTTTACTAGCCCCAAAAACAACATGAGAGTCCTTCAGGCCCAATTGAAGGGGGTATGGGAGGAAACACCGAGCTCTGCAGCATTCAGGGGCTGGGGGGGGAAAGCTGAGGAAGGTTTAAGCTGCTTTCAGCATCAGTTTTCAGGGTGACAGATGGAGGGAAGGGGGAAAGAAACCCCACCCCGCTCTCTGCTCCAGCCTCCCGTGGCTTTGGAGGCACAGGCTGGATTTTCCAGGGAAGCTTCTCAATCTGACCCCATTGTTGGCCACCTGCTCATCACAGCCACGACACAACAGCCTCCCTCAGGTGCTCCCTTGGGAAAAACTCCAGCACAGAGCAGGATCCTGAGCCAAAATCCAGCTGTGACTGTCCACAGCATGGATGGAGTGAGGGGAACACACAGCTCTGACAGCTCTGCAGCCCTGAGCCTGGAATCCCAGAATGGTTTGGGCTCAAGGGACCTCAAAGCTCATCCTGGGCCATGGCAGGGACATTCCCTCTGTCCCAGCTGCTCCCAGCCCTGTCCAGCCTGGCCCTGGACACTGCCAGGGATCCAGGGGCAGCCACAGCTGCTCTGGAAGTTTATCCTGGAAGAAAAAGCAAAAGCACAAAAAGCAGCAAACACCAGCCTGGGGCTCCTCTGCCACAGCAGTGACAGCAAACAGCTCATCCATGTCCTGCTGCAAGGACAGGTGGAGTCAACAGCTTGGATTGTCAGGACTTTATTCCCCTGAGTGCCCACAGCACTCTCTTAGTTTTGAGATGGCAGAGTTTGGATCCCTCTCCCTCCCCAGGACTCCCAGCACACAGAACAAGGTGGGCTGGGACAGGGGAGGTCACAGTTTAACCCTCTGGGGTTTCTGACATTCCCCATCCCTGCACAGGGCTCCTCCCCAGCACTGCTGGGGCTCAGCCACATCACTCACCCCACAGCTGATGAGCAGCAGTGTGGGATAACGAGATTTAGGGGAAGTGCAGCTGTGAACCAGGGATTGCTGCAATGGTTTTGCTCCAGCTGAGTGACCTTGGAAAGGAGCATCCTGCCCCAGGCCAGTCTCCATCTGCTTCTTCTGGACAGAGGAGTGAAAACATTCCCATGGAGCAACTGTTGGATTGCAGAGTGGGACTGGGAGATCCTGCCCAGCCCTTGTGGTGCTGAGCTGCTGCTTCACCCCTGGGGCTGCACCAAAGGGCAGCTTGGGGTCACTCAGGGCCTCCTCCCACCCCACATCCCCTTCCCAGAGCTCAGCCCTGCCCAAGGCAATGGGGGAAAGTTGTAACCAGCACTTCTGATTTAACATTTCATCATCTCTCCATTCAAGGGATGAAGCTTTGAGGGAAAACAGCAACATTCCAATTTTTTTTTTTTAACAAGAAAGAATTCCAAGTTTAATCCTCTTGGGAGCAAAAGGATTAACAGCAGGTTTTAAGAAATAGGTTTCCAAAAAAAAAAAAAAAAAAAAGGCAAGTTAAAAATTCCACACAGGACACCTCCATTTCAGTATTTTTTGACATGGATACAACAGAGTGAACCAGGAAGTTCCCAGGCACATGGAGCTTCCCAGGAGCACCAGTTTTTACCTGGAAGCTGGTGAGGAAGATGGATTTAGAAGCTGGGGCTGAAGTGACCCCAAAACCAGCAGCAAAGCAGTTTGGGGCTGCAGAACTTCCTCAGCTGGGGGGAGTCCAGCACAGCCAAGGAAGTTCTGCTTCCCTCAGAGATAAATTCCAGCTCCTGCCTTTCCCAGCAGACACAGAAGTGGCCACAGCAGTGCCAGAGCAGCTTCCTGGGATCCCTCACAGCCAGGATCTGCTCTGGCAACGTTTCAGGATAAAGAGAACAACTCCCAGGCTCAGAGGAACACCACTGACAATCCTGGCATCACCCAAGTGCTGAACCCCCTCAGCTCCCAAATACTCTCCCTCCACTGAAACACCAACTCCTCCAGAGCCAACACAAACAGACTATGAAACAAAACAGCCTGGAGTAAACGAGGTGAACGTGATGTTTATCAACAAGAAGCAACTTTCCCTTAGCTGGGCTCCCAAGGCTCCCCACAGCATTCTCCCACGTGGGAATCTGGAGCCATCACGGGACATTTCCCATTTTCCTTCCCCAAGACAATACACAGAACCAAAACTGCAGCTGAGACAAATAATGACCCCCAATCCCCCCCCAGCAGAAACAAGGTTTAAGTACAATCCAGATGATCCACCCACAGCGGTATTGGCTTCATTTGACTGTATTTAAATAAAATTAAGCATTTAAAAATGAACAGGCACTACAAATCCCTGGCAGTGCTGACACCCACCAGCCCTACCAGGCTGTCCCCACCCTCCCTGGGCCATCTGGGGGTGTCACACAACACGAGAAGCCACAACATTTTCACGAAGCAACGTAACCAAAAGAATCCCGAGGCCGGGATCGTCCGGCTGGTGGGGCCAAGCTCCAGGTGATCCCAGGGAGGAGAGGAGAGGGAGCACAGGAACACAGTGGTTCTCCCACTGCAGCCCCCAGGCTGGGCAGTCCTTGCAGGTCCCTGCAGCCCTCAGAGCTTCTTGAGCCGACTGTACATCTCCCTCTTGCTCTTCTCGCCGGCCCAGGTGCGGCTCTTGGTGCGGAACCTCTTCAGGTCCTCCTTGAAGTCCTTGTGGTGCATGGGCCTGTAGCTCTGGGGCTCACAGAAGCTCTGGGGAAACAGGAGCTGGGGTCACCTCAGTGATCTGGGGACAGACTCCCTGCTCCAGGCTCCAGCACAGACACACAGAGCACAGGGATGTTCAGGTGATGTTGCTCTGTCACCTGTGGCAGGTCCTGCTCCAGGCTGGAGCAGTGCTCTGTGCCATGGCAGGGGTGTGGGGCTGCAAGAGCACCAGGGGGTGAAGGGAAGGGATGCAGGATGCTGCCAAACCCCACACTTCTGAAAACACCAGGCTTTTCATCCCTGTACCTGCTGTCCCCACCTCCAGCATCCCTCATTCAGGGGCTGGACTCCATGGTCTTTGTGTCCCTTCCAACTCAGGATATTCCATGATTTACTTGTGAGAGAAACACCCAGGGGTTGCCAAAAAGCACCTCCTGCCCAGATTGTCCATGCTGGCACATACACCCCACAAAGGAACACGTACCAGCACTGAAATAATCCCACTGGCACAAATCTTGGCTGCTCTTATTTGAATTTCACCCCAAATTCACCTCAGGCAGAGGGCCTGTTCCTGGGGGATTTCACCCCAAAGTCACCAGTGATTCACCAAATTCTCAGTGATGCCAGCAGCAGCAGCCACTGGACAAACAGGGACAGACCCCCTGCTCCAGGACAGACACACAAAGCACAGGGATATTCAGGTTACAGCCACCAAAACAAGGGCTCTGTGTACAGGGCTCTCATCCCAAATTTCCTGGCAGACAACACACAGGCTGAGCTGGTTTAGAGTTCACCTTGGAGAGGCACAGGCTGGAAGGATGTTCCAGCTCAGCTGGAGCAGGGAGCTGATGGTGCCAAGGCTGTGGATTCCCTCCAGGCAGGAGCAGCAATCCCTGCTCTGACTTCAGCCCAGGGCACTCCCTGATCCCCGTGCCTGGGACAGCTCCCGTTGGCTGTCCCGTGCTGCCACCTTGAGGCCTCGCTGCCCCCTCCTCAGAACAACCCAAAATCCACGGGGACAACCCAAACCCCGGGTGTCCCTCAGCCCAGGGCAGCCAGCAGATCACAGAGAGCCAAAACCCCCCAGCACCCCACAGGGAAGGAGCTGACAGCCCCATCCAGCTGGCCATGGACAGGCCAGATCTCTCCCATCTCCCAAGGGATGATTGGAAGTGTGGGGGCCTGAGGATCTGATTGTTTGTGTCAGAGCAGCAGGACAGATCCCAGCAGTGCTGGGACCATGAAATGCTGCAGGAGCAGGAGCCAAGGGACAGGAGAAATCCCACCCCTGAAGTGCTGGGATGAGCTGAGGGGGGTGGATTTTAGTTTCTTTGTCTCAATTAAAGGCTGCAAACTCCAAGCTCAGGTTTCAATTTTGCTGGTTTAGGACTGTACAAGACCTCAGGTTTCTATTTATTATCCAGCAATTACTGTCAAGCCTGTCTTCTCCCCTGTCTGAGCAGACTGAAATCCTTTCTCTGAGTGACAGTTTGTTCTAAAGGGGCAGACACCACTTCTATTTTACTCTTGAGACAAGTGGAAAAGCCCTTCAGCTGTGGCAGGAAGACAGCTCTGAGACAGGAACAGGCTGAGCTGCTCTGGGAACAGCCCACAGAGAGAGAAAGAGAGAGAGAGAGAGAGCAGGAAAAGCCCCTCAGCCAAACCAGTCTGCCCCAAAGAGAAGTTTGAGTAGCAATAAAGTGGCACAGATAAATAATATATATTATTTATCTGCTGTTTCTCCTCTGAGTGTGAAAGAGATCACAGAAAGGCTTGGGTTGCAGGGACCTAAACTGTCACACCCCTGCCATGGGCAGGGACACCTTCCACTATCCCAGGCTGCTCCAAGCCCCATCCCACTGGCCTTGGACACTTCCAGGGATGAGGAATCCACATTACTCACCTGGCACCTGGAGAAGAAATCCTTGTAGCCCCCCTTGAGCACGTAGAGCTCTGGGTAGTGCAGGTTGGGGTACTCATTGCTCAGCCTGTCCTGCTCCCTCACAAACCGGCACCTGCAGTGGGGAAAATCCACATTTAAACCCACATCCAACAACAGCTCCCAAAGCTGCAGCCCAAATCCCATGTTAAACCCACATCCAACCAACACCTCCCAAAGCTGCACCCCAAATCCCATGTTAAACCCCACATCCAACCAACAACTCCCAAAGCTGCACCCCAAACCCCCCATCCTTCAGTGGAGGAGCTGGAGCTGGCAGGGAGAGGCTGAGGAGCCCCACAGCCACAGCTCAGAGGCTTTTCCTTTCCCCTCTGAACATTGCAGAGCACCAGCACAGCCCAGGCTGTGCCAAACACTGCCAGAGGTGCCAAGCAGCACGTGCACAGCTCCTGGAGCCAGGCCAGCCCCCAGTGCTGAGGTGTTGGAGTCAGTGAGTTAGGGGGTCTCTCTGAATTCTTCAGAGATAAATCAGTGTGCAGGGATTGAATAAGTCTTAGAGTGAGTTTTAATGTTCCTAGGAAGCAAAATGTCTGGATTCCACAGTAGCAGTGAGTGTTCTAGTGAAGGCTGAAACACACTGATATCTTCAGTAGAGGCTCCAGGCCCACAGTTGTAGACAGTGCTTAGACATAATAGAGCTATAGTAAGAATATTGCTGACATTTTTTAGATGGAACACGACAGATTGTGTGTCTAGCTCTATACATAACCTGGTGTGCTAAGAAATTAGAATTCTATAGGTTAAGGAGTGGTGGTCTGAGCTTGCATCTTAGCTTGTTGGAAAAATCCTATATAAGTGTTTGTATTCAGACAGTTGTTGCTTTTAGCTATTGGCTTTTGCCAGGGCTTCTAGCCATTCATTTATTGCTTATTGCTGCTGCTTTTGCCATTGCTTTTGCCTGTTGAGACTGATGTGCTTTGTAATAAATAACCTTTTTAACTATTAACTGCTTTTGCCAATTTAAAATTACCCAACAAGAGCGAGCCTAAGAGCTCAGAGTAGCAGCCTATAGAGGAGGAGTTTGGTGCCACAGAGCACCCAGGGGGGTCAGAAGGAAGCCCCAGGCCTGTTGCCACCCTGAGGGAAGGCAGGGCCAGGGCCAGGGCCAGGACTCACATGCGAGGGCCCCGCTCCGAGGAGAACTCGCAGTGGAACACCACGATCACCCGCTTGTCCTCCGACGGCTGGATCGGCTTCTTCAGCAGGAAATTCTCCACCTCCTCCTCCATGTGCAGGTTTATGGCACCCTGCAGAGTGCCAGCACTGAGTGCAAGGGAACAGCCACAAACTCATCCCATTTCCTTGGGAGCCAATTCCTCAGCTGGGTTTGCAAACCACCAGGACAGCACCGACAGTCAGAACTGGCTGTGTGATTGCTCAGCCAGGAATTTCTTCTCCATATCCCATCCATCCCTGCCCTCTGGCAGTGGGAGCCATTCCCTGTGTCCTGTCCCTCCAACCCTTGTCCCCAGTCCCTCTCCAGCTCTCCTGGAGCCCCTCTAGCCACTGGAAGGGGCTCTGACACAGTGCCTAGGTGACCTGTCCCTGGTTGTTTTACACAGCTATTTGTTCTTTGAAGTCTGTCATTGAAATGAAGTTTAACATTCCAGTTTTAGCTTCCTGGACACTGAGTGTCACATCCCCTCCTCTGCCACAGGCCCCTCCTCTGCTCACAGAGAGCAGAATGTCCCCTCTTTTGAGGGAACAGTTGCTCCACGACCCACATGTGAGCTCAGTGTCCAAACCCAAGCAGTGGCTGAGCATGACAGGATTCCCTCACAAAAAACATATCCACAGAGCCTTGGATAAAAATCAGCTCCACAGGGATCCAAGTGAGCTCAGGCTGCAGCTTCAGAGCACCTGCACTGCTCCTGTGGGGCCAACTCACCTTGATGTGTCCCCCTTCATACTCATAGGGGTATCTACAGTCAATTATCACACACTGCTTGATGAAGCTCTCAAACTTCCCAGTCAGCACAGACACAATCTGAGAAAAAAGACCACAAAAAACAGAGGTCAGTTGTTTCAAGCCATTCTTGTGTTGTTCCCCAACCCCCACTAAAGAATTTTTCTGGCTCCCTTGGAGCACTCACCATTTCTGAGTCGATGTATTTTAAATCTTGATGTTTCCCATCGACAGTGTCAAATAAATAACTCTGGAAGAGACAGGATTGAGAAAATTCCAGCTGTGAGTCACATGGGTGACAGCACAGCATCCAGCAGTTCACTCTCTAACAAATACTCTGCTGGCCAGAATTTCTGCAGGAGTTAAAATTCTTAAGAATGCTAAAATCAGGCACAGAATTTAGTTTTTGGCTCCTACACTAGAGGGATTTTATAGGGCTTTAACCACAAATGGATCACTTTGTGTTTAAGCTGGGACATCCCCTTCTCACCAACAGCCTCTCCTGGTTGTCTGAAGATCAAGAAATTGTTAAGGTTGAAAAAGACCTCCAAGAAGCAAGGTAGGTTTATGAGGGAATAGAAAAGCCTCTATAAAGGGAAGTGTTTTTCTGGGCTGCTTTGAGACATCCCCACCAGGAGAGGCCCTTCAAACACTTCATTCAGCACTTGGCCATGGAATGTCTGGAATTACCTTGGAGAAGTCCCCAATAAGGTCCCTCTGGTCACTGTCCAAAATGCTCTCGATCTCTGCTGTGGAGGGCTGGGTCCTCACCAGCTTCAGACACTGCAGGACACAGGTGAGAGATCCGTGAGCACCGAGGGCAGGCACATCCCAGAGCCTGTTTCCCACAGCTGACAGCTTGGGGTGCACTGCCCAGGCCTGAACTGCCCCCTCAGCTTCCCTGCCCAGGGCAAAGCTCAGGTTCAGGATGGAATTGCTGCTCCAACAATCCCAGTAACCCTCACAAACCAGAGCCCAGCTCTGCATCTCCCCCCTCTCATCAATTCTGGCACAAACTGGATGCTGAGCCACCAACCGTGGAGTCCTCAGAAGTTCCAGGCAGGCTTTTCCTCTTCTTGCTTTTCCCTGGAGAATTCTCCTCCTGGGATCTCTCCATCCTTTTCTGGGTGGTTCTTCCTGCAATGCCTGACATGGATGAAGAGCCAAACAACCGGCACCTCTTGGCCTATGAGGGAGAAGAGGAGTTGAGTTGTCCAGCAAGGATTTATAAAAGAAAAGAAACACAACTCAGGCTTTCAGATTATTCTAAACTTGGCCTTATTTAAGGCACCACCACTGCACAGCAACAGGGGGCTGCTAATCTGAATTATCCAGGCTTTACATTTCCAGTAACACTTGTTACTGGGGGAGCTTGGAGCATCATAAGCAAGATAAAGAGCCAGCAAAGTGCTCTACACCAATTAGCAGCCAATTAATCAGCAGATTAAGGAGCTTTCTGCTGGAGCCTAAACTCCCTTCCCAGTCTGTTATCAGAGGATCAGGTTACAGCATTCCAGGTGAGTCTGTGCAGAGTGAATTCCAGATATGCCAAGATTCTGATAGGGGAAGTCAAGATCTCACATTTATGAAGTGCAAGAAGAAATTTTACACCAATAAACGGCCAATTGTTCCACACTGACAAAGCCTGCCAGGTGAGCTGCTCCAGAGATAAGGGGATCCTGCAGGGGGCTGTGCCAGGCCTTGTTCTGATGGTTTTGGGGTTGCAGGGCACAGTGGGATCACCTGTCCCAGCTGCCAGGGCAGTGCCTGTCCCTGTGTGGGGACACTCACCCTGTTCTCTGCTCTCCTCATGACCAGCGGCGCCGTCCAGAGGCTGGACACGTCTGAGGGCATCTCCTCATCGTTCTGGGGAGAGGCAATTCACAGAGTTACTGGGTTGGAAGAGACCTTCAAAGCTCATGCTCACCCACCTCACCACAGGAGACACTGCAGGTACAGCTCCTGCATGGCCCAGGCAAACATCCCAGCTGGACTCAGCTGCCAGAGCACCTTCAGGGATTTAACTCCATTATCAGTGCAATTCTTAAGGGAACAGTGGAACTGAGCTGAGCCATGTTGGAGAAGATGAGTTTATCAATTCATTGATTGATTAACAAAGATGAGCCTTTAAGCATTTCAAATTCCCTTGGAAACAGTATTGTATTTAAGTGGCTCAAAGCAATCAACACCTTTGACTTTTTCAGCAAGGTTCTAAAGAAAAATGCCAACTGTTCAAATAATTCCCTCAGTTCTCAAACTAAAAATAATTCACTTGTTCACACCCCAAACAAATCCCACTGGCTGCACTGGGAACTTATAAGATTAAGACCCCCCAGTGTGAGTTAGAAAAGATGATGAGAACTAATTAATCTCCTTGTGGGAGATGTCCCTGCCCAAGGCAGTGGGGGTGGAACTGGATGGGCTTTAAGGTCCCTCCAACCCAGACCAATCTGGGATTCTGTGATTCCCAAAAACCCAGCATGGTGCACAGTTTGAGCACCCAGAGCACACCAGACACCTCTGGCAGAGCTGATTTGGGCATCTCCACCCTACTCCCTCTGCACACACCTTCAAGTCCTGGTCATCCAGCAGCTCCAGGAAGCCATCATCATCCTCACTCTCTGAGGAGGGCAGGGAGTGCTGCTGCAGGAAGGCTGCCCTGGAGTTCTCCTGCTCCCCTGAGGCTGGTTCCCCCACGGGCAGCTGAGAGGAGACAGAAGGAGTTTTAACATGATTCCCTGTGCTCCCTGCAGGGTGCTGGAAGCACAGAGGGGCTGCCACAGCTCTCTGCACTGCAGGGAGCACCGTGGATACAGGAACCAGCAGGGTGAAGGGCTGCTGGACCCAGGGAGCTCAGACATCACTTGGCCCCCCAGCTCTGTTTCTGTACAGTGATTTATCAACTGCTTTTTCTAAAAAACAGGGTATGAATAAGGTAAATTTTCTCCCTGGGTCACATCTGGTCACAAATTCCAGCTGCATTTACACAGTTGGGTCTGTTGTTCCAAATGCATCTTCCTAAACATTAAGTATCAACTTTACTGATCATTTCAATCCCACATCAGTGTCCACACCCCCTTCAGTTACTGAGCAGAACCTCAGCTCTGTGCTGACTTGTCTTTCCCAGAACAATGCTTCAAATTTCTCATGAGCCAAAGGTGAGAAGAATTTTCTTATCTGGCAGATAAACAAGTTTTTCTATTTGCCACCTGACTGACATCAGAACTTTAGAACCCTGATATAGTTATTTTCATCCCAGAGAATTAGGTGAGAATTAGTTGAAAAGAACCAAGTACCTGAGCTGGAGATGAATTCTGCCTTGCTGCAACACCCCTTCCACGAGAAGCTGGCTTGGTTGGCTTCTTAAACTCAAATGATTCCTGAAATAAAAAACAGCAAAATGATCATTTTACCAAAATTACAAACTGTGTTAAGTTGCTTGGATCCTTTTATCTTTTCAATTTTTTCAAGCTGCCTGACATTTTGGATTCAAGCTCCCTGCTGCCAACAGGAATAGTCTGAAATTGAAAGTTTTTAAATTAAAGATGTCACAGGAGTGTTTAATTCAACATAATTCTGCATTTATGCTCTTGGCATCACCTACACGCTTCAGGGCTTTTAAATTTCTGTCAATTCTCTGCAGAATAAATCACTCCTGGAGGCAGCCAAGGCTGTGCCCTGACACCTCATTCCCCAGAGGATTCCCAGCAGCCAGGGCAGGTCCAGGACAGTGAATCCAAGAGGAACCAGAGTTCTCCATGGCAGCAGTGTGAAGTGAGGGGGTGACCCCACCTCTTGTCCAGAGCAAGCAGTGGGAACAAGATTTTCCTTTGCCATAACCAGAAATGAATCAGGGTCAGCGGCATGAAGGCAGAACTAGGCAAAATCTTCCCAATTTTTATCACTCCAAACAGTTTGCAGCCACTCTAATGAGAGCTGTAAATTCCCTTCAGTAAAACTGTGCCTGAAGAAGAGCCTGGCAGGGAGGAATTGAAGCCTTTCCCATCACATTCCCTGTGCAGGGGTGTGCTAATCCAGCTGTCCCTGCCCTCCCACTGCATCATCACAAGTAACAGCACTCACATTTTCCTTGTTTTCATCCTGCTCCAAAGGCTGGAAAGCATCAGTGTCCAGAGAGTCAGAGTGGTTTCTCTTCAGAGCAGGGCTGGAGCCCAGCAGGCTTTGCTGCAACACAAAAGGAACAGCTCAGGACTGTGCATCAGTCCTTGCACAAGCACATTTCAGGCACTAAAAGGGTTAATAAAGACTGAAAAGTCTCTGCAAATTTTGCACACCCTGTGCAGGAATCTTGGTACAGGCACCAAAATGCTTCAGTGCACCAGTGATGGAGGCACATCACGGAAATTTCACACTTAATTAAGTGAGATTGGGAATTTACAAACTGCAATTTTGACATTAAGCACCCCAGCAGCTGCTGTTGAAGGCAGAAAATTAACAAGTATTCAACTAAATGCATTCAACCAAAACTGTGATAAATCCTTTAACACAAAACATAAAACATCAATCCCACTCTCACTTACTGGCAGGGAATGGATTCTTCTGAAAGGTATTCGAAGGCTACAACAAAAAAGAAACAAAATTTATTTCAACATTTTGCTATAAAAGGCAGTGACATGCATAGAAATCAACCCCCCCACCCCAACTCTAAAAGAGACACTGAGGAAGAATTTAAAATAGAATTATACTTACTTCAACCTGCTGGATTTGATTGCTTTCTCAAACCTAAAAGCAAAAGATCAAAAGTTAGACTTGAAGGTCTTAAAGGTCTTTCCCAAATTAAATGATTTTGTGGTTCTTAAGGCACAAATTTAAATCAAATGTCAAAAAATGCAATTTAGATGTTGGTGCAGCCCCAGCCTGCAGGGAGGTGCCAGTGCCATGTGCAGGGCCCTGGGATGGGCAGGGCCAATCCCAGCATTCCAGCCTGGAGCACATGGAGAGGTGCAGCAGGGAAACCCCAGTGCACAGTGCCAGCAGAGGAAATCCCTCCCCAGGCCTCATTAGCCCAGGTTTGTTAATGATTCCAGGTTTGTTAATGATTCCAGGGGTACTCACGTGTCCTCCATGGTGTTGTGTGAGGTCGCAGGGCCAGGAGAATCCAAAGCCAAACCTGCAGAGGAGACACAGATTTCCCACTGATTTATATCCATTTTTATTTAATCTGCTACAGATTTCCACAGAAAGACCCAGGAAATTCATGTGGGAAGTCCCATTTGCAGCCTCACCCAGTGCAGTAATAAATAAGATGTACAGCCACTCCCCACTGGGGGTTTGGCTGTGCATCATCAGGTGCCAGGGCTTGAGGAAAAAACAGGGATCATTAAAAAAAGCCCCCCAAGCCCTGCCTGGGCTGTCACTCACATGAGATACTCTGTTTATCCACCACAAACCTTCATATGCAATTTAGTCCTTTAGGCTTTTGGGTTTTTTTAAAAGCCATGTTTTCAGTCATCTTCCTCAGAAGAAATTTTGGGCTCGTTACAAAAAAGCAGCAGTGAAAAGGCCCTTCTGAATGTCCTGGAGTGAACAGGAAGCATTTCAGAAGCACAAACCAAGCACAACCTTACAGCCCCACAGAATTATGGCACAGACACATCCAAAATCACCCCAGCACAGATTCCTGAGGAGCCACAGAAAGTGAGGATTTAGCAAGGCTGGTTGCTCTGTCCTGCTCTGGGGTTTGTGAGCTGCACTCATGCTTTAACACTTCATAAAGTTCTTTTTTAGGCTGAAAGTGCCCTCAAAATGGGGCATAAATCCCTGAGCTGCAGCAATGATGCACCAGAGGGAATCTACAAGTTATAGGTGAGAACTTACTTCATTTTCACTGATAAAACATCTCATGTGAAAAACAGGAAATCCTCCCAGGAAGTACCAGAACTGAGGGGTTTCAGCTCATCAACCAGCTCTTGCTAACAGAAAAACACAGGACAGAGCCACTCACTGGGCTTGGGTTTAAAGAGAGAAAACACAGTGAGGACTGCTCACAGTCTCCAGGACAATTAAAGCAAAAAAACCCACATCCACAGCCCAAACCATGAGCTGCAGGCTCATAGTCCCCTCTCCAAACCCTGGGTGCCATGTAAAAGTTCATTGCTTTGCAATTCCTAATCATTATTGTTTAATTGAGGAAGCCCCACCTGAGTCTGTGGACTCTGAAGATGCTGATCTGTGTAATCCATTTTTGGTTCCCACATCTTGGTCCAAGTTTTCATGCTGCCTGCAAAGGAAATTTGGGATTTGCTTTAAAAGCAAGAAATACAACACTGCAGGTAGGTACAGCACAGGTGGGCATCACCTGGATTTCTATCAGAGCCCAGTTTTCCTTCCTGGAACTGCAACCCTCTCTTTGGTAGCCACTCCTGTAATTCAGGTTTTGCATAGAGAAAATTGTCAAATTTCTAATTCAAACCCATTGTGATAAATAGTTACCTCCCAAATTTTGTTTTATCTGCTAAACCTCAGTGCTGAGACAGGAGAAAAATCACATGGAGCCCCACATATAGAAGGGAAAAGCTACTTGAGTGAGGTTCCAGCACGTGGTTAATTAAAAAATGTAGCCAGGGCTACAAAATCAAAGGGCTGAATAATTTCCATGGGGGGCACTGCCAATGGTTTGCAGGAATCCCAGGAATCTGAAGGAGGGAAGGACCATAAAGCAGGTGGTTGCAGAAATGAAAATGGCAGAAAATCAACAAACAAAACCCATTGAGACCTGAGTGGGCCAGGACAAAACAGGAGCCACAGAAGGGAGAAACTGTGGGAATAATGGGATTAGAGGAGTTGAGAGAGCAGGAAAATGGAGCAGCTGTGGCTGGAGCTGTGGGAACAGGGAGACAGAGCAGAGAGGAGGAGGCTGCAGGACAGGGAAAGGAGGAAGGACATGGAAGGGACACAAAGGTATTTCTGGGAGAGAGGGAAGCCCAGGAAAGGCTCAGGAGGGGAGGGGGATGCCCAGAACAGAACCAGGGCGGGGGGAAGGTGTCCCAAAACGTGGATCCATGTGGGATGGGGGCAGGAGGAGAGAACAGAGGGGAGGCATCACCAAAAGGGGTGGGGGGACCCTAAAGGAGGCACGGAGGTTTGCAAGGTGGGAGGGGTAAAAGTGAGGCCTCGTGGTGGATGTGGGGAGAAGAAACAGCTCCGGGAGGTCTCGTTTTTTGGGGGGAGGGCTGGGAGAACTGCAGGCCTCGGTTGTAGGTGTGGGAGCAAAAAGAACCTTCAGTGCCTCAGTCCTGGGGGGAGAAGGGGGTGAAGAGACCCCCAAGGCCTCCAGGAGAGGTGGGGGAAAGGAAAAGGAGGATCCACGAGGTTTTGGGGTTTTTTTGGCGGGTGAGGGCAGATGGGCACCCCGAGGCCTTGCTGCTGGCAGGGAAGGAAGAACAGGGAAGGAAATGAGTTCCTGAGATCTTGCAGTGGCGAGGAGCGAGCAAAGACATTGCCGAGGGTCTGGGGAAGTATTAAAAGACATCCCTGGGGCTTTGGGGTTTGAGAAGGGGGATAAAGACATCCCAAGGGTTTGGGGTTTTTATCGGGGAGCGGGAATTCCATAAGGCGGGAGGGAATTACGGGGGTGGACGGAACGGAAGGAAAACGACTGCGGGAGGCTTTGGGGTTTTTTATATATGGGGGAGCCTCGCTTCGGGTCCGGGAGGGGGAAAAAACGTCTTGGAGAGGGGGAAGAACGTCCTGGATTGGGGACAAAGTGCCCCGGAGGGCTGATAGGGGTGAGGGAGAGGAGGAAGAAGCGGGGGATAAGCCCTCCAAACCTCGCTTTTTTGGGGGAGGATCACGACAGAGGCGATAAAAACGGGGGTGCCCGGGCCCAGCGCTCGCAGGGCCCCGCGCCCCGACTCACCCGCGCCCCAGCTGCTCCATGGTGAGGCGGAGATCGGAGACAGGCGAGAGCTCATCCTGAAAGAGCGCCTTCACCACGGCGGGCGAGGCGGGAGACGCCGGCGAGAGAAGCAGGAGGCGGCGGCGGTGAGAAGCGCTCGGGGTGGGATCCATGGCAGTGGGAATGGGAATCCAGCGCAGCCGTCCCGTCCCTGCCGTCAGCGCGGCCGCCGCAGCGCTTTGACCCCAGCCGGTACCCGTCGCCCGCTCCGAAGCTGGCGCCAAACCGCGGCTCAGCCAATCAGCGCGCGGCGTCCCGCGGGGGGCGGGTTGTTTTTTTTCAAACCTCCCCTCCCACCGCGCGCGGCCCGGCCAGTAGGAACGGCGGCGCCGCGGCCAGGCCCCGCCCACGGCGGTTTCTTGGCGTCGCTTTGGACCAATAGGAAAGCGACAAACCCGAGGTGGGAGGGATGCGCGCCAGCGTGGGGAGGACTACATTTCCCAGCATCCCTAGCAGGCGCGCCGCGTTATCGCTCCTTGCGTTGCATGCTGGGGAATGTAGTTCCCGCCTCACAGCGGCGCCGCTTTGCCGCCATGTTTCGGGCTGTCTCCCTTTAGACTGGGCGTGAGGGGAAAATGGGGAAGATAAAGGAAAAAAAGACACAAACTCAGCAGATAGCACGGCCTCGCTGAGACAAAGAGCCCTTCCCACATCATTTCTCCTCAAAGAGCCATTTCCACATAATTTCTCATCAAATGAGCTCTCCACGAGAACAAAAGCCGCTTTACGAGGCATTTGGTGAACAGCTGGAGAAATAAAGCAGGGCACATCCCTGCGACACCAGGACGGGGTTCACGGAGCGACAAGCAGGAGAAGGGAGACTTGACAGCCCCCCACTTGTACTCCACACAAACTCTTTAGGATACACAGCTTCTCCTCAGCTCAGGGTTGGCAGATCTGTGCTGTCCAGTCCCTGGCAGATCCTCTGCGATCTCTCTCTGGTGGTCCTGCTGTCTCCAGTTGATCACTTTGGATTCAGGGGATGTCCAGGACATGACCCACAACCTGCATCCCTCTGCCTGGTTCCTGGTTTAGAGACAGTTTGTTCCTTCCCTGACCACCCCAGACCTCAGAGATCCCCCATCACACCCCCAGCTCCTGCTGCTCTTCCAGGCGTGCCCTCACTCCCCCTCTCCCTGCCTGAGCATTTTCCTTTTTTACAAACTTTTTGAGCAGTTAGCACCACTATTATCAGCTCATGGCTCCAGCCTGAATTCCTGTGTGCGGGGTGGCTGCATCCTCCAGCACAGCACAGCAGCAACAAAGGACAATCAGAGCCTCTTCCCTCCTCACTCCCGATTATTTTATGCCCTCAGTGCCCACAGGGAGAGGCAGGACTCCATCACTGTGGGATTTAGCCGGGATACCAGCACGCAGACACCCCCAGGCAGGACAGCACTTCTTTAATGCTCTGAAGGACTCAGTGAGAGATGCAGAAAATCGCAGAGGGGATCCAGAGCTGCAGGGAGTGTGCAGTGTGATCCTTGCCATTCCCACAGCTCCTCCCTGCTCCACTAGCCCAGGGCACGGGCAGGGGCTCGGCAACCATCTGACCCTATCACTCACACAGCCGGATGTGCACTTCTTCTGACCAGAGCCAAAAATACGGGAAGACTCTCTCAGTGAAGGTGGCCTCAAACTGCAAGATCTGCGTCATGCTCTCTGCGTTATAGAAGGTCACTCTGCCTGCCTCATAGTCCAGCTGGACTCTGATTCTCCGGAGCTCTTCCCTGAATGCCAGCAGGACAGGGGGCCCGTGGAATGTTCTGTACTGGCCGTCCCAGGCCAGTCGCAGGGCCCAGATCTTCTCCATGGCCACGGGGAGCGACTCCTTCCTCGGCACAGACTCCAGGGCCACTCCCACGGCACAGTCACCCCCTTTCTTGACCTCCACCTCCCAGTAATGCCTCCCAGACATGAACCCCGGGGAGCCCAGGACACTGAAGCTGCCTGTGAACCTCTTGGAGGTGTCAGGGAGGTTTCGTTTTCCATTTTCACGCCAGATGGTTTTGTGGTCCCGCGAGAGCATCAGGTAAGGACTCGCTGTCTCTGGGTCCAGCGTCACCTGCTCTAAGGGATGACAGAAACATCAGTCTGTGCCTGCTGAGAAGAGAACCAGCACCTCTCCACCCTGCACCACGGGGCTGGGATGTGTCCAGGGAGCACAATGGGCATGGGACATAGGACCCTTACTGTCCCCACGCTGCTGTGACAAGTGCTCACCCAGCTCAGAGCCCTGCAAGCAACCATGCTCCAGAGCCAGAGCTGCCCATCCATGAGGGATGTTCTGCTGCCATCCCGTGGCCATCTCACAAAGCCACACAGGTGTCACTGTGCAGTGTCACCACCCCAGACCCTCTGCTAAACCCTCTCCTCCGGGGACTGCAGGAGGGAAACTGAGGCATGACTGTCCTGTGCTCGAGGGCATCATCCCAAAAACAGAGTGTGGAGAGCAGCTTCAGCACAAATGGTGCCAGCCAGACCTCAGCCCAGTGATGTTGCATCCTGTGGGCCCCAAGCACCTGCAAAAGAACTTCTGACCACACCTAAATGCCTAAAAACATGTACAGCCCCTCTGCTTAACTGGGCACAGCCTGATAAGGCCTCCTGCTGTCCTGGCCCTTGCCTGGTGTCACAGCACAGCATCCCTGGTGCTGCCTGGCACGAGGACACAGATGCTGGGTTTAGATGTGGTGTAAGCCTAACCCTGCACCAAGGACATGAGGAAACTCATCCTGGAAAGGGTTTCCCCCTCAGTTGTGCTCACCAGCCCCACAAACTTACCCTTTTCCCAGTCTACCCGGCTCTGCAGGTTCACTGGAAGAAGGAAAGGAAAATGCATGAATGTCTCTCCTGTGGCACCTTTCCTGCTCCCCATCAGGGCAGCAAGCCAGATGTGGAGCCCCAGCTCCAGCAAAGCCCATCTTGGGGATGGTTCCCATCTGGAGCAGGAGTTTTGCTCCTGAGCCCCAGGCAGTGAGGATTTCCTGCTGCCAGCCAAGCCCAGGGGAAGCACAGCAAGGAGCCAGCAGAGCTTTACCTTTGATTTTGGCTGCCATGTCCACAACCAGCTGGCTCATCTCAGAGAGGCTCTCAACTCTCCTCTGCAGCTTGGAGGAAACTGGCCTTGGGATTGGGGTGCTGGCTGCCTTACAGCTGAGGGGAACAACAGGGAGAGGAGCTCAGAGCCAGGAGGGAAACAGGGAAATCCCTGCAGCCACACAACCCAGGGGAGCTGGGTCCCAGCTATCAGCACAGGAAGCCCATTTTTAGGAGGGGTTCCCAGTAACATCACATGAAATCCCAAATACTCATGGGGGAAAACCACCTCCCTCCCAGCTCCTGCAGTGCTCCCAAACCTCTGCCCAAAGGAGCTATGCAGGAGGAGAGGGACACCAAGCCTGTTTCATACCTGCTCAGGATTTTGCCAACATCCTGGAAGAGAGAAAACACAGGTGAGCTCTGGCACTGCTGAGAGAGCTGCAGTGGCTGCCCAGCTGTGTGAAGCAGGTTAAGGGGGCTGGGGGTCACCCACACCTCATCCCAACCCTCCCTGGCCTCAGGGCCCCAACCCACAGCAGGCACAGGGTGTGCAGGGTGCCAGGTGGGTGTCTCCAGCCCCACCAGGGGTCACAGTGCCCAGTGGGGGGGATGCAGCCTCACCATGAGGAACTCAACCACCGGCTTGTCCTGCATCTCCTTGATCTGTGCAATCACCGTGTCCAGCAGCCACTCCCTCTCCAAAACCCTGGAGCTGTATTCACACCTCTTCTCAACAAGCTCCTGGGACACCTGCTGGAGCTGGGCCAGCAGCATCTCCTCCTGCTCCTTCAGGAACTGCTGCAGCTCCTTAAAGGTCTCAGGCACACGCTGCAACTCCAACATCACCGTCATCTGCAAGGCACAGCACAGAGACCCTGAGCCTGTCCAGCCTCCAGCTGCTGCTGCACAGAGGGGGCAAAGATCACACACAGAGGTTTGGAAAAAAACCTACCAGGGAGAACACAGGGAGGGGTGGCAGGTCTGGGTGTTGATGGACCCAAGGAGGCCATATGAGATGGACAGAGAGGGAGAGAGAAAAGAACACTGTTATGGATTAGGAGATAAAGATATATGGAGAGAGGGAAAGATGGGACATTCCTGGGGAGCCAGGGGGATGAGCAGTGGGGGGACATGGAGAGAAACACACACCAGCAGATCACGGCTTTTCTGGTCTCCTTTGGGCTTCAATCTTTCCTTCTGTTTTTGTAGAAAAAGCAGGTTGCTCTGGAGTGTTTTCTGCATTAAAAAAAAAAAAAGGCAATTTTGGAGTTACATTCGCAGGAGGGAGATGATGCCACCAAACAACCCCTGAGGAGACAATCCCAGTCTGGGCAGTCACTGGGGAGTGCCCAGGAGTGGGTTTTGAGCTCAGAGACAGCACCCACCTCTCCAAACTCACTTTAGTCAGGCTGGGGAGATCCCCACCCGCAGCTCTTATGGCCTTATATTCCAGAAACATTCTTATATTCCAGAAACATTTCTGGAATAACTTTATGTGGAAACCCTGGAGTTGGTGAATTTTTTTTTTTTTTTTAAATTAGAAAAAACAACTTTTGACATTGGAAGTGGGATTCCTGGGAAGAGGTCTGCAGCGACAGTAGCAGGGACTCAGATATGCTCCATAAATTTGCTGGAGTGTTAAAAAACTCCCCATGCTCTGAGTTATCTCCTGTGTCGCAGCGAGCTGAGACCCCACCCACATTGTGTGGGAGAAACCCTGTCTGGTGACATCTGGGGCACAAGGGACGCAGAGGGGTGGCCGTGAGAGGGACCTGGGTGGGCTGAGGCCAGGCGGTGGCAGAACCAGCAGCTCCAGGAGGGTGGGATACAGGACCCCAGCCCACAAACTGGTACCCGGGCAGGGACCCCAGCCAGCAGCTGGGTGAGGCTGGCCAGGGACACACCCTAAGGTGTGCGTGGAGAGGAATGGAGGAGACCCACCCATGCATGGAGGGGACCCAGAGTGTCCCTGAAGGGAGCCCAGCTGTGTGCCCGGACAGGGCACTAACGTGTGCCCAAAAGGGACCCTGCCTGTCCCTGGAGGGGCATGCACGGCGGCGATCCCCCTCTGTGCCCCTCCCCAAGCCCCCAGCCCGTACCCGCAGCTCCCGCGCGGCCTCTTCGGCGGGGAGGACGCGGTGCGGGCGGTGCTGGAGCCCGGAGCAGCAGGACGCGCAGAGCGGGGCGGCGCAGGGCTGGCAGAACAGCACCATCAGCGAGCCGTGCCGGGGGCACCGCGCCCGGGCCAGCTCCCCCATGGCCCGGGCCAGCTCGGCCACGGCGCCCAGCGAGCGGCTGGGGCGCAGCGAGCCCGGCTGCGGCGGGGAGCGGCACAGCGGGCAGGCGGCGGGCCGAGGGGGATCCCCCAGCACGGCCGACACGCACTGCTGGCAGAAGCTGTGCCCGCACGCCGTGAGCACGGGCTGCGAGAACAACTCCAGGCACAGCGGGCAGGTGGTCTCGGCCGCCAGCTGATGGCTCAGAGCCAGCACCTCTTGAGCCATGGCCGCGACGGGTGGGATGGGGCGGGACCGGACCGGGGCTCGACGGGAACGGGCGGGGCTGGGGGGCCGGGACTGGGGTGGGGGTGTGAGCGTGAATGTGAGTGCGTCCATGGCATTGCACACACGTGT
>JAOTQP010001286.1:770745-797859 GCA_026413545.1 Cichladusa arquata
TTAATTTCAAAATTATAATAATAATTTGGAGGGAGGGGGTTTACATTCTCCATTTCAAAGAGAAGCTCCTGCCTTTACTGGCAGACACCTGCCCTCCAAACCAGGCCAGTACCTTTGAATCCGCGCATTCCCATGGCACCGCGAGGGCCGAGCTCTCCCTGGTCCCCCTTCAATCCGCGCGGGCCGGGGGGGCCCCTCTCCCCAGGAAGCCCTGGAATGAGGACGAGGACACAAAATGAGCCAGTTCCAGCAGAATTCCAAAATCCCAGCGTGCCAGGAGCTGGGAACAGCACCAGGAGACCCCGGAGAGTCTGGCCCATCCTTTTCCTGCGCTTTCCTGGGATCCAGGGTGGATTTATCCGGGTGCTAAGGAATTTCTGAGCATCCTCAGGATGGGATGGAAGTAAAAGGGGGTCCAAAGCTGGAGATCAGGGAAGGAAAAGCAGGATCCATCCCAAGGAATCGGGATGTGTCCCCCATGAGCCCTGGGTCTCCTGAATCCATGTTGTCCAAGGGTTTGCATATTTCTTGGAGAAGGAGGTGGATGAAACCCCTGGTGTGAGCATTCCTGAGGTGGGAATTGGGGCTGGAATTTGGGGACACCCCTAAACCTTGGAGGTGACCTCCATCAATGTGGGACCTGGACCTAGATCTGGACCTGGACCTGGGCCTGGACCTGCCTCTGGAACTGGATTTTGACTTGGACCTGGATCTGGTCCTAAATCTGGATCTGGTCATGGACCTGACCCTGGTCTTGGAACTGGACCTGGTCCTGATCCTGGACTTTGACCTGGACCTGGATCCAGCTGTGGATTTGGTCCTGGTCCTGACACTAGACCTGCACCTGGACCTGGACCTGGATTTGGACTTGGATCTGGTCCTGGACCCCAGCTGGGACCCAGATCTGGATCTGGGCAGGAGGGAAGGACGCTGTGCTGGAGAGGGGTTCTGGTGGGACCTGGGGCTGATCCCACTGGAATGATCCAGCCGGGATCATCCCGAGCCTGAGCTGGGGCCGGATCCAAAGCTCTGCCAGGATCCACCTGGCTCCATCCCTGTGGATTCCCTGGGCACCGCTCCTCCCACCCTTCCCGGGCTGGGCTTTTCCAAACTTAGTCACGATCTTCCTCCGGCTTACCAGGAAAAACATCCACCAGCAGGAATTCCAGCCCCAGCTCCAGCAGGGATTATCCCGAGCTCCAGTCTTTCCCTGCCATGTCCATCCCGAGGAGGGATTGGGACCTGGATTTCTGTGTGGCAGGGGTGGATTTTCCATGGAAAAAGGGATTTTCCAGGGATACACCTGAACCCGATCTTTTCAGATCCAAAGGGTTGAGCCTGAATTCCTAAAAACTCCAGGAAAAGACCAAAAAATTGTGGCTCTTCCCACAGCTGAGGGTGAACCCTCCTGGGACTGCTTTGTTTTTCTGTTTGAACAAGAGAAAAATGGGCGGGGCAGGGGAAAGGAAAACCAAGGAAAAGAGCCAATATAATTCCTAGGGTTGTTACACCCAAGAAAAACAGCCATGAATCCGTCAGCGCCAGAAGTTCCAGCTGGAGGGAGAAGGAACACGGGCAGCTGGAGGGGCTGTCCGAGGGAGATCAGATTTCCAGGCTGGCTCTGCCTCGCTTGGCTGGGCCTGGGAAGGAGCGATCCCAAAATCCCAGGGTTTGGGCCCAAAGCAATCCCAGCAAGGTCACGGTGCCTCGGAATCCTTGGAGCAGGGGATTCCAGGGATGGATCTGGATCTGGAGCTGGATCAGAGTCCTGTGGGGTGTGTTTGGAGCAGGGGATAACAGGGGTTGGTCTGGACCTGGTCCTGGACCTGGACCTAGATCTGGACCTTGATCCGGATCCAAAACTGAATCTGGACTTGGATCGGGATCTGGATCCAGATCTGGATCTGGCACTCAGAGTCCTGTGGGGTGAGTTTAAAGCAGAGCATAACAGGGGTTGGTCTGGATCTGGTCCTGGTCCTGGACCTGGACCTTGATCTGGATCCAAGTCTGAATCTGGACTTGGACCTGGATCTGGATCCGGATCTGGATCTGGCACTCAGAGTCCTGTGGGGTGGGCTTGGAGCAGGGGATAACAGGGGTTGGTCTGGACCTGGTCCTGGTCCTGGTCCGGTCCTGGTCCCGGTCCTGGACCTGGACCTTGATCTGGATCCAAATCTGAATCTGGACTTGGATTGGGATCTGGATTTAGACCTGGATCTGGACCTGGATCTGGACCTGGTCCTGGCCCTGGATATGGACCTGGTCTTGAACCTGGACCTGGATCCAGATCAGAATCTGGACCTAGAGCTGGTCCTGGTTTTGGACATTGAACTGGACACGGTTCTGGATCGACATCTGGGTCTGGACTTGGACCTTCACCTGGACTTAAATCCAGACCTGAACCTGGACCTAGGCTTTGACCTGGATCTGAGTCTAAACCTGGATCTGGGTCTGGTCCTGGATCTTGACCCACATTTGGGTCTGGATCTGGCCCTGGACCTTGACCTGGATATGAATCCAGCCCTGGATCCGGCCCTGGAGCTGCATCCGGCGGGATCCGAGTGGATCCCTGCTCCCGGCAGGATGGATCCTGTCACCTCCACGGGATCAAAGCTGCCCCCAGGGGGATCCCGCACTGCCCCCGTGCCATTCCCAGCCCTTGGAAGCAGAGCCAGCATTCCCAGGTTTCCCTTAAAACCAGAAACAGCTGGAGCCAAGTCTTCCTCAGGGTGGGAATGTCTTCTGGTGGCTTCCAATGGAATTCCTCCCAAAAACAATGGAATTAACAAGGGGAGTGGGAAAATTGCTGATGTTGGGAAAAACATCTTGGAAAAGCCTCGGAGCCAAGGCCCCTCTGCCGGGATCTGCCGGAGGGATCCAGCAGCAATTCCAGCCCTTGGAAGGCTCAGTTTGGGAATGGGGTGGCCAACTCCTGCTCCAGCCTGGCTGGGAGACCCTGGAATCTGGGAATATCCGCATGGATTTCCTGGAGCTGGGCGGGCGATGACATTTTTCCCCTCCAGCACGGATATTCCAGGACCCGGGAGAGCAGATCCACCCTCACGTCCCTCAGGAGTCACGGCATCCCAAGGGATGTGCCGGGATGTCACCGGGAGTTTCCCATTGGGTTTGGATCAGCCAGGCTGTTTCAGGATGGGATTTTGGGGGATTTTTTGGGGGGGACACCGGGAATGTTTTCCTTACCTCGGAGGCCGGGGAGGCCGGGGAGGCCGGGCTCTCCCTCCATCCCTTCCGTGCCTCGGTCGCCTTTGGGTCCCGGCGGCCCTGGAACGCAACGGGAGGGCGGGAATCACATCCCAGATCCCAAGGATCTCCAAAACAACGCAGGGACAAAGGAGCTGTTGGAGCAGTTCTCCGCGATTTTAAACTTGCAGGATTTCTGGATATTAAATTCCAAACTGGACTCCACCAACCTGCTCCAAGTGCCGGGAAAATTCACCTGGAAGCTCCACCTTGAGCGCGACTCCGGGAATTTTCCTCTAGACCAAAAGCTGGGACATTCCCAATGAAATCATTGCAAGAAATCGGGGGGAAACTGCATTTTGGGAATGCTTATAGAATGCTGGAATTTTGGGGTTGGAAAGGATTTTAAGGATCATCCATGGGCAGGGACACTTTCCATTTGTCCAGCTGGGATGATCCTCTGGGAATTCTGGAGATGATCCTTTAGGAGAGGATTGACAGCAGGGTTTTGGTAAAATCCCAGGAACGAGCATGAAAATCCCAATCCCAAGTTTTATCCCTCATCCTGCAAAGGGTCAAATCCCAAAAGCTGGAAATAATTGGGAGTCAAAACAATGGGAAGAAGGAATTTGAAGAGAAAAATAACAGAGAGGGAAATAAAATATTCCTGAAATGAGAGAAAACAGGGAGAGGCCGGGAAGGGTCATTGCCACTGATCCAGGGGGAGGATTGGGAGCTGTTTTCCTGGAAATCCTAAAAGCTGGGAACTCGGGAAGCCGAGATCCAGCCAGGGCTCCGGGTGATGGAAAAGGGTCGGGATGTGCAGTGGTTTAAATGGATCAGGAACTGGGATCTGGGAATGTTCTGTAGGAATCCGTGGGATCCAGAGTGGGATCTGGAGTGGGATCCTGACCCATGATAAGGTTGGGAAACATCCTGGGCTGGAGCTGGTTGGGGACAGGAAAGGATGATGGGAAACACGGAATTACTGGCCCTGGCTGTCTCTTCCCCAGGGAACGAGCAGCTCCAGGGGCTGAGGGGGAGTTGGGATGGACCCCAGACCCCAGGGATGGACCCCAGATCCTGGGAATGGATCGTGGATCCCAGGGAATGGACCCTGGATCCTGGGAATGGACCCCAGATCCCAGGGATGGATCCTGGATCCCAGGGATGGACTCCAGATCCTGGAAATGGACTCTGGATCCCAGGGATGGACGCCAGATCTGAGGGATGGATCCCAGACCCTGGGAATGAACTCCAGACCCTGGGAACGGGACCTAGAGTGCTGGAATGGATCCCAGACCCCAGGGATGGATCCCAGATCCCAGGGAATGAACTCCAGACCCTGGGAATGGACACTTCCAGGGATGTGGCAGCCGCAGATTTTCTGGGATCCTCCCAGGGCTGGTCCCATCCCAGGAGCAGCTCTTGGGACAGGACACAGGGAGCAGCTGGGCTGGAGGAAAACTGGGAAGGGCGGCTGGGAGAGGCTCCCGACCGTTCCCAGCGGTTCCCACCCCGCAGCTCCTGAGGCTCGCACCCGGGAAATCCCATTCCTGCTGCATCCCGGAATTCTCCCTCACGGTGATTCCCACAACTCCTCCGTGTTGTCCTTCCCGAGCCACGGGAGGTGCTCGGAGCAATCCTTGGGTGCTGCAGAGGGGTCTGGGGATCTTCCCAAGCTGCCATCGCCCAAATCCAGGATCCAGGATCCGGAGCCTGGGATAGCCGAGGGTTTGGGGAGAAGGAAAATCCAGGCAGGCAGGGAACAGCCCGGCCAAACCCAGGAACATGACGGACTCACCCAAGGACATCTGGAGCTGGGGTGAATCCAGCTGGGCACAAGGCCCCGGGAATTACCCTTGGGATGGGAGGAGGGGGAAGTTTGGGATGCCAGGAATGTGTCAGGGCTGATAAATCCAGTGCTGGCCCTGGGGAAGGGATTTGTTTTGGGATAAGGCGATTCCAGGGTTGTCGGGCTCCGTGACGGATCCCACCCTTGGTGGGTTCACCCCAGAGCAGGTGATGTCATTCCCATGGATGGGGAGGGAAAAGTGGGATCTGAGGAGTGGGGAAACAGGGAGATAACAAAGTGATTGGGGCAGAGTGATCCCAGCACCCAAAAACAGGGATTGGGAGCCAACATCCCCCAGGAGCTGCTGGGGATTGACCACATCCATCCCCTCTGGATCAGCAGCTGGAAAAGGGGAACAAGTGCCTTGGCACCAGCCCTGGCCTTTCCAGCTGGAATTCCGGCTGGAAGCACCGGGAATGAGCAGCAGCCCCCGGGGTCTCTGCAGGTGCAGCAGGAGGAAAACGGGGCAGGAGCTGCTCCCGACCTCCTGCTCCACCCCAGAGCTGCCACTGGGATCTCCTGGGTTTCTCCGTGGGGTTTCCCCCTCCCTGGCACAGCATTCCCAGAGAAGTTTTGGCTGCCCCTGGATCCCTGGAAGTGTCCAAGGCCAGGCTGGATGGGGCTTGGAGCAGCCTGGGACAGTGGGAGGTGTCCCTGCCATAGAATGTGGTGGCAATAGGATGATCCTTAAACTCCCTTGCAAACCAAACCACTCTGGGATTCTGTGAGGAATAAAAGCCAAGCCAACTGCCAAGACTTTACTTATGAGAAAAAAACAATGAGAAGCCAGTGCCAAAAGGTTTTTGGGACATTATTCCTGTACCTGGGGTGGGCAGGATGGTTTGGGGCCAAGTGTTATTTTCCCAATCCTGCACAGAACTCCTGGAATTCCAGCACAGCACCAGCTGGGTGTTCTCTGCTGCTTCTCAGGGGCTGCTGAGCCCAGAGACTTCATTCCAGCTGGAGTCTGTGACTGAGGACACCCCTCCAACTGGAGGCAACACATTTTCCCTCTTGGCACTCAACTTGAATATTCAAAAATGCTGAAAACCACCAGCACATGGTGAGAAAACACAAAATCTGCATGTGCTGCCTCTACAGCCCCCTCCCACTCCTCTCCTCTCACCTTCTCCCTGCTGCATTTCCACTTCCCAGAGGAAAATCACTGACACACTGTACACACATTTAGAATATATCCATGCTTTTCTTCCCCCCAGAATTTCAGAAATCAAAGCAGCATCTCACCCCACAGGAAAACATGGGGTCAGTATAAAAATAGAACCCAAAAATAGAGTTAGTTCTGCAGGTGCATTAATGGAAGAGCAGCTAAAGTGGGGAAATAATGCCTGGAATCAGTTGCTTCAAACATCATCTTACAATCCCATTCCCAATTCTTCATTTTTCATCCCTGAAGATTTCCAGTGTTTCCCTGTGCTACTCTGGATGTTCTCCAGCACATGTTTGGTGCACCACGTTTTTTTAATGCCCCTTTTGGTACAGCCAATGCTGCTCTATCCAACTCCTGCTCCAAGGAGGAGCTGGATGGAGCACAGCAATGATCCAGGTCCTAATCAATGCCCATGAGGCCAGCACCAAATTGAACCAGAACTCGATTCAATTTGGGAAAACTGCCTTATCCCCCCCACTCCACCCTAACGCACTCAAACCCCAACTCTGGGCAGAGCAGGATTTTTGAGAGCTGACAGCACACTCCTAGTCCAGGCAGGCAGGGAGTGCAGGAACGTGCTCTGAGGGGGCTGGGGCAGGTGGCTTTGCCCTCGGCAGGCGCGCCGGTGCCGCAGCAGGTGCGCGTGGCGGGCGAAGCTCTTCCCGCACTCGGTGCAGATGAACCACGGCACCACCGCGTCCTCGGGCTCGCCCTGGTGGTCCAGCAGGAACTGCCTGAACTCATCCACCTGCTGCCCTGCCAGCACACTGCTGCTGCTCCCTATTCCCATCAGGTTGGCTGGGTTTGTGGCTGGGTTTGTGGCTGGGTTTGTTGCCGGGTTTGTTGCCGGCTTTTGGTGGCTCCCCGATGTTTCCCCCTGGTCCAAGTAGTGGCAGTGGGATGCTTGGGATGCTCCTGAGGATGATCCATGCAGTTGTGTGCCTCCTGCAGCCTGGATTGTGGCACCACCATGGCCTGGAAAGAGGAGATTCCAAACATTCCCACAAACACAAATCTCCAAAGGACAACAATTCCCTCCATTCACTGCTTCTGGACAAAACCTCTAAGTTTTGGGTTTAAAAAAAAAACAAACAGGGATGATCTGGAATCCCCCATCCCTCCAATCCTAGCAATTTCAAGGTGCTGTCAGTGAATTCCCACACCACCACACACCTGTGCTGAAGCTGGCAGGAATTTTCCTTCCCTCCAAATGCCATGGATCCTTGACCTGCGCCGCCCGTCCTACTGGGATATGGGTTTTGGGAACAAGGAACAAGTCTGAACCAGGAACAGAAAGAATATGGGAATGATGGTTATTAATATTTTCCCCCTGATGGTTTTCCAGCAAATCCCTGCATCACCAATTTTCTAAAGAGCATCTCTGTTATTCCAGGAAAAGACCCAATGAGGAGGGAGCAGCAGCAGCTGCCCCGGTGGCTAAAAGGGTGACTGGGATGCAGGTGAACAGGATTTGTGCTCCAACTTTTATAAAATATTCCAGAAATTACACCCAGAAGGTTGAAGATTAAATGTAGAGAAGTGGAAGGTCTCAGTTTTGAGCCCTAACCCCAAATTCAGCTGCCTGGTGCTGGGTTTTATGGTTCAGTCCTGTCTTTTTCCCAGTTATTTCCTCCTTGTGCAACACCCCCAGTTTCAGCAGATTCTTCTAGGAATCAATCCAAGGAATTACCTGAATGCTGAGGAGCCAGGGAGGGCTCAAAATTCAGATTTAAAATATCAGTGACTTCAAGCAAATATATAGTTGGGCATTTAAAGCTAATTAACAAGATTTCATTTTCTGGGCATCGTTCAAGTTATTTCACTATTTCTGCATCAAAATAGTTCAATTCTCTTTGGTGAATCCCAATCTCAGACATACATCAGGGCCTGGGGATGAGGAAAACACAGCTTCCCTGTAATTAATGAGGGTACAGGATTAATGATCCTGTGTGTCACTGCAGCTCCTGTATCCAAACCTTTCCCACTCCTTGCTCCTTTTTTTTTTTTTGCAGCTGCATTCCCTGGGATCCTAAACTGTCCTTCAACCTTTCAAAGGAAAATTGTGGAGCTTCTTGTTTCTCACAAAGATTCACAAGCACTTAAAGATGAATTCTGTAAAAATCCAGGGATTTGAGGAGTGACAAGAGCCAGGCCAGACCCAGAGTGTGTCCCTTTGGAGAGGGAAAACTGACCTCTTCCCATTGTGATGACAGATCCGTATTTCTCCTTCAGCAATTGCTTATGAAATTCATTCTGCCAATCCTCCAGACGTGGCCACTGAGGAAACATCTCAGGGTCCTAAAAAGCAAAATGTTCCACAGTCAGGGGAGCTGTGAATACCTGAAAACCCTCTTATCCCAACAGTTCAAACCCGTGGGCACCTCCCAGCTGCTCCCAGCGATGTCTGTGCTATGTGTAAGCAGCATATTAATGAAGGATTTTACATAAGAACCTTCTACTGTTAATCCAGAATGAGAAAAAAGGCTTTAAAGGGATGTGACTCAGCTAGAACAATGATTTGCTCCAACAACTGGGTCAGAAATTAGTCATGAAAAACAGATATCCGTGGTCAGCATCCACGCCCAGCCCCCTCAGGGAATGTGGCTTTTCCTTCAATGAAAAATAAAATAATTCAGTGTTTTAAGTAAACCCTGAGGCAGTGCCATGATCTGTCAGACTGGCTGGAAAAGCTCCTCCCTGCTAATGAAAGCATATTATTAGCGAATAACAATATTATTATTAATTAAACCCTCCAAGGGATCTTTTTCCCAAGCTGCTTCCAAGGCTTTACATGCAAATCTGCCCATGAATTTAATTTATTCCCACTCTCCAGCCCCTCAGTTACCCTGCAGGGCTCGGAATTGCGCATCCGTTTTCGGGTTTTGCTGCTGGTGGTGCTGCTGAAGCCCTGGGGGGTCCCCACGAGCCAGGTGCCATCCATGCCCAGGATGAATTTGTTGGGAACAGCTTCCTTCAGCAGGCGCCGCCTCTTGCCGATTTTCAGAGGGTCATTCTTGAAGGAGCTCTCCTCGAAATGCTCCGAGCACACGCTCTGGTACCTGGAGGGGGTCTCCATGTCCCGGCCCATGTTTTGGATCCACTGCCTCAGGAGGGGTTTGTTTTGTAGGGGGAATCCATAAAAACTGACCGAGCTGTTCTTGTAGATCCCGCTGGTGGCGTTGTGGCAGTTCAGGGCTGCGCAATAACCCATGGTCACGCAGCAGCAAAGGGGGAAAAACCCCAAAAAAAACCACCAGGGAGGAAGTTTAGGAAGTTCCTAATCAATCTCAGTCCCAAACAGATCTAAATTTCTCCAAAAACCCGGTGGTTTTGGCAAAGAGGAGGAGCTGAAGTGGCTGAGTGAAACACGGGACTGAACTTCCCACGGTCTGTCCCAACTGCTTTAAATCAACGATCTGAAAAGGGAAAAAAGCTTTAAAATCAGCTTAATGGCCCCTGAATATGCAGATTTACATTTAATTAACCCCTGTGGTATGCACACAGTGAGCTTCGTTTATTTGTGTATCCACGAGCTGCAAAGGTTATTCAGCACACAGCACAGGGCTGAGAGACAAATAATTCCCAAAAAATGAAAGTTTGGGGTGTGATGTCCCCCATCATATCAGAGGAGAGTCTCAGGGGTGTCAGGCTGTGAGGAGATCTTTGCACAGGAACACTGAAAAAGGGAATAAACCATCCAGGGATCCTGCTGCCTCCTGCTCTAAAGAGGAGATCCCAAAGTTTGAGGATGCCCGTGGTTAAAAAGGATCAAGGATCAGAAGTTCCAAAAAAAAAAAGCTCACAGAGCTTGATTATTAAATTAAACATGGAAATTGGTATTTTTGCCCTTATCTTCTGGTAATAAGAGAAAGAAAAGAATAAAAGAATAAAAAAAGGGAAGAGAGAGAGGGAGATCAGATGGGAGAAGGAAGGAAATCACCAGTCCTGGCTCCAGCACTGATCCGGTCCTGAGGGCACATTTTCACACCCTGGAATCTTCCCCTCCCTGGAATTAGGTTTCTCCTTTTTCATGTAAATGAGTGAGGACGAACAGTCCCTTCTCCCAGAGCTTTCTGGAAAGCTTTGGGGGTCTTGAGCCACCTCTCCTGGATCAATCTTTGGCTGTCAGTTTGTGCCCCTTTCCTGACTCCATTCCTGAGGAGAAGAATCCTCGCATTTGTCTTTACAAATGAGCTGTGGATCTGCTGGTAGATAAGGTTAGAACTGAGAGATAAAATAAACAATGGGATGGATTCCACTGATTGTTGAATGGAAAAAAAGATATTTGCCTTTACAAACAAACTGTAGGTTCGCTGATAAATGAAATTGGATATTGGAAGATGAAAGAAGCAAGGGGGAAAAACTATGAATTCTGTAAGAATTAAAAATTAAAAGGGAGGGTTATACTTTAGAGGGGAATCTCAGGTGTCAGGCTCTCAAGTACCTCAGCCCATGGGGAAAGAGAGAGGGAAATGCGGTCGGGAAATTTGGATAAAAAGGGAGGCTGCATCCTCCAAAAATCTGAGATCCCAGGGTAATGCCCCATGGCCTCTCCCTTTATTCGAATAAAGCAAAGAGGGCTCCTCTGTCTCCTTTTGGACATAAATCTCTGGTGTTTGTGGATTAATTTTCCCGACAAACTGAAAGAGAGATGGGCTATTGGGAAGGAATTCCTGCCTGTGAGGGTGGGGTGCCCAGAGAAGCTGTGGATGTTCCCTGAAGTGTCCATGGCCAGTTTGGACTTGGAGCAGCCTGGGATAGAGGAAGGTGTCCCTGCCCACGGCAGGACGGGCTTTAAGGTCCCTTTCAACACGGCTCTGCAGCCCCGCACGAACCCCGGCGCCTCCCGCTCAGCGCCACGCCGCGCCGCCATCTTCCCCCCCTCAGCCGCGCCGAGCCGCAGCAGCCAATCAGAGACGGCGTCGGGCAGCAGCGACCAATCACAGCTCAGCCGCAGCCATCCCCCCACGCCATTGGCCCGCGGGTCCGCCCAGCCTCCTGTGCGCGGGGGCCTCCACGAGGAGAACGCGGGAGGAGCGCTCATCCCCATTGGTCAGCGCGCGGGGAAAGCAGGACGCTGATTGGGCGAGGCGGGAAGGGAGGTGGAGAGTGGGAGCGGCGTCCCCTCGTTGTCATGGCAACGGCGGCGGGGCCGAAACTGAGGGAGCTTCTGCCGAGCACCGGCCGCGGGTCGGGACTGGAGAACCGGGGCTCCCGAACCGAGAACTGGCCGCGGGTCGGGACTGGAGAACCGGGGCTCCCGAACCGAGCACCGGCCGCGGGTCGGGACTGGAGAACCGGGACTCCTGAACCGAGAACCGACCGCGGGTCGGGACTGGAGAACCGGGACTCCCTTACCGAGAACCGGCCGCGGGTCGGGAGTGGAGAACCGGCCGCGGGACGGGGAGGGAACTCCGGGACTCCCTCTCCGAGCACCAGTGGGACGCGGGATTCGCCCGGAGCGCGGTCCCGGGCCGGGGGAGCGAAGAGACTCCCCCGCCTGGAGCGCAGGCGGACCCCGGGACCAGCCCCCGCCTCCCCGCCCGTTTCTTCCCAATGCAAAGATGCCCTGAAACCTGAGATTTGGGGGGTGGCAGCCCCTGAACTCCTCCTCTGGCTTCAGCCTCGCTCCTTCCTTCCCCTCCCGCCGCAGAACGACCCGTGGCATCTGACAATTTTAATTAAAAGCCCTGAAATTTCCAGCCAACGAATCAAACATCCGGACAAAACTTAAGCAGAAACACGCACGCAAAAAAAAGTCCTTTAAGGAAATTTCCTTTAAGGAAAAGGAGCTCTGACCCTAAACAGGCTTTTCCCTGACTCGGACATATCTGTTTCTCTACTTTTCCCCACGACGCCACCGACAAAGCGCCAGGTGACAAATCTAGAATCTTATTAGTAAAAGGAATAAATCGTGTCCTCACAAGGCCACGACACGTCCGACTCAATCCCTGAGGAGCCCTGAACACGAGCAAAAGGTCTCTGAAGGAGGATGTTGAACGAGCAGCGCCGTGTCCCGCTCCAATGGGGAGGGAAGTTCCTCAGGCATGGAGATGCCCGGGGTCCAAAAGGAACGACAAACGCCAGAGGGTCCCAAAAAGAGCTACGAGGTTTGATTAGTAAATTATACACTTAGCATGGAAATTAGGATGAGTTAGCCCCTTATCTTCTATTAGTAAATTAAAAAGGAAGGAGGGCAGAGGGGACAGGTCGGAGAACATTACCAGCCCTGGCTCCAGCGGCGATCCAGGTGTGCAGGGTGGGCACGGTCCCGAGGATGCTGTGGGGACACCTTCTTATGGGTAAGTGTTCCCCGCCCCGGGATCACGTTTCCCACTTCCTATGCAAATGAGGGAGTGTGCGCAATTCTGCTGCTGGACCTTTCTGGAATTGGGTCGGAGGGCTTTGAGGGGTTGTGGTGATCCCGATTCTCCCCTGCAGATCTCCCTGCTCGCTTCCCCGCTGTGTTTGTCCAGTGCTGTCTCTCTGCGTCCCAGGGAGGAACTGGAACAGTGCTGGCCCATGTGCCGTGCCCCCCTCTCCAACCACATCCTGTCAACTCCTGTTCCTTATCACTGTTCGGGACACAGACTTAACTCCTTGGAGTCCCGGCTGACCCAACTGCACAGAGTAGAAAACCGCTTGTGTGCCCTGAAGAACGGGATGGAAACTCGGGGTGATCCCGAGAACCGGGGGAAGGACATTCCTTACCTCCTCCCACACCCCCTGAATCTCCTGGAGTTCGGAGATGCAGCGGGAAATGGCTCCTGAAAAACGATCCCGTTCGGCCTGACCCAGGTTGATTTGCAAGAGCATCCTGGAGGCTGTGGAGGGAGGGAAACAATCCGGAGCCCGAGGGGCCGAGAACTGCCCGACTTTTCCATAACAAAGGGCACAGTGAGGGGCACGTAGGGACACAGCAGGAGCTGATCATCCCACACTTTCTGTTTAGGCTGTGAGGTGAGAAAAGCCCGGGGAGAGGGTGGAATTCCTTTGTTTGGGGTCCCTCCTTGGAGGCACCACCCTGAACTATTACCCTGTCGTTGTATCAAGATTTAATTGTTGTAAGATCCAACTGCTCGATGCTCTGCTGTGGGAAATCTGGGATGGAGTCTGGGAGGAAACCTGTGTGAGTGTGGTGTGGGATCAAACAGGGACCCATTGGCTCACAGGAGCCCGTCCCAGCTCAGGTCATGCTCAGCTGTGACTCCACAGTGGCTCCTGGATGGGAAGAAAGGGAAATTTCCTTAACAGCCACACATCCAGTAAGTGAAAACTTATCCACGCAGTCGGAATAACGGCCTGGGCATTCACATTCCAGCTGTTTTTTGTCAACAATTAATAAGAATGTTTAATGGACACGGGAGCACAATATCCAGTGTTAACATAGCAGGATGCTGGTGTAAGACCTGGAAGGCAAGGAGTTAAAATCTCTGGAGCAAATGCCCCTGTGCCAAACTGCTCAGGTTAATTTATGACTCTTGGGTGAAAAGCAGGAATCTGCCAACCTTAACCCCAAAAGAATTCAGAGGCTACAGTACACTGACTCTATGCAGCACCTGCACTCTTTGATTTAAAATTAAAGTACCACAATTGCAAATTCCTGCCGCGGCAGGAAAGGCAGTTTCTGGAGTTGGCCTCAATAAGAGCTGTGGGTCCCAATTCCATGTGGGCAGTGCCCTGGGGTGTAGCATCCTGGGCACCAAGGAGTTAAAGTGCTGCTGTGTCCCAAACCTGCATAACAAGGGACAAGCTGGAATAGGTCCCATCTGCAGAACCAGAACGGGACCCTCTGATACTTTCAGCCCCTCTGATTTTTCCAATTTTGGGACTGTCTTCTTCCTTTTCTTCCTTAACTCTTTCTGCAGCTGCTCAGTTTTCACTGACAGCAGTAACTCAGCTCCTTTCCTCCCTTTCATTTCCTCTCTGGGGTCTTGCTTGTCTCTACCATGCTTTTTCCCATCTAAATTCTCAAATAATTCTCTCTCCCTTCATTCTGCTGAAGCAAGTAGAGTCCCAGGCTAGTAATTTTTCAGGCCCAGGTTTATCACTTTGGATTATGTAGAAGACCAGGAGATAAGGGGGTGTGTCTCAGCTGTGGGGAAGGACAGGATCTGGCTGGAAAAGAGGAGCAGATGGAGCTGGGACAGCTCTTTTTTGGGACAAACACCCTTGTTCTGGCTCCTGGAGATAAGCACATCATGCACAGCACAGGGCATGGAGTGTCCAACAAGGACTGATCAAGGTGGGGGGGGAGCAAAACCACTAGACCCATTTCTAAGAGGATCCAGAGGGATGGACTGTGTCTGCTGACTCGTTTGCATCAGAAGGGAAAAAAGTAACCCCAGGGTGTGGAAAACTTGGCTGTAAAAGGGTGATCCAGGGCTCGCAGGGGCACGTCTGGGATCCTGGACAGAGTCAGCTGGGTCGATGCTGGAGCCAGGACTGGTGATGTCCTCCCCTTCATCCCTCTGATCTCCCTCTCTCTTCCCTCTTCCCTTTTACTTTCTCTTCCTACCAGAAGATAAGGGCAAAAATACCAATTCCCATGCTAAGAGCAGAATTTGCTATTAGCTTTCTTGGACCATTCTGATACCTGTCACTCCTTTTTGACCACAGGCATCTACAAACCTTGGGAGCTTCTTTCCTCTTGGGAGTGGGACACACAGACCCAAGGGAGGAGGCTGGAGGAGCAGAGCTGCCCCACCTCCACATGGCCCCCTCTCCAGCAGATCCTGCTATCAGTGTTTGGGACACAGCAGCTCGTTAACTCTCTGTTTCCCAGGTTTCTGCAGCATCTCCATGTTCTGCTTTCAGAGGATTTGGAAAACTGAACAAACACAGAAGACCATGAACAATGTGGGAAAAGAAATGCAACACAACTTTAAGGCTATGCAGAATTAAAATCATATTCCAGGCTCCCTGTCCATTTTACGACTCCCAGGAAGGATTTTGCCCTTCAGGAATTCTCCCTTGGGGTTCAGCAGTGAGGAGCCCCAGGATTTAACAGTGGGAATAAGCTGCCCCCAGGCTCTGCACCTTCTTTCTGTTTGCCACTGAAGAAAGAGGCTTCCTCCTACAGCTACAGGTGCAACACTTCCTTTCCCAAAGCATCTCACCCCAGTGGGTGTTTCCTGACAGTTTCACTCGTTCAGTGGACAATTAATACCTTTAACTCACGTGTTCCCAGCCCAGTCCAAGGACTCTGGACTCCAGGGGTAACATTTTGGATAATTTCTCTCTATTCAGACAACTCCTCTTTGTAACAGACATCACAAATTGTTCCATGTCAACGCAGTTTCTCTCCCACATGGACTCACAGCCAGCAGTATCACCAAACTCCACCTCCCCAAATCCACAGGCACTGGTGAATGCTGTCTAACATGGAAAATAATCCCCAGCCACCTCCCTTTTCCTGGGAGGGGCTCGGGATGGGCGTTCCACAGCCTCCTCCTGCCATCAAGGTCTGGCACAGAGCTGGGGGTGGGGACACAGAGGGGGGATGTCCTATATGGAATGCATCACGGAGCCCCTGATGTCCCTGCAGGGCCAGTTGACCAGTGGCACGTGGGTGTCCTGCATGTGACCTTCCTGATGCTTCAGCAGGCTCCTCTTGAGCACAAATCTTTTGCTGCAGAGAGGACACTGGAAAAGCCTCTCTCCCGTGTGCCGGCGCTGGTGGTTCAGGAGGTAATCCTTCCTCCTGTAGGTTTTGTCACACTTGGAGCACTTGTAGGGCCTCTCTCCTGTGTGACTTGTCTGGTGCCTAAGGAGCCATGAATGGCAAACAAAGTTTTTCCCACAGTCGCTGCAAATGTAGGATTTGCCCCGGCCCTGGCTCTGCTGCTGGGCAGGGCTGCCCCGGGCCAGGGGCGGCTCCCAGCAGGGGCTGGATCCCGATGTGTCCGTGGGGAAGCTCTCCTCGTTTTCAGCAGGTTCCTCTGTGCCCAGGCTGTCCTGATCACGGGCCCTGCCTGGCCCTGGGGGAGTCTCTGCACACTCAGAGCGGGGCCCTGGCCCCTCACAGGAGGTGGGAGCAGCTCCTGGGCCCATTCCCTTCTCTCCCAGGCCCATTCCCATCTCTCCCAGGCCCATTCCCTTCTCTCCTGGGCCCATTCCCATCTCTCCCAGGTGTGGGTGCAGCAGAGGGAACATCCTCTCACACGTGGGGCCTGGAAACATTTCCCCTTCTCCCTGAGGTGCCTGAGGCTGGTTCTGCTGTGGGCAGTTTCTCTCACATTTGTACACACAGGGCCTCTTTTCCAGGCTCTTTTCCTGAGCACTAAAGAAACTGTACTGAGCATCACCTCCAAGGTGATTCCCAGTGGTGGCTGTTTCCATCATTTCTGAATTCCACTGACTGTCCCATGTCACTCCATGGCTGGGATCTTTGGGAAACCCTTCTCCCGGCCTTCCTGGTACCTCTAAGTCACAGGTTTTGCCCTCTAAGCAATCTGCTGGATGATTCTTCTTCAAATTTTCATCTGAAACAGAGATTTTAGAAATTTTTAATTCAGGAGTCCCCTTAGGAATGTCCCTCCCAGCCCAAAGCCACATCTTTAATACTGAGGGGGGAACAAAGTACCAGCATCAACTGAAACAAAATTTCCAGGGAAACAGAAGGACTTTTTTAAACAGTATTTTTTTAAATCTACATTAACAATGACTGCTGCAGTCTCAGATTCAGCCTCTCACTCGGATCACAGAGCAGACACTGTCCCACCTCAGTGATCCCAGCTGCACTCCAGACACTCCCCTGAGCATCTCCAAGAGCAGAGTCCAAGCAGGGCCCAGGATCCAGCTCAGCAAGTCACAAAACTGTGAGATCTCCTGAGCTGGGAGACCCCCACAAGGATGGACTCCAACCCCTGGCCTGCATGGACACCCCAACAATCCCACCCTGTGCCTGAGAGTGCTGTCCAAATGCTCCCTGAGCTCTGGCAGCCTTGGGGCTGTGCTCATTCCCTGGGGAGCCTGTCTGGTGCTCAACCACCCTCTGGGGGAAGAACCTTTTCCTAATATCCAACCTAAAACTCTCCTCCTGAGCTTATCAGAAACACTCTCTGCTCCCAGGAATTGGTGCTTGCCTGAATAACAAGCCAAGTGGAGTAGTATTTTTGTTATGAAACTTTCAAAGAAAGTCACTGACTCGAATTGCAGCCAGGATGGAAAATCACTGTAATTAAAGCCCACTCTCTTGTGATCCTGTAAACTGCAGTCCAAAGTGAAACCCACTGAGTTCCCAGTTCCCAGAAAATAAAGGAATGTATGTCCCAAACACTGATAACTGTATGGCCATGGAGAAAGAACAAGATTTGGCTGGAGAAGGGAGGGGCATGTGGAGATAGGGCAGCAATTTCTGGGACAGACATCCTTGTTGTAGCTCCTGGAGACAAGCACAACACAGAGCAAAGGCAGGAACGAGGTCAAGAATGGGAATGGATTACAAAGTCTCCAAAGACTCCAAACCATTTCCAGAAAGGCCTGGAAGAACTGACTGCATGGGAAGTGAGAAACTTGTCTTCAGGGCAGGGAATCCTGGCCATAAAAAGGACTGAGGGTGCCCTCCATCCCCTCATCCACATCACTGATAAAGACATCGAACAGAATGGCCCCAGTACTGAGCCCTGGGACACCACTGGTGACTGGCTACCAGCTGATGTCACTCCCTTGCCCAGCACTCTCTTGGCCCAGCCCTCAGCCAGGTTTTTTTTCCAAATAAAAGCAACACAAACTCGATCCATGCAGCCTGAGCACAGCTCTGGGTTTGCCTCAACACAAGCCCAAGCCAGTGCCTCTGACAGCTTTTGGCTGGCTGAAGGGGGAAGGAACCTCTTCAGCTCACAGAACCCAAAATTTCTGTGATCAAATATTAACCAGAAGACTGAGATTTGTCCCAGTTCTCTCATGGTTAACATCATAAGGTTGTGACATTTCATGTAGCATTAAAAAATACTGTAAACTGGATTTACTGTCCCCAAATCCCAGCTGAAATCTGTTACTGACCTGTACTTGGATCTGCAGAGATTTCCTCTTTCTCCAAGTCCTGTTGTTTAGAGAGGGGTGGCTCCTCCTCTTGTTTAATCCACGATGAAACATTCATTGCATAAGTCTGAAATCCTGTTCATTGGGGAGAATTTACACAACTGAGAAACACCGGGGGAAGACACAAAGCCTGGATAATTTGGGAATGCTCAATGGTAACAAAGCATCAGGGAAGGCACAGCAGGAAGAGCCATCAAGGGATAATTCCTGCAGTGCAGCTTTTGGCAGATCCTCACCTGTGTCAGGATCTCTTGGGAGGTCCTCACCCTCTGTGCCTGGCAGCTCCCTGGCATCCACCTCGATGCCTCTCCTGGTCTGACTGGATACCTCAGGCTCGTAAAATCCTCGTTCTGCTAAGGGAAGAAGTCCAGGAAAAGTGTATCATGCCTGTCTAAACTCAGGATTTCACAAGGCTGAAAACCTGCTCTGGTCTAGGCTTTGGTGGTTGTTACCCCAAACCAAGCTCCCCTAAACCCAGTTTCTCAGGGAAACCTGTTGGAAAGGTCTAAACATTCCAGCTGGCTACAAACATAGGAAGCCAAGTACAGTTGCAGAGCCAACAGGCAGCACTACTACCTTTGTGAAGAGTGAGGAAAATCTGCAAAGCAGAGCAGCTGATTTGTAAAACAAAGAGATTCTAAGTGAGAGGGCAAAGAACAGGGCCCTGCAGCCTTTGAGAGGAGTCTGTGTGCTCCTCCTTACCCAGGAAAACCCCAGAAGGGAAGGGAGGAGGGAAAAGGCAACCTGAAGGAATTTAGGGGAGGATGAAACAACTCCTAATGAACACTTGGGTAAAAACCAACCATGCAGCCACAAACTCCAAAATGTCTGTGAGAAGGGAAAGGGGCAACCCCAGCCCTCGCCTGTCAAGTCTCCTGGCAAGTCTGCTCAAAACTTCTTTAAGATTTGGAATACATGACCAGAGGTGGGGGGACAAACCCACACACAACCTGGAATTATATCCTCTGTTTCATTTTCACTCTGAGGTATGCAGTTACTCACCTGGGCAGGGCTCTCCAGGAGCTTCTGCAGCTTCCTCCTCCCGAACTGCAGTGCACAACTCCTCTTGCTTAATCTGGATTATGCTGTCTTCTGTTAACAGGAACCAGTGTTATTTTAACACCATACAAAATTAATTCCAATCGTCAGCCCAGCCCAGCCAGATCTGCTCTGTTCTAGCTCACATTCCGAAGAAAACCTCGCTCCAGTTCTAGTTCTTGCTGACCAAGGCTTCTTGAACAGACCCAAAATCTTGATTACAAAACCCTCAGCAGATGTTTGAGCCTGAGAAATGCATATTTTCATGCAAGTGAAAACACGTTCTCCATGGCCTCAGGAGAGGCCGGAGCCACTTGAATTCTTGTCCTTGAGTTTCATTTCTGTCTTGATGCTGCTGGAGTTCTGTTATTTCCTTTTCAATCCCTCTCAGTCACTCACCACTTCCCACCCATCAGAGAAACACTCATAAGAAGAGAGTTCTTAGAGAGTAAGTCATGAAACTTATAGGAAAAAGAAAAGAAAAGTCTGTGGAATAAATAAAGAAAAGCAGATGGGCCAGTGCTCTGCATCTTTACAGTGCAGACCTGGCCAAGGGGGCTGGTGGATTTCCCAGGAGAGGGAAATGTAGGGTGTGATGGAGCATCCTGGAAAGGCTGGTGGGGATGGAATGCCTGACAGCAGCAGCTGGAAGATCAAACTCAGCACAGCAAGTGCCTTGGAGAGATGCTGGTCATAGAAAAATGGAATTGTTGAGGTTGGGAAAGCCCTTTAAGGTCATTGAATCCAACCATTCCCCCAGCACTGCCAAGGCCACCAAAGTGCCACATCCACAGGACTTTTAAATCCCTCCAGCCATGGGGACCCCACCACTGCCCTGGGCAGCTGGGCCAGGGCTGGACAGCCTTTTTGGGGAAGGAGTTTTCCCAATATCCAACTAAACCTCTCCTGGCCATTTCCTCTCCTCCTGTCCCTGTCCCCTGGAGCAGAGCCCGACTCCTCAGCTGTCCCCTCCTGTCAGGGAGCTGTGCAGAGCCACATGGTCCCTCCTGTGCCTCCTTTTCCAGGCCAAAACACCACCCACACCCCAGACACCCCCAAAACCTGGCAGGTGCTCGGTGTCCCACGTCCCCCTCCCACCCACCAGCCCTGACACCACTCACCGGTGCCGGTATCCGTGGGACTCC
This sequence comes from Cichladusa arquata, assembly GCA_026413545.1. NCBI lineage: Eukaryota > Metazoa > Chordata > Aves > Passeriformes > Muscicapidae > Cichladusa > Cichladusa arquata. The sequence continues at coordinate 791,201 of JAOTQP010001286.1, forward strand.
CTCTCACATCCCGGTCCTCGCAGCTCCGGGCACTCGGCCGGTTCCTGCCCTCAGCCAGGGCCTGGGCGTTGTGTCCAGCGGCGTCCGGCCCTGCGGGGAATGGCGGCTGAGGGGCGGCACCACGGGGCTCCTTCACTGCCCGCCATGACCCCGGCCACCCTCACTGCATCCTGGCCACATGCACACCTGAACCTTGAACCACAGCACTCCATGAGGGAACAGGATCCCCCTCAGAGCCGTGAGGGAACAGGATCCCCCTCAGAGCCGTGAGGGAACAGGATCCCCCTCAGAGCCGTGAGGGAACGGGTCCACCAGAGCCGTGAGGGAACAGGATCCCCCTCAGAGCCGTGAGGGAACAGGATCCCCCTCAGAGCTGTGAGGGAACAGGATCCCCCTCAGAGCTGTGAGGGAACAGGATCCTCCTCAGAGCCGTGAGGGATCAGGGTCCACCCACAGCCATGAGGGAACAGGATCCTCCTCAGAGCCATGAGGGAACAGGATCCTCCTCAGAGCCGTGAGGGAACAGGATCCCCCTCAGAGCCGTGAGGGAACAGGATCCCCCTCAGAGCAGTGAGGGAACAGGATCCCCCTCAGAGCCGTGAGGGAACAGGATCCCCCTCAGAGCAGTGAGGGATTGGTGTCCACTCAGAGCTGTGAGGGAACAGGATCCCCCTCAGAGCTGTGAGGGAACAGGATCCCCCTCAGAGCTGTGAGGGAACAGGATCCCCCTCAGAGCCATGAGGGAACAGGATCCCCCTCAGAGCAGTGAGGGAACAGGATCCCCCTCAGAGCTGTGAGGGATCAGGCTCTGCCCAGAGCCATGAGGGAACAGGATCCCCCTCAGAGCAGTGAGGGATTGGTGTCCACTCAGAGCTGTGAGGGAACAGGATCCCTCTCAGAGCTGCGAGACATCAGGGTTCAGCCCAGAGCCATGAGGGAACAGGATCCCAGTCAGAGCCATGAGGGAAACAGGGAATTGGAAATCCTCTCCGATCCATGAGGGCAAATTCCCTCAGAGCTGCGAGGGATCAGGGTCCACCCAGAGCCATTAGGGAACAGGATCCCCCTTCAGAGCTATGATAAACTGGGGTTCAGCCCAGAGCCATGAGGCAACAGGGTTCTCTCAGAGCCATGAGAGCCAATTCCTTTCAAGCAGTGAGGGAATGGGTTCAAGGCTAGAGCCATGAGGGATCAGGGATCCTCTCGGAGCCATGAGGGGTCAGGGATCCATCTGAGCTGTGAGGGGCTTGGGATCCTCTCAGAGCTGTGAGGGATTGAGGATCCTCTCAGAGCCATGAGGGAACAGGATCCCCTCAAAGCAGCGAAGGATCAGGGATCCTCTCAGAACTGTGAGGGACTGGAGTCCCCTCAGAGCTGTGAGGGATCAAGGATTCTCTGAGCTGTGGGATATTGGAAAAATTCCTTCCTGTGAAGGGCTGCCCACCCGCTGCACAGGGTGCCCAGGGCAGTGACAGGGTCCCTGAAGGGATTTAAAAGCCATGTGGATGTGGCACTTGGGGACATGGGTTAGTGGTGCCTTGGCATTGCTGGGAAATGGATGGACTTGACAGCCAGAGGCCTTTCCCAACTTCAACAATTCCATGATTCTGTGACTCCTGCAAACATCACCCTGCCTGTGCACAGGGACAATCTCAATTCTTCCTCTCAGTCCTGAAGGAGTCACTTCACCTTTCTGTGTCACTTCACATTTTGTCTTGAATTCAGGGTTCTATTTTTGCAATTCAAACAACACAAATCCCAAAATAGATCAGAGATTTGCAACAAATACATGTATTTGTCTCTGAAATTCAGGAGAGCTGGGCTCTGGAACAGAGAAACCATAAAATACTGCGTCACCTCCAATATCAAAGGCAGCTTCAAAAAGTGATGAAACATGGAGCATGTAAAATACAGAAACAGCCCAGAAAGGACAACTAAGGTTGTTCGTAGAATAATCCAGAAGTGCTGCTGAGATGATCCCAAATAGAATTCAGAATATTCTGGTCACAGGGGAATTGCAAATGTCTCTCCACTTCACAGGGTCACCACTTTGCCTCTTTATCCCAGAATACATCCTGCTCTTCTGGAATCCTGGAATGGTTTGGGTGGGACCTTAAAGTTCATCCAGTGCCACCCTCTGCCATGGGCAGGGACACCTTCTACTATCCCAGGTTGCTCCAAGCCCTGTCCAACTTTTCTTTGAACACTTCTAGGGATCCAGGGGCAGCCACAGCTTCTCTGGGTAGCCTGTGCCAGGGCCTCACCACCCTCAGCCAGGAATTCCTTCCCAATAACCCATCTAACCCAGCCCTCTGCCAGCAGAAAGCCTTTGCCTCAATATTATTCTTCAATTTAGGGCACTAATAATATTTTAAAAAATGAAGGTATAAAATGTTTTGATCCAAGTTCTAACTGGACCAAAACACGGAGTGTAATTGTCCTTCTTTCTATACTAAAGCAGCAAATCAGCCAAAATTTTAGGGACATTTCTAAACTCATTTGCTCCTGAGTGAGATCTGACCAAGCAGATTGGGACTGGAAGTTGTTTTCCGTATCCAACCATTAAATCCACAAGGAGATGAAATGCAGCAGGAACCCCAACAGTTCCATTGTCACGACACCATCGAGTCAAGAGGTTTGATGTCTCCATGAAATTTTGATGTGAGATGAACTGCTGATTCCATGGATTTCCTCAGGAGGGAACAACTCCATTCAAATCATCTGACAGTCCACAGAACCCATGGATTCTTGGATAAGAGCAAGCTAAAAATGTTCTTCACAACTGAGCATTTTGACTGAAACCCCAAACTTTATGCTGAACCAAAGTTTTATGCTGAACCAACTTTTCCACAGGAAGCTGATTTTTATGTGACCTAAATAATAACAAGGTCATTATTATTTAGGTGTTTTGATTCATTCTGTTTATTTTCAAATTCTCTCCTTGCCACCCTCTATATTTGGGTCTAAATCTCTCTATAAATTGCAATATTCTACTACTCTTGTGACAGCACTGATGGGGACTCTGGAGGGCAACAACCTCCCTGAACTCGAGTTCCAGAACAAACAGCTGCAGTCAAAACACAAGTGAAATGCACTGAGAAATAAAAAAACCACCCCAATCTCAAAACAAACTACAAACTAAACATTATTTTCTCTTCCTGGACTCAACTCATCATGACCACAACACTGAAAATGTTTTGCTGACTGCAGGATTGACGTGATCTGGATGAGAATTGTATTGTGAGCTTATTTACACCCTATTTTTAGACATGTTTACACTTCAGGCCTGTTTGGATCTCGGATACACACATGGAGAACCATTCTCCTGCTCAGGTTCCACTACAGTATTGAAAAAAAATTAAAAACAGTTGAACTCCATAGGTTTTTTTGATTTGAGGTCAACTTCTGTCTCTCCATCCATAAAGTACAATACTACAAACTATCATTTACAGCAGGTAAAATGATTTGAAAAATAAAAAAGATTGAAAGAAAGCATTTAGAACTTGATAGGCTTAATGTTATTTTTATTAAAAATCAAGTCTTTACTGCTGCGAATTTAACCAGCATTTTTCAAATAGACAGAAACAAGTTCCCTGCCCTGAATTGTTTTCAACTTAATGATTCCTGGTATTCTGAGGGATTCATTCCAGGTATGCCAGTCTCCTCACCTGCAGTGCCTCATCCTCCTAGCACTTTCACCTTCTCAAGAATAAAACTCTCCCCAGGCTTCCTGCCCACTCCCCACTTCAGCATGGCTCCTGCTGTCTCCCCTCAGCCCCCATATTTCATCCCACACTGTCCCACAGCAGGAATGTGAGGGATTCCCACATCTCCAGCAGCACAGGACGTTGTGGGATCGCTCAGAACTCACCCACACCAAGCTCAGAAAACTCCACGCCCTCCATGGCTCCCTGCTCCTTTGCATATGGCTCTTCCTCCTCTTCCTGCTTCACAATGACAGCAAAGCTCGCCTCTGGAATGCTGCAGTCTGCTGAGGAAAAGAGGAAACTCCTTTACTGGGAAAGAGAAAACTCCTTTACTGGTTATTGCAGCCCTGCTGGACTCCTCCCTTGCTGCCCCAGGAAGTCTGTGCCCACCCACTCACCCTGCTGCCACACACAGCCTCTCCAGCACCTCCCATTCCTGATTCTGGGAGCTCTGCTCTGCCCTGCAGGGAAGGGGTTCTCCCAGTACCCCCCAATTCCAGAGGGTCCTCCAGACCCTTGAGCCCAGGCCCTTCCACAACACTCACCATGGCCAGGTTCAGCCAGCCCTGCTCTTCCCTCCTGGTTTTCCTGTGCTTCTCTGCTGTCCCAGCTGCTCACATTGAGTTCAAACAGCAGAGCCTCTGCCAGTGACAGAAATCATGGAATCAGATCACAGAATCCCAGGAAACCCTGGGTTAATCTTCTACCCTCTGCCACAGTCAGAGACACCTCCCACTATCCCAGATTGCTCCAAGCCCTGTCCAGCCCGCCCTTGGACACTTTCAGACATCCAGGGACAGCCATAGGACAACCTGTGCCAGGGTCTCACCATCCTCACAGCCAAGAATTTTTCCTGACTTGTACTCCTAAAAGTCAAACCTGTTACAGTTTTTTTATCATCCTCTGCTACTCTCCCTGAATCCACTCCTTTTGAGATCCTAGAAGCTCCCTCCGAGCAAACCAGGACCATCACCTTGTGCCAGGCTCTGTGTGATGACAGCCTCTATCATGACAGCACCACACAATCCTCACCCCCAGCAGAAAAGCTTTAATTCATCCCTTACCTGCACCTGGTTCTGCTGGGATCTCTCTGGGAGCTGCCTCCTCCTCACTGCAGGGCGCTTCTCCTCCCTGGAGCCGGGACAGGAGGGCAGGTTCAGAGATGACATCGTCTGACACGGAACAGAGAAAGGAATGTTTCTGTGCTGCATCCACAGGAGGAACACGCCCAGCAGCACTCCCCAGACCAGCTCCATCACCTACAGCACATGGCTGGGCAGCACAGAGAGTTCTCAAACACAGGCAGCAGCCTCACTGTGCTCTCACAAATCTGCTTCTCACGTGTGGGAAAGATTCCCTAACCAGAAAGTGCTGATGAGCGACCCGACAGCAACACTCACCCAGCAGGACTGGAGCTTCTCTCTTCCCTGTCAGCACCTTTCCACACAGCTCCCGCTGCCACTCCTCCAGGTTCTCCCACTCCTGAGTGGAAAAGCCAGTGGCATCGTTTTCCAACGCCACAGTCGGGGCCTGCAATCCCAAAAGTGACACTCAGCGCTGCTCCGGGAACACAGAGAATCCTACCCCCTACTTATCCCTGCAACCAGGTCTCAGGGAAAGAAAATTCCTGCCTTGGGGCATCCTCTGGACACTGAGAGTAACAGTCTGGATCTTGGCTGAACTTTGGGAGATGAACTGTGTTATTCCACAATATTCTTACTTCCCCCTGGAGCCTCATCCCATTGGGGACCTCAGAGAGGGGAAGAACTTCCCGTTGTTGGTAAAAACGTGACAGCCCATCCTTTGGCAGGGAAAACCAGCTGAATATAACAATCCACAGGAGCAACCACTTCCTGTTTCGTGCCTTTGCAAGAAAGGTGACAGAAGAAATCTTGGCAGAGATCGTGCAATGATTTCCATGGCAGAATGCTGCCGGCAGAGGTGAAGAGTGTGGGAAATGGATTTGTAGAGAGTTTTTAGGGTTCGACAGAACGTCTCTTTTCATATGAGACTGAAAATGGAATAAGAGTTTTTTAAAACGCGTCTCAGTTGCCCCATCTCTGGGTCAGAAAAGGGCAAAACCCAACAGAGGAGCACATGAGCCTCTGCGCTGTCCCTGTCCCCCTTAAATACTCATCCCTTACCTTGGGGACCTCCACCCCGGGGGGCAGCCGCAGGATACAGAGGTTCTTGTTCTTCAGCAGGTTCTCCATGTTCTCCAGGCGCTGCTGGAGCTTCCCGTACTCCTGCATGAGGGTGCCCAGCGCCGCGCACTTGCTCTCCAGCTGGCTCCCGAACTCCCCGACCATTTTCTCGCAGTCCAGGTGTTTCTTCTCGCTGTTGCCTGCCCGGTGTTCCAGGCTGAAGAGACGGGACGCGTGTGCGGCCACGCTGCGCTCCAGCGCCTGCACGGCCGCCACCACGGTCCACAGCGAGATGGTGCTGCCGCCCGCCAGCTCCATCCCCGCACCGGCACAAACGGAGCGCAAACCGGGCCACGGGGCTGGGCAAGGCAGAAGGGCGGGGCAGCACAGCCCCGCTTCGGCCGCCGGTTCTTCCCGTGCCTCCCGGCCCGCTGCTGGAGCTCTCCGCTGGGACCGGCCCTCGCTCGGCCGCCGCTCCTGCCCTGCCCTGCTCGCCGCCGTTCCTTGCCGCCAAGAAGCGCCGCTTCCTCTTCCTCCTCCGCTTCCGCCGCCGCCACAGCGGCCCCCGCCGGCCGGCAGCCCCCGCGGTGATTGACAGCTGTCAGTCACCGGCAAGGGGCTGGTGGCGATCGGAGCGGCAGGAAATCCCCCCGGGGCTCCACCGCAGCGGCGCTGCCCGGCGGGACACAGAGTCACAGAATTCCACAATGGAGGGGACCACAGAGGGCACCTGGTGGCACCTCCCTGCTCCAGCAGGGCCATCCCAGAGCACGGGGCTCAGGATGACACCCAGATAATTCTGGAGCAT
>JAOTQP010001286.1:806857-818942 GCA_026413545.1 Cichladusa arquata
GCTGTCGCTGCGGGCGGTGGCGGCGGCGGAGCGGCGGCTGGAGCGGAGCGTGGAGGCGGCGGAGCGGCGGCTGGAGCGGCTGGAGCGGCGCGTGGCGGGGCTGGAGCGCACGGTGCGGGCCGGCGGGGCCCGGCTGGCCGCGCTCCTCAGGGACAACTCCCGCCGCCTCCGCCGCATCCAGCGCCAGCTCCGCCGCTGCCGCTGCGGGGGCAACCGCGCCGGCACCGGCACCGGCCGGGAGAGGACACAGGTAACCGCGACCGGGCCCAGGGAACCGGGACGGGCCCGCACGGTGACAGAATGGGCCCGGGGGACGGGAACCAGCGCCAGGGAATGAGGGAAGGGACGGGTGCCAGGGAGTGGAGATCAGGCTGAGCCCACGGTGACAGGGACAAGCTCTGAGGAATGGGGACGGAGACATGCCGGCTCTGGGTAACGGGGATGGGGGTGAGCCCATGGTGACAGGGATGGGCTCATGGTAATGAGGATGAGTCTCAGGGAACGGGGATGCGCCCTCAGTGACAGGGATGGGGTGTAGGTAATGTACCCCAGTTAACAGGGACATGCCAGCGGTGACAAACGGGCACCCGGCTAACGGGAATGTGCCAAAGATGGACAGGGATGTGTCCCAGCTCACAGGGATGTGTCCCAGCTCACAGGGATGTGCCCAGGGTGTCAGGGACAGGCTGCACGCTACAGAGATGTGCCCAAAGCACTGGGAAGGTGCTCCAGGTGACCGTGTGGGATGTGCTGTTGGCTCTCAGGAGCTGCACGGAGCCAGGTGGACACGGCTCCTCTGGTGCTTGTGCCTGTCCCCAGGGAAGAGGGTGAGCAGAACACCTGCCCCAAGTGTTTCACTCGTGTTGGGCCCTGCTGGGGTGATGTGGGATGGTGCCACCTGTCCCGCTCCCACCCTGAGGGGTCACTGCTCACCTGGCTCTCGAGATGGATCCTGGCAATCTGCCACTGGTCTGGGGAGGAACAGCTGAGCCTTGCTGCGATGTCTGGGAATGTCTGCCATGTCCATAGGATCTCTGGACCCCCAGGGGCTCGGGGAGGGGCTCAGTGGGGACCCCCAGGTGGAGCCTCCTGTACTTCCAGGTGCCAGCGGCGGGCGAGGGTGAGGCGGGCGCTCTGCCGGAGCAGGAGCTGGGGAGCGTGGACAGCCAGGAGCTCCGTGGGATCGCCAGGAAGGGGAATTCCGAGGCCATGGTCCCTCTCGGTGAGTGAGGATCACTCAGATCATGGCAGAAGCATCATCATCCCTGGGCTGATGCAGCTTCCAAACCCTCCCCACACGGAACATGGGGGGATTCCAGGTGACATGTCCTGCAGCCCACCAGCACTGTTCCTGCACTGTTTTTTCCTGGGATATGGGCTGTACATGGATCACCCTGCAGGGATTTGCTGCAGAGAGTCCTGCATTTTAGTGCTCATTAATTTTGGGCTAAAATTTTACATCTTGAATGTCCACCTGGCACTTCCTGGGATAAGCCAAAACTACATGTCTGGTTCAGCTGCCAGTGGCCTGTGTGATCAGATGTCCTGGAATTCCAGGACCCTGCTTTGGCTGGTCCCCACTGCCAGCAGTTCATCCCATTGCTCCTTCCTTCCCAGGCTCTGAAGATGCTGGTTCCAAACCTGCACTGCTGCCATCAGCCGAGGACAGGGAGGATCCAGGGAGCCCCGGGCTGCCGGAGAAGGGAGCGGTGCCAGGACAGCTTGGTGACAGTGAGTGACAGCGAGGGGGGCTGAGGATGGGCACTGACAACTCACCCAGACTGGGCAGAGCTCTTAAGGATGGAAAATGGGAAAACCTGGGGCAAGGCTCAGTAAGGATGGCTCTGGGGCTGGGTACCTGTGGGTGGATGCTCCCTCCTGCTTTGGGGAGGCTTTGCTTTTATCCTTTTCCCTGGATTCACCCACTTCAACTCTGCCATTCCTGATGGGGTTCTTTTCAGCATGGAGGACTCTGCACCTCAGCTTTGCCTTCACATTCCCTCTCGTTTGGCTATTTTATGAGCATTGTATTGTCAGTTCATAGTGTCCATTGAGTCCAGCATGCCCAGGGCAGTGGTGGGTGAAGTCTCCATTCCTGGAAGGATTTAAAAGCTGTGTGGATGTGGCAGCTGGGGACATGGGTTAGTGGTGGCCTTGGCAGTGCTTGGTTGATGATGGACTCTGTGATCCTAGAAGGCTTTGCAAACCTCACTAATTCCCTGGTTCCATGATGTCCCTGAAGTCCAACAAGCTGCCCATACAACCCCCCTTCACCTCATCTCCTCCTGGGAATCCCTTCCTGCTCCCTTTGGTTCTTTGCCTGTTCCTCTCAGCTCTGCTCCCGCTCCCACTCTGGAGCTGCAGGCATAGGGGGGACTTCCCTTCCCAGGATGAACTGCAGTCTCTCCACAGGTGAGATGGTTGTGATCAAGACAGAAGAGCAGCAGCCGCAGGAGGACGGAACTGAGCTCCTGGCACTGCCCATGGTGCCCGCGGTCAGGCTGGATGAGGAGCTTCCCCTCAGCCAGGAGCAGCCGCTTTCCTGGGAGAGCCACGGCGTGGCCGGGCCGAAGGCGGCCGGAGCGGGCTTGGGGGAATTCTGCCTGGGGGAATTCAAGCCGGTGGTGGTGCCGGTGGAGGCTCACCCTGCCCCGGGCCTGCCCTTCCCCACGGAGCACGCGCTGGGCACAGCGGGCACGGAGCAGCCGTTCGCCCTCGCCCAGGGAATGCCGCTGGGAGAAGACCCTGCGGCCGAGGTGGCCTCGCCGCAGCCGGGCTGGGAGCAGCAGAGTCCCCAGGACGATCCCGGGGTGCTGCCGCCGGGCTGGAAGAGCGTCCGGCTGACACGGAACCTCCTGGCGCGGCAGCAGAGCCGGGCGAGGAAGAGCAACGGCTCCTTCATCTGCACGTCCTGCGGGAAGAGCCTGGCGCACCACGCGGCGCTGCTGCGGCACCAGCGCCTGCACACGGGCGAGCGGCCCTTCCAGTGCCCGGCCTGCGGCAAGAGCTTCAACGAGAAGTCCAACCTCAACAAGCACTACCGCATCCACACCGGGGAGCGGCCGTACCGCTGCCCCGCCTGCGGCAAGGGCTTCGTGCAGAAGCACCACCTGCAGAAGCACCAGCGCATCCACGGGCCGCAGCTCCGCAGCGCCTGGCCGGGCCGGCCGGCGCGGGCCGGCGCCACCGGCGAGCGGCTCTACCGCTGCATCGAGTGCGCCGAGAGCTTCCCCCAGAAAACGTCGCTGGAGGAGCACCAGCGCCGGCACACCCAGCAGCGCCCCTTCCAGTGCCACGGCTGCACCAAGAGCTTCCGGCACCGGCAATCGCTGAACCACCACCAGAAGGTGCACGCCGTGGCCGCCTCTCCGGCCGGCAGCTTGCCAGGACACGAGCCGGAGCTGGAGCCCTGCGAGGCTCTGAGCCAGGATAATCGGTAGCCAGAGGGCTGGAGAAAAAAGGGACAGTGGTTTTTCAGCGTGGCACACACCGGGCAGCTGGGACTTGTGGAAGCACCGGGAGTTTGTCCATGATCCTGTGGGATTTGCGGCACCACCTGGGTCTCAGGAGGAGGAGGAGGGAGCCTGCTGTGCTGTTCCAGCAGGGAAGGGCCCGGGGTGGGATGGGACTGGCCACGAGGCAGCAAGGAGGGGAGGGTCAGCAGCTGGGGCTGAGCTGGGTGGTGCCACTGGCTCGTGGATTCAGCTGAGGAGTGGCTGTGCCAGATCCCAGGGTGGAAAGAGTTGTTTGAACACCACCACTGTGCAGGGAGCGGTCAGTGGCCTGGGGGCAGCTGATAGCCCTGAGAAGGCTGTGGGGGCTGGGTGGCAGGACCAGCAGGGAAGAGAATCAGATAAAAGACTGAGCTGAGTGGTCTCCTGTTGTGCTCCTGGGCAGGCTGGGGGTTGACATCCCTGGCTCAACAGGGACGGGGCAACCAGGAGAGGAATGCAGAGCTACCTGCTGGGAAGGTGTGATAGGAATGTGGAGCAGTCCCACAGGAATCCCCCACAGGATTCTCCATAAGATCTGGGCACTGGGACTCCCTGGCAGTGCTGAGGGACAGTCCCACCCATGGTATCCAGGGCCACTCCATCCCCTGCCCTTCCCTGCTCCCCTCAGCTGCTTGTCCTTTCTGGCTGGGATTCCACAACTCTCCCAGTGGCCTGGGGGCTCTGGAGCTGCTGGCAGTGACTCCCAAACCCTCCTGCTGCTGAGAGCTGTCCTGGCTGATCCCAGTTCTGTGCCCACAGGCACCAGCGCAGCCCCCAAAGCAGCCGGACATAGAGACAAATACTTTATTGATTCCACAGCCTGAGAAAGGAATTGGGAATGTGAGACAAAATGCTGCTCCCAGTCACAGCAGATGCCAGTCTGGGGCTGCTGGCCCTTCTGCTGGCCTGGGGGGATTCACCCACTGGCAACAACAGCTCAGCTCCCATCCCCCTGGGATCACCTACGGAACACTTGGATCACTTGGATCTGGGCAGGGATGTCCACAAGGCATCAATTGCCCCCCTGTCTACCACTGGCACCCCTCCCAGCTCCTGCTGATGTCTGGGAGTGCTCCACACTGCAACCCCAGGGGCAGGAATTGTGAGACACCAGCCCAGAGGAGCAGTGGGATGTCATGTGTATTCCCAGGGAGCAGCCTGGACGCTGCTGTCTGTCCCGTGGAGCAGGAGGTGGCTGAGGATCACACCTGGATGTAGCACAGGTGTTCCCTCAGCTCCCAAAGCTTCCCATAGCAGCACCATCACACCTCAAGAGTGATTCAGAATGAAAGATGGGAAAAGCCTACCAGTGTTCACTGCTCAGAGAGGGACAGAGAGCTCAGGATATCAAATAATTACATCAAACAACTCAAAGAAAACAAAAAAACCTGGAGAACTGAATGCAAGAGTCCCAGCAGCTGCCCCATTGGGTTGGTGTGGCGATGGCTCCGGGCGGGATGAGCTCCCTGTGTACACACCCAGCACGTGGGATGCACGTGGGGCTCTGGCCAGGACACTGCTCTGGTGGCTCTGGGGACACTGGAGCAGTGCCAGGCCTGGCTTCCACTGGCTGCCTCCAGGCAGGTCCCCCTCTCCCCAGCTGAGGTAGCTGCAGAACTGTTTTCCCATAGGATTCATTATGGTGGGATTTTGGGCAAAAGGGGATGAGCTGAAGTTGGGAGAGTGGGAGTTTCCTTCGGAGCTGAGGGGCTGCTCTGTGCAGGCAGATCCATGAGGATCAGGGGTGCTGCTGCAGCATGGAGCTGGCTGTCAAGTATTCCTAAAATCACTCTGCACCCATGCAGGATGGTCCCGAGGGTGCCTGTGGCCTCCCTGGAATATGCCAGCACAGAATAGTGGGGTTTAGTTTGTCCTGTGGATCTTCCAGTGCAAAGCTCCAGTGTTCCCAACCTGCTGGAGGGGGTGTTGGCTGATCTCCCCAGGGTGGGGGTGGCAAGGATAGCCATGACGTGGTGGGGTCTCAGAGATGTCACTCTTTATCTGGTGTCTCAGGAAGCTTGGTCCATGGAGCAAAGGGCTACTGGGAATGCTGCCATCTCCTTTCCCTTCTCCCAGCCCTCTTCAGTTGTGTTCCTGAATGTAAGGGGTCAGCTCCAACTTGAAGGAATGCGAAAGCTCTGCTCCTGTTTGACCAGGACTCACCTGGTCATCTCCCAGGAATGTCAGCTTAGGAAAAGCCAAACATCAGCCAACAGGAACAAGTCAGTGGAATGGTGAAGCAGCATGGATCACTGGAGGCTTCTGCAGTTTGCTCTCTGTTATGGTCTCCAAGCTTGCCATTCTTTCAACAACCCAGGAAGCTCCTAAAACGCAGCAGATTCCCAGTCCCGGTGTCCCACCAGGTGCAAACCAAACAAACACGCAGCTTCTCTCCAGGGACATGCACAGCTCAGAGATGTCCCAGGGTCATTTCTGAAGCCACTGCCCTCGATCCCAGCTGGACCACGGGCTGCACAGCTTTCCTGATGCAGTCAGGGAGCGGGGAGCCTTCGCCCTGTGGTGTGGCTCCCAACAGCGGCACGTTGGGCAGGCTCGGTTTGGCAGCCTCAGGGCAGCTGTTCCCTTGGGAAAGGCTCCTCTCAGCCTCAGGAGCCCTGTGCTTCAGGGATGCCGGGACAGCAGCAGGGGGCTGGGTGCTGGCCTGGCGCTGCAGCACGGCCAGAGCCCGCTCGTGGATCTTCTTGTGGCGCAGCAGGTGATTGCTGCGGGTGAAGCACTTGTTGCAGGAGCTGCAGCAGTAGGGCCGCTCCCGCGCGTGGGTCTGGAGGTGCCGCCGCAGCGACACGGAGCAGGACAGGAACTTCTTGCAGTAGGGGCACTTCAGCCTGGAATCGGGCGGCCGCACAATCCCAGAGCTGGGCAAGCCCTCTCTGTCCGGCTCCTCCTTGGGCTGGCCCAGCCAGGCTCCCCCGGCATGGCCAGCGCTGGCCAGCCCGTGGCTGCCGCCGCACAGCTCCCTGCGCGGGCGGATGCGCAGCTCGGGGTGCACGTTGCCCCAGACCTTGGCGCCGAAGGCTCTGTCCTTGACGTGGATGCTGCGGTGCAGCTCCAGGTGCCGCTTGGTGCTGAAGCCGATCTCGCAGACGGGGCACTCGTAGGGCCCCTCCTTGGCGTGGCTGCGCTGGTGGATGATGAGGTTGATCTTGAGGCGGAAGCGCTTGCCGCACTCGGTGCAGGGGTGGCACCATTCCCGCACGTACCCGCGCCGGCAGTTCCCCATCAGGAGGTTGCTGGTCTCGCACCGGTTCGGCTTCTTCTTGCTCTTGGATTTCACCAGCTCGTTTTTGGGACATTTCTGGATCTCTGAGCCGGGAGAGGGTGTGGATTCCTCTGCCAGCAGCTCAGGCTCCTCTTCCTTCACCTTGATGTTCTCGGGAGAAGCCCCTTCGCATGGTGTTTCATCTTCCATGGGTGAGGCTTCCTCTGGAACAGAGGCACCGTGTTGGTGCCAGCACCAGTGTGACACAGCACCAGGGCCCCTCCCTGTGCTGGCACTGCTGAGGCACCTCCAGTCCCTGGGGCAGCTCTGGGCTTCTCATGACAAAGACATTGAGGGGCTGGAGCGTGCCCAGGGAAGGGAACAGAGCTGGAGAAGGGGCTGGAGCCCCAGGAAAGGCTGAGGGAGCTGGGACAGGGGCTCAGCCTGAGAAGAGGAGGCTCAGGGGGACCTTGTAGCTCTGCACAACTCCCAGACAGGAGGGGACAACCGAGGGAATCGGGCTCTGCTCCCAGAGAACAGGAACAGGACAAGGGGAAATGGCCTCAAGCTGTGCCAGGGGAGGTTCAGGTTGCATATTGGGAAAATTCCTTCCCCTAAAAGGCAGTCCAGCCCTGGCACAGCAGCCCAGGGCAGGGATGGAGTGCCCATCCCTGCAGGGCTCCCAGGCTGAGCCCTCCATGGGTGCCATTGGGACCACTGACACAAGGGGCCCACTTCCAAACCCACAAGATGTTGCAGGAAAAAATAAAAGGAACCCCTGAAACTTCATTCTTCCTCTGTATTTCAAGCCCATCAGCTCTGGAAGCTGCTTCCCACCTGCCTGCCAGACCCCAGCATAGGGTGACTCACCAGTGTCAGACTCTGCAGGGTCATCCTCCATCTCCGGGTCCTCCTCTGCCACCATCCCTGGCTGACGGTCCCCCAGGGACATCACATTCATCATCAGGATGGGGAATTCTGTTTGCAGGGAACAGGGATTTGAAAGACCAATGGAGACCTCCCAGGTCCCCCCTCCAGCATCATGAACCAGGGATTGCTTGGAGTGTGTGGAAGAGCTGGAGAAAGCTGTGGCTCAAGAGCCAGGACGTGGATCTGCTATCAGGAAAATTCCTTCTGGAAAGGGCTGTCCAGCCCTGCAAAAGGCAGTGGTGGACTCACTGTTCCAGCAGGGGTTTAGAAGCCGTGTGGATGTGGCACTTGGGGACATGGGGCCTTGCCAGTGCTGGGGGACAGTTGGACCCAGTGGTCTCAGAGGGCTTTTCCAACCCCAGCAATTCTATGGAAAGGCTGAGAAGTGTCAGGAGTGAAGCCACACATGGACCAAAAGCAGAGGGAGGGCTGGGAGGAAGGACACCAAGGTGCCACATGCCATCACCTCATGGAGCAGCCTCACCTCACCATCTCCACATTCCTGTGTCCAGACCCTCTTCCACTGTCCCGTGGCAGCATCCCAAGGCTCCCTGGCAATGCCTCTCCAAGCACCAGGGCCAATGCCCTCTGCCCTGGACACTGCCAGAGCCCCGGAGAGCTGGGGAAGGGGAAGTACATCCTCCCTGGCACCCCTGAAACTCACCTGGGCCAGCTTCTGTGGGCATGGGATCCTCTCCCAGAGCCTCTTCCTGCTGCTTTATCTCTTCTGGTGTCTGTGGGGGTTTCTGATTGTTGGGGACCCCTGTCTGGAGGGGGCTCTGACTGTCCCCAGTCTGTGTCTGAAGCAGTGTCTGGCTGTCTTCAGTGTGTGCCTGTGGGGACTTCAGGCTGTTCCCAGTCTGTGTCCATAGGAGTTTTGGGCTGTTCCCACTCTGTGTCTGTGGGGACTTCGGACTGTTCCCACTCTGTGTCCTTGGGGACTTTGGGCTGTTCCCAGTCTGTGTCCTTAGGGACTTTGGGCTGTCCCCAGTCTGTGTCCTTGGGGACTTTGGGCTGTTCCCACTCCGTGTCCTTGAGGACTTTGGGCTGTCCCCAGTCTGTGTCTGTGGGGGGTTCTGGCTATTCCCACTCCGTGTCCATGGGTTTTTTTGGCTGTCCTCAGTCTGTGTCTGTAGGGTTTTTTGACTGTTCCCACTCCGTGTCCACGGGGTATTCTGGCTGTCCTCAGTCTGTGTCTGCAGGGTTTTTTGACTGTTCCCACTCCGTGTCCATGAGGATTTTGGGCTGTCCCTAATCTGTGTCTGTGAGGGGTTCTCGCTGTCCCCAGTCTGTGTCTGTGGGGTTTTCTGGCTGTTCCCACTCCGTGTCCATGAGTATTTTGGGCTATCCCTAATCTGTGTCTGTGGGGAGTTCTGGCTGTCTCCAGTCTGTGTCTGTGGGGTTTTCTGGCTGTTCCCACTCCGTGTCCGTGGGGATTTCGGGCTGTTCCCAATCTGTGTCTCTGGGGGTTCCTCCTGACTGTTCCCAGTCAGTATCTGTGGGCGTTCCTGGCTGTCTCCAGTCTGTATCTGTGGGGTTTTCTGGCTGTTCCCATTCTGTGTCCATGAGGGTTCCAGACCCTTTTTTTTGCTGGGCTCTTCATCCTTCTTGTTGCAGGTCTGGCCATTGGGCTTGGACTTGGCACCATCTGCTCCCAGGGCAGAGAACAGGGGTTTTATTAGGATTTGGCTGCACCTTTATCCTGCCAGATTCCCAAAATGACCCTTGTCCCCTCTCCCAGCCCCAGCAGAGACACAAACAGCTCCAATCCCAATGGCAGAGCTGCCTCCTTGGCCCCGTGGCAGGATCCACACAGGAGAGACGTTCTGAGTAACAGGCCATGAACCCCAAAGGGGTGTCCATTTTCCACTCCTCCAATCCAACCCCCAAACTCCCACCTGGGCTCCAGGTGAGTTTTCCCATGGGACAGCACCTGCCCAGCTTCTCCTGGGGTGTCTTTACCCTTCCCAGCTCCTGAATCCTGCAGGAAAGAGCCCTCAACCATGGCTCTTCTCACATCTCCGCTGCTCCCAGCTCTGGCTGGGTCTGTCTGCCCCTTTCCAGCACCTCCCACCTTCCTGCCCAGCTCTCCCACTCTAAATCCAAGCCCCAAGGCTCCCCAGAGTCCTCTGCTCCCCCAGGACAAGCAGAGCAGCTCCAGCCTCCTCCTCCTCCCACCTCAGTTCCCAGTTCCTCACTTTCCAGCACGTTTCCTGTCCCTCCACAGCAGGCAGGAATGTCTCTGGAAGCCCCAGTCTTACAGGAGGCCTTTCCCACTGCTCCAGACCCTCCTGAAGGCTTTGACTGCTTTTCTCTGTGGGATTCATCCGACCAAGCACAACCATTCCTCTTGGAATGAAGATTCACGGTGCTTCTGGGTGCTTTAATCCACGGAGTGAGCACTTCCTTCCTAACAAAGGCGAGATCTCCAGGAACAGCCACCTCCTCCTGGCACCCACCTGGGCCAGCTTCCATGGGGATTTCATCTCCTGGAGCCTCATCTGCCTTGTCCATCTCGTCTGCTGCCCAGGGGGGCTCCTGACCATCCCCAGACTGTGTCCATGGGGGCTCCTGACCCTCTTTGTCACTGAGCTCTTCATCCCTCTCTATCCAGGACAGGATGTCGGGCTTGGACACGGCGTAGTCTGGGCGTGGGGCAGAGGATGGGGGGGGTTGATTAGGATTTGGCCATGTCTTTAGCCAAGCACATTCCAGCAGTGACCCTTGTCCCCCATCCCAGTCCTGGCAGAGACACAAACACCTCATCCCTACTCCAAATACCTCCTTGTCTCCAAGGCAAGATCTACTCCCAAACACAGATGCAGCTGAGGCAGAGAGGATCTTAACCAGCAGAACATGAACTAAAATCCCAAATGAGGGAAAGGCTTTGGCTGGAACATTTCCCTCTAGTGGAAGTTAGGGACACCCTCCACTATCCCAGGTTGCTCCAAGCCCCATCCAACCTGGCCTTGGACACTTCCAGAGATGTGGGGAACCTGTGCCATGGCCTCAGCACTTCACAGCCTTCCAAACCCAGCCTACTCCATGATTCCATGAGCTACAGCCCCCCAAGCCTTACCCAGGGACACCAAGGTCTCGTAGTTGCCCCTCATCACAGCCCTGTACAGATCCTTCTGCCAGCGCTCCAGCCTCTCCCACTCCAGCTCATTGAAATACACCGAGATATCATCGAAGGTGAGAGGCACCTGCAATGACAGGGAATTCCCCTGGAACCCTGGGGCTCAGGACACGTCCAGCCCACTATGGGGACACGCAGGAGCTCGGCCCCCAACCCTCGCACAGTCCCGCAGGATCCATGGGAAGTGCCGCTGCTACCTTGGGGATCTCCCCCCTGGAGCTGGGGGGCAGGCGCAGGATCCAGAAGTTCCTGTTCTTGAGGAGGTTCTCCAGGTTGAGCAGGCGCTGCTGCAGCTGCCCATAGCCCTGCAGGACGGTGCCCAGGGCAGCCAGGCCGCTGCCCAGCTCCCCGACCAGGTTCTCGCAGGCCAGGAGCCGCCGCTCCGCGCGCTCCGTGCGGCTCTGCAGCTCCTGCAGCTCCGACGGGGCCGCGCCCGGCACCGCCTTCTGCCGGAGGCTGCCCGACACCTGCGGGGCATTCAGGGGGTGCTCAGGGAATGGGGACCCGCTCAGCACCCCCCGGGAGCCCCGAGGGATTTCCCCAGACCCCAGTTCCGCAGGGATCTGGCTGCCACCCCCGCCTGCCCCTGTGCCACCTTCCCAAGGACCAAAGGGAGATGCCCGGAATAGGCACCCCGGGGGAAGCCCCAGGACCAGCATCTTTGGGGGTTACCCAGTTCCACCTCTCCCAGGAGCAGCACCCCTGGGAGATCCCTTCATCCCTATGAACTGGCATCTCTGGGGCATCCCCCCATCCTCCAGAGCTGTCACCCATTCCCAGGATCCAGAGGGACACCCCTGACTCCCAGAGCCACCACCCCTGGGGGTTCCCCCAGCCCACCTCCCCTGGGGGACCCCTCAATCCCCTGAACCAGCTCTCCCGGAGACCCCCTCGAATTGTCACCCCTCACAGACCACCCCATGCCACCTCCCTCCCCCCACGCCCAGGACCTGAGAGACCACCCGGACCCCCAGTCCCACTTTCCCCGCGGGATCCCCGCACGCCCCTGACCCAGCACCGCTGCGGCCCGCCCCGTCCCGTGTCCCGTGGCGCATCCCGGCCCGTGGCCCGTGGGCCGGGCGGGCCCTGACCTGCGCGGGCCCCCGGCGGGACATGGCCGCGGCCGCCACCGCCGCCTCGGGCCCCCTGCGCGCCCGCGCCGCCACCGGGCCCACAGGGGGCGCCGTCCGCCAGAGCGGCACCGCGCGGGAAGCGGCGCCCCCTGGCGGGCGGGAGGAGCGAGAGCCGGGGCGGGGCCCGCGGGAGGGGGCGGGGCCAAGCAAGGGGCGGGACCGAAACGGG
>JAOTQP010001286.1:829238-854024 GCA_026413545.1 Cichladusa arquata
GCCTGTGGGCAGGGCTGGTTGGATATTGGTACGGGTTTCCTGGGTGGGTGGGTGGGGACGGGCTGGCACAGCGTGCCCAGAGAATTTATGGATCCAGGCTGGGCAGGGCTTGGAACAGCCTGGGACATGGAAGGTGTCCCTGCCCGTGGCAGGGGTGGTATGGAATGGGATTTTTGCTCCATTCCAACCCAAACCACTCCAGGATGATTCCATGATGGACCAGCCCTCCCTGCAGTATCACAGAATCTCAGACTTGTTGGGTTGGAAGGACCTTAAAGCTCATCCAGTGCCACTCTGGGAGCCTTCAGTGCCCAGGTCGGATCAAGGTCTGGCTGTGGGAACAGCTCCAAGACAAACCCGTGGCTGTTCTGGAACGAGGAAGGGCAGCAAAATCCAGGGAACAGCAAATAAACCCAGGATTAGATTTATGAGCAGGGAATTTCCCCAGCTCAGGGCTCAGAGTTTGGTTTTGGGCAGAATTTATTCCCCTTCCTGTTAGAGGTGGGAGATTTCTGGGAATCACAACTTCCTGATGATAACACACTGAATTTTCCCTTTTTTATTCCCAAAACGGCCTCCAAGGATTTTGTGGCTTTTTGGAGCCTGCTCAGAGCTGGCACAGGCGTCTAAAAATGAAATTTAAATATATTACCTCTATTATTTTATTATTATTATTACAATATATGTAGTTATTAATTATTATTAATAATTAATACTTGTATATATTACAATATATTTTATTATTACTATTTCAATATATTTAGAATATTACATCAATATATTTAGTATATTACATCTATTACATCTATATTACATCTATAAAGAGTTTTGAAACTCTTTCTCTTGCTGTTAAATCGCAGTTGGGATACACAGGGAAAATGGGAATAACTGAGGAGTTTGGAAGGAGTTGGGAGGAGCTTGGAGGAAATTTGGAAGGAATTGAAGAATTTGGACGCAATCTGGGAAGGAACAAGGAAGAATTTGGAAGGAATTGTAGAATTTAAAGGGAATTTGTCAAGGAATGGGGGACAGTTTGGAAGGAATTGGGAAAGACAAGGAGGGAAGCAGGGTGACCAATCAGTCCCTGGGGCTGGGTTGGAATTTCCATCCCTGGAGGCTCTTGAGGTGAGCCTGGATGTGCTGCAGGATAATCCCACCTGAGTCCCTTTTCCATGGAAGGTGGGACCTGGCTGCACCTGGAGTGTTCCAGGGTCAGGTGGGGTTGTGCTGCATCCATCCCTCCCTGGGGACTTCCAGGTGCCATCCCTGGTGTCTTTGTCCCCGTGTGATTTATGAGGATGTTTTTTATGATCTCAGCTCTGAACCTGCTGGGTGGCTCCAGGGCAGCCTGAAGCGAAGGTCACCCTCAGGGCAGGATTTTGGGTGTTCTCCTGGAGCTTCCTGCTCCCCTGGGAGAGGGTGGCCTCTCCCTTGTTGGATGTTTGGTGGAACCAAACCCTGTTTGCAGAGAGGGACAGGCCATAAATCACCTCAGGGCTGGAAAACCCTGTCTGTGTTCAATCAAGGAAGTGCTGAAGGGAAAAGTCATCAGGGGCCATCGAGTCCGATCATCCCCAGCTCTGCCAAGGCCACCGTGGACTGTGCCCCCAAGTGCCACATCCACAGGGATGTTAAATCCCTCCAGCCATGGGGACTCCACCACAGCAGCTGTGCCAGGGCTGGGCAGCCCTTTTGGGGAAGGAATTTTCCCAATATCCGCCCTGAACCTCCCCTGGCACAGCTTGAGGCCATTCCCTCTTGTCCTGTCCCTGTTCCATGGGAGAAGAACCTGACCCTTACCTGCTTCAGGCTTTTGATCCCCACCATGCTCTGGACCACTCACAGCCATGTGTCACCCCTGTCACCCCCACGGCAGGAGGACCCCAAACCCTGTGCCCGAAGGTGACCGCCACACCCATCCCCACCGAGCTGGGGACCTGAGCGGGCTGGGCTGGGCTCCTGGCCAGATTCATCCCACCTGGAATGTCCCGCTGTCCCAGCCCCCATGGCAGCTGCCATAAAAGCTCTCCTGGCTGGGTGGGAAGCAGGACCCAGATCCAGGAGCTGAGATGGGGCCGTGCCGAGCGCTGCTGCTGCTGCTGCTGCTGGGTTTGGGGCTGGCTGGAGCCTCCACACCGGGGCCACGCGGATCCACAGCAGCACAGGATGGATGGGAAGGAACCTCGCTGTCCCCACCGGGGTCCCTGAGCTATGGGGACGTGGTGGCAGCGGCCGTGGAGCTGCTCAACGCCAGGGCTGTCAGTCCCTACGTCCTGCGGCTCCGGGAGGCTCAGCCCCGGCCCGGCTGGGTGAGTGCTGAGCTCTGCCTCTCCAGGGGAAACTGGGCACTGCTGGATTTGGCCCTTTTTGGGGTGGATCTGTCCTGTTTTGGGTCTGACCCTTGAGGGACAATTTGGGGCTCAGTCTGACCCATTCCAGGTCCAGGTAGGTGAGTACTGAACTCTGCCTTTCCAGGAGAAACTGGGCACTGCTGGATTTGGCCCTTTTTGGGGTGGATCTGTCCCTTTTTGGGGTGGATCTGTCCTGTTTTGGGACTGACCCTTGAGGGATTGACCACAAGCTGGGGCTGAGCCTGGCCCATTCCAGGCCCGGGTGGATGAGTGCTGAGCTCTGCCTTTCCAGGGGAAACTCCAGGACTGGGAAGTGCTGGATCTGGCCCTTCTCAGGGTGGATCTGTCCCTTTTTGGGTTTGAACACTGAGGGACAAGTCAGGGCTGAGCCTGACCCATTCCAGGCTGGATGTGGCCCCCCTTGAGGCTGGCCCCGGCCAGTGGTGGGGTGGGTGAATCCCGGATGGATGCTGTCCCTTTTTGGGAAGCTCAGCCCCAGCCTGGGTCGTTGAGTGCTGAGCTCTCCATTTCCAGGAGGAACTCCTGGACTGGGCAGCGCTGGATTTGGCCCTTTTTGGGCTGGATCTGTCCCTTTTTGGGGAGAGACCCCCTGTTTTGGGTCTGACCCTTGAGGGATTGAGCACAAGTTGGCGCTGAGCCTGACCCATTCCAGACTGGATGTGGCCCCTCTTGGGGCTGGCTCTGGCCAGTTTTGGGATGGATGGATCCCTGATGGATGCTGTCCCTTTTCCCAGGCCTCAGACCTGCAGGGCCGGCAGGAGCTGAGCTTCACCCTGGAGGAAACCACGTGCAGGACACCAGGAACGGCCAGTGGCAGCTGCAGGAGCCGCTGGCTCGGGGTGAGGCTTGGTGCTGTGGGAACTGGGGATTATCCAGTGGGGAAACTGAGGCACCAGGGGGTTGGGCTCTGCTGTGTCCCCTCTGTGCCCCACAGGCGCTGACCTGGTGCCAGGGCTCCGTTTTCCTGGAGGGGCAGCAGCCCACGGTGGAGCTCTCCTGCGAGAAGGCTCCAGCCACGGTAAGAGGGGTGGGAGTGGCTCCGTGTCCCCCCGGCTGCTGGGGGTCCCCCAGGTCCCCTCCTCGCCTCCCCCAAGTCTGACACCCTCTTTGTCTTCCCAGTTTGGCCGGATGTGGAAATCCAAGATCAAGGATTTCTTTGGCAAGGTCAAGCAGCGTTTCCAATCCTTCTTCCAGTGCGGCCGGATTTGGATCCGGGACAGGCTCAAGCTCAAGGCGCCCAAACCCTGAGGGGTGACACTGCTGTGTCCCCACCCTGTGTCCCCTCCCTGTGTCCCCTCCCTTTGTCCACTAGCCAGGTGTTTCACTGCCAGTAAAGGTCCCTGCATCACTTCTGGTGTCACTCTGAGTGTCCCTGCACCCCAGTGGGGACCCCTGAGCGCTCCCAGACCCCCAAAATCCCCCCGTGCCCAGCCAAGGAGCTGTGAGAGCTGGGAACACCCTGGGGGTCACGAGTGGGGGCTGTCATGAGTGGGGGGTGCTCACTGGGGCAGATCTGGGGTTCCCCCACCTCCTGAAGGCTGTGGAGAGGCAAAGGGACCCCCCTGCAGGTGCTGCCAGCTCGGGGACCCCCCAACAGTCCCTCCCCAAATCCAGCTGCTTCCCGGCCCTGCTGTGCTGCCACTGTCACGTCAAGGGGGACACGAGGATGGGGAAGGTGGCAGAAGGTCCCCGGGGGAGCAGGATCAGCTGCCCCAAAATGGGCACAACACGGGCACTGCCGGGGTCTCCTCCTGTCCCCGGCCTCCTGCAGGGACTTGGACCCCTGGGATTGTCCTTCCCTGTCCCCAGCACACCTTGGGGGTCCCCACAGAGGTGTTTGTGGGGTACAGATCCACAGGAATATTGGGGGGACAGGAGGAACACCCCCAGGGGGCTGCAGCCATGACACTGCTCCAGCCACTTTTGGGGCACAGGAGTCCCTGAGGAGTCCCCCAGCTCTTCACCCACAATGTCCCTGTCCCAAACTGGGTCCATCATGGGGATCCCCTCAGGACCTGAAACCCCCCCAGCCCCTCCTTGCAGCTCCCTGGGGGGCTCACAGTGTCCCCTGTGTCCCCCCATCTCCCTTTGCCATCACTGCTGGTTTGGGGGGAACACGATGCAGTGAGGACAATGCCACCACGGGGACAATGACTCTGTGGGGACAGTGACACCGTGGGGATGATGGGGGTCCAGTTTTGGGTGAGGTTCCTGTCCCCAGTCTGACTCCACATCCCTGCGGCACCAAGCCCTTGAGGACGATGTGGGGGAGCAGCCCCGTGTCCCCCCCGTGCCTCAGTTTCCCCGAATGACCGAGAATCAGGAGTGCGGTGCCCACACGGCCACTGCTGTGACCCTTTTATTGCTCAGCCCAGGCGCACCTTCCCCTTGAGGTGAACGTCGAACTTGATCGTCGGCCGGAAATGCCGGATCTTGCGCACGAAGCGCCCGAAGCGGCCGCGCTCGACCAGAACCGGCTGCCGGAGGGGTGGGGGAGTCAGGGGGAGTCAGGGGGTGCGGGGGGGTGGGACCCCCTTTGGGATCACACCCGGGATCCCACCCAGTGACCCCATTCCCAGGATCACACCCGGGACCCCCTGCAGCTGGGAACCCACTCAGGACCCCACACCAGGGGTATTCCACACCCAGGATCCCACACGAGAGCCACCACTCGTGTCCCCACACCAGGGACCCCACACCTGGGACACTTGGGACCCCATATCCAGAATCCAACACTTGGGACCCCACCCATGTCCCCACACCCGAACCTCACCCAGAACTCCCCACCTGGGGCTCTGCATCCACACCCAAAACCCAGGACCCTGCCCCTGGACCACAAACCTGGAACACCCCCCCAGTACCTGTGAGCTCCCCAGGACCCCCCACCCTCCTCTGGAGCCATCGGGGTGTCCCTTTTAGGGAACGTGGGGCAGGGGGAGGGACCCTCCCCTCCCTCCCCACCCACGGGTGCCCCCCGGCTCCCCCACTCACGTCGGAGGAGGCGTCGGAGCAGCTCACGTTCAGCTCGGGGGAGTCCTGCATGTTCTTCACCCGCCCCAAGCACTCCAAGATGACCTGGGGGGACACGGGGACACGCGGTGTCACCCTGGGGATGACACCGGGAGCCCGTGCCCCCCTTCCTCCCGCTCCTCCTCCTCCTCCTGCTCACCCCGTTCTCCTTGAAGTCGCAGTCCTCGGGGTCGCTGCGGGAGCTGCTGGCACAGTTGGTCTCCATCATGCTGAAGTTGAATCCATGCAGCGAGCTCAGCTCCAAGCCCTGGGGACACGGGGGGGTGTGAGCCGGGCTTGGGTCGGCACAGTGCACCCCGAGTGGGGGACCCCGGGGGTTGTCACCCGTGGGGGGGTCCCGGGTGGGGGGCACTCACCGGGGCGGGCTCGGGCTCCGCGCTGAGCAGCCTGAAGGCGTTCTGCACCTCTGGGCGCTGGTTGAAGGAATCCACAGCCTGCACCAGCGCCTGGGTGTAGGAGAAGGTCTCCGGGGCGGGGAGGGCGCAGGCCCCCCCCAGCAGCGCCACCACCAGAAGCCACGAGCTCGGCATCTCTGTCCCCAAGGCCACCCCCGGGCTCCTTTTATCCCCCAGGGCAGGTTGGGGAGCCGCCCCGGGCTCCCCCCTTGGGAAACGCCCAGCCCCACCCGCGGAGCCGCCGCTGCTTTGTGGGGACACGCGGTGCGGGGGGGTCCCGCTGTGTCCCCGTGGATGGGCGGTGCCATCTGCCCCCCTCGGGGTCCCCACCTTTGGAACCTCTTTGTTGGCTCGGGGGGATTTAGGGGGGCCAAGACCCCTCGGGGTCCCCGGTGGTGACACGTTGCCCGTGTCAGGCTGGTGCCCGCGGGGTTGCACAACCCCAAACTTGCCCCGTGGCTGTTGGGCAACGCCGAGGGCGCCCCCCGGGTCCCCCAAACCTTCACCCCCACACACGCACACGTCCGAGCCCGAAATCTCTTTATTGCAGCTCCGCTGGGGACAGGGGGCGGCGGGATGGTCCCTGCAGGGACCGAGGCCGCGGGGGGGGCCCCGAGGATGATGATGAGGAGGAGGAGGAGGGGGAGGATGAGGATGAGCGACCTGGGTTGGTGCCAGGGGAGCGGGGCTGGGCGCTGTCACCGGGCTGCTGCGGGGAGAAATAAAGGGAGGGGGGCGGTGGTGAAACTCCAGAGCCAAAAAGCGCCCCCGAAGTGAGGGGGACACCCCCAGGACGGGCTCCCGGAGCCCTCACCGGCTCCCGGCCGCACTCCACCATCGACAGCGGCACGTCGGGCAGGAAGGTGAACACGGACACCTGGGCGGAGCAGCGCTGCACCTGGGGACAGAGCGGCCTCAGCACCCCGGGCACCCCCCTGTCCCGGGTTTTGGGAGGGGTTTTTGGGGCTCCCAGCCCACGCTCACCCTGCCCGGGCGGCCCCGGCAGCCGCGGGGGTCCGGGGCGGGCTTGGGGCAGGGCGGCTGCCGGGCCGTGAAGTTGATGCTGAAGTGCGTCCCCCAGTGGAAGCTCTGCCGGGAGAAAAGCTCCGTGGGGATGGGATGGGATGGGTGCCGGAGCCGGGAGCACCTTCCCCCCGAACCCGCACCCCTTTTCCTACCGTCCTGGCGACTCCCAGCAGCCGCAGCAGCCGCAGCTCCTGCCCGTGCGTCTCCAGCACGGAGCGCGCCAGCTCCCGGGGCGCGGGCAGGGCCGGGGGCGCGGAGCGGGCCACGGGCACGGACCGGGGCATTGCCGGGGGCTCGGAGCGGGGCTCGGAGCGGGGCACGGGCACGGCAGCGCCCGCCGCCAGCAGCACGGCCCCCAGCAGCAGCGCCATGCGGCAATGAGCCCTCGGCTCGGCTGTACCCCCGGGCTCGGGCTCGGCGCTGGGCTCGGGGCCCCCGGCTCCGGCTCCAGGATAAACAGCGGCCCCCGTGCGGCCCCCTCGCTGTTTCCCTTGGCCCGGTGCCGCGGGGGGAACGCGCCTGGACCTGCAGGAGATGCGGCGATGCTGGAGCTCGGCAGGGCCGATCCCCCTCCGCGGCCCCTTCGCTGTGCCTGCTCCCAGTTTTTTGGCACGCTGGTCCAACCCAGATCCTGCTCCTCCCGAGCTCCTGGTTCCCACAGAGGGAAAAAACAGGAGCCCCCTCCCCTCTCTCAGTTTCTTTACACAATTTAGGGTTTTTAAAAACCCCCCTCACCCTGTTCAGATTTATCCAAACACCCCACACCCAGGTTTTCCTTGGATTCAAGAACACAAAGTTTGCTGAGGACTACACTGTTTGGATCCTGCTCTACCAGTTTGCCTTCCCTGGGTGAGCTGGTCTTGTTTCCCCAAAATTCAGTATTTTCTTGTCCCCTTTCTCCTTGTTTCATTCACAATAGAAAAGCAAAGAAATCCCTGGGGAAGGAATCCCAGGAAGCACATCTGGGAGACACCTGAGTCTCTTGGGATCCCTGTGCCCAGGAACAGAACTGGAAGCCCAGGGGCCATCGACAGCCCTGGTGTCAGGGGAGCTGCTGCTCTTCCAAAGGTATTTGTTCCAATATTCCCATTCTTAGGGACACAAGCCCTAGGCTAGAGATGGTGGGAGGAAGAAAGGATAATGGAACACCAGGAAAGCAGCTCACCAGAGCCTCTTCTGCCCGTGGAGACCATCGGGAGGGGTCCTGGAGAAGAGAAGATGCCACAGGCAACAACTTCATTCTGATCTGATTTGTGGTTTTTTTTCCTTTTTTTTTTTCCTTTTTAAAGTCTGAGCAGCACAAAAAAAGTCCAAAGGATTCCCATTCCTGGGAAGCCAGCAGTGGATAGATGTGGGAGAAATGGATATGTACTGATAGATCACATTTATAACCAGATATGCTCATGATAGACCCTAAAATATACACAGTACCCCAATACAGACACCCACATGTACAGGCAGAGTGAATCCCAGGGAGGCTGGGAGCAGGAACAGACACGAGGAGCGGGGCTGGGGGCACATCCTGCTCCTCCCAGCCCCTCAGAACGCTGGGATGGGACACAGAGAGGGGAGATCCCAACTCCCTGGCAGCTGGGATCAGTGCCATTGCTGCTGCCTGGCCCTGCCTGCCCGGAGGAGGTATGGCTGTGCCCAGGGGGGCACGGGAAGAGCCGGGCACGGAGAGCTCCACAGGGATAGTGGATCACAGGTCATGCAGGAGAGGGGCTGAAGGGCTGATGCAGGGAAGATGCTGCCAGGCCGCTCTTTGGCTCTGCCAGCATTCCAAAGTTTCCTGGCACAAAACCCATGGCAAAAATCTTTCCCAGCAGAGCACGACAAACTCATGACTTATTTTCCTTGTCTCTCCTAAAATATCCCTGCCTTTCTGCTCCAGCTGCCTCTTAGGCTTGGAAAATACCTTGATATTTAATTTAAAGGACATCCTGATAATCTGTTTCCCATTTTGAAACCCTCAGGCTGTTGCCTGGAGTCGTTTCCATCCATCCTTCTCCAGAGCTTGCCCAAACGATCCTGGTTTAACTGAACTTTTCCTCTTCCTGGTTTCTCCATCCTGTGGCTCTTGTGGAGAAGTTTTCCACATCAAGCTGAGGAAAGCACGAGAAACTTGGGGTGTCTTGTGTAAGAAGCTCCTGGAAGTGACAGCGCCGTGTTTGTCCTGTTTGGAGACTCCCCCTGTGTGACCAGGACCCCCCAAATCGCTGCTGATGCCCCTGGTGGGGGCCCAGGTAGTTTTGCTGCTCCCAGAAGGTGCAGGTGGATTTTCCAAGTCCATGAAGTGGCTGTTTTTATGTCACAATGAAGCCTGGCCCCCTCCCCCAGCCCACAACGGTGCAATCGCAGGAAAACCGACGAGGGGTGGGCAGATGGATGGATCTGCTCAGCCTCAGCTCCGGGAGAGGCCAAGAGATCTTTGCTCACACACAAACTCACCACACTTCACCTTTCAGGACCTTCAGTTACCAGCTGGGGGAGGGGGGGGGATTACTCTGTCAAGTTTCTCCACGTTTAAATCGAGCACCTGGCAATCCTGGCAACGCTCATTTCCCCAAAATCCCCCCCAGGCTGTCAGATGGTGAGGAGCGGCACGCAGCCCACGCCCACGCCGCCCTCGTGGCACACCATGGGCGCCATGAACGTCCAGCGGTTGCTCTCGGGGTCGTACATCTCCACCGAGCTGAGGTTGGACTGTCCGTCGTAGCCGCCCACGGCGTAGAGCCGGCCGCAGTTGGCCACCAGGGAGACGCGGCTGCGCCGGGTGTTCATGGGCACCAGCAGGTACCACTGGTCGCCCGTGGAGCCGTAGACCTCGGCGGCGCTCAGGAAGCCGGAGCCGTCGTAGCCGCCGCAGACGAACATGCGGCTGCCCAGCGCGGCCGCGCCGTGCCGGCAGCGCTTGTTCAGCATGGGCGCCACCGCGTGCCAGCTGGAGGTGTGAGGGTTGTAGTATTCCACCTGTGGTGGAGAATGGGCGCTGTCAGGGGTGCTGCTGCTTTGGGGATTGCCCTGTGAATGTCCCTGCGCTGCTGGGGCACCTCTGAGCTGGGGCAGATTTTGGGTTTCTCATGATGGAAGGATCTGGGGCAGCAGAAGCAGCTGAAAGGACTGAAGTGCCTTCAGTTCAAAGGTATGGGATTGTGCCTGAAGGGTTTGGCTTGGCAGAGACCTCAAAGGCCATCCAGTGCCATGGGCAGGGACACCTGCTACTGTCCCAGGCACTGGATGACCCTTGAGGTTCCTTCCAAGCCAAACCATTGCAAGATCTCATGTCACTTCATGGGCAGGGACACCTCCCACTGTCCCAGGCTGCTCCAAGCCCCAGTGTCCAACCTGGCCTTGGACACTTCCAGGGATCCAGGGGCAGCCACAGCTTCCCTGTGCCAGGGCCTCCCCGCCCTCTCAGCCAGGAATTCCTTCCCAATATGCCACCTAAATCTCCCCTCCTTCAGCTTAAAGCCACTCCCCCTTGTCCTGTCCCTCCATGCCTTGTCCCCAGTCCCTCTCCAGCTCTCCTGGAGCCCCTTTAGGCCCTGGAAAGGGCTCTGAGGTCTCTCTGGAACCTCCTCTTCTCTCCCAGCCTGTCTCCATATCCGAGGGGCTCCAGCCCTCTATGGCCCTTACTGGATAAAATGAGTCACTTCTGCTCCTCCTCAGGTTTTTCTGTTATGGGTGAAGCGACATAATTTGTTGGCACAACCACTTGGGGCTGTTTGGATGCACAGGGAAAGGACAGGGAGCCTTCCAGCCCCACCCTGAGGCGCAGTGGATGAGCCCTGCCCAGGGCCCCAGGGCCTTACACTGTTGAAGATCTGGAGCCCGTCGTGCCCCCCGGACACGTAGATGCGGCCCTCGAACACGGTGACTCCGGCAGCGCTGCGGTTGGAGCTCATGGGGGTCACTGCTGTCCACCTGGGAGCCAGAGGGGAGAGCTTAGCAAGACTCCCACTGATTATTCCATGATTTTCTAGTGCTGGGTTCCACCACCTCTCCTTTCCCCACTCATTCTCACAGCGGTGCCAGGATACGGAACACCAAAGGGGAAACTCCTGGGAAAGCTCTGGGACATGAAGGGCTCTTACTTGTTTGTTTCTGGAGAGTAGGACTCCACTGAGTTGAGGGATGAGTTTCCATCATATCCACCACACACGTAGATCTGTCCATCCAGCACCACTGTTCCCATGGCACTGCAAGGGACAGCAGGACCCTGTGAGGTGGCTGGAGGTGCTGCCACCCTGTCCCCAACACTGTGACCCCGCACACTCTGCCTGTGCCATCCCACCAAACTGCCTTTTCCCTGGATTCACCTCCAAACTGCTCAGTGCTCCTCTGAGCTCACAGAGGGGAAAGGTGCTCATGGCAGGAGCACCTCGAATCCTGGGCTTGGATTTGGGCCTCTCACAACAAAAAAAAGTCATTGAGGGGCTGGAGTGTGTCCAGAGCAGGGAACGGAGATGGGGAAGGGGCTGGAGCATCAGAAGTAGCTGAGGGAGCTCCAGAGAAACCTGGTGAGAAGCACGTACACCCTCCACCCCTGCCCTGGACAGCGTGGGCCAGGGCTGGACAACCTTCTCCAGGAAGAAATTTTCCCTGTATCCAACCTGAACTCCCCTGGCACAGCTTGAGACCATTTCCCCTTGTCCTATCCCTGTTCCTTGTGACCAGAGCCTGACTCCCACCTGGCTGCAGGAAATCCTAACCAAGGAAATCCCAGCTGCTCCCACACCGCCCCACTCCTCCTTTCCCATTTTCCCCCGCACACACCTTCCTCCAACCATCGTTTTCCCCTGCTTTTCCACAAACCTCTTCCCAGCGAGCTGCACCTACCTCCTCTTACTGTTCATGCTTTCCACTTTGGACCAGGAGTCGGTGTCAGGGTTGTAAACCTCCACGGTGCTGAGCCTCAGCTGGCCGTCGTAGCCGCCGATGGCGTAGAGCAGCCCGTTGAGCACGGCCACGCCGACGCGGCTCCGCGCCGTGGCCATGGGCTGGCACTTCTCCCAGCGGTTGGCAATGGGGTCAAACACCTCCACCACGTTCAGAGAGTCGCCTGCATAGAAATTTGCTACTCAAATTAAAAGAGGGAGACCTGATGAAGCCCTGGGATAGTGAGGGGGGTGGTGAGGGGGTGATGCTGCGTGCCTAAAGATGGGGTTGGTATGGGGAATTGGTCTGATTTTCTTGGGGAAAACAGCAGGGAAAAGTATTGTATCTGCTAGGATGGGATGGTACCTAAAGGGAGCTGCACAAGCTCAAGGAATGGAATCTCATGAGATTCAGCAAGGCCAAATGCAAAATGCTGCATCTAGGTCAGGGCAAGAAATTCTTCCGTGTGAGGGAGGTGAGGTCCTGGCACAGGGTGCCCAGAGAAGCTGTGGCTGCCCCTGGATCCCTGGAAGTGTCCAAGGCCAGGTTGGATGGGGCTTGGAGCAAGCTGGGACAGTGAAAAGTGCCCCTGCTCATTGCAGGGGTTTGGAATGAGATGAGCTTTACTGTCCCTTCCAACCTAAACCACTCTGTGATTCTAATGATGAACTTCACAGTGCAGGGAGGGCTGTGCAGTGCCACTGATGTAGCTGACCATCTTTTTAGGCCTCTTGAGCTGGCAATCTTTTCCCAAATACCATTTTATTTTAGCAAACAATTTACTATCTCCCTTTTGAAATAAACAGACCAATTCAGTTTTACCAGTAATTTACAAGCTATGAGAAGACCAGTTGGGATTCATCTGCAAGTCAAATGACTTTAAAAATGATGATTAGTGAAGAAGCAAACTGAAACCTGAATGGAGAAATGATGCCTCACGTGCTGTGTCTCTTGCTGCTAATGAGAAAGGTGTGGGATGCTATGAAGAAATAAATGCATTTGGTTCCCCTACAAAACTCTTGGTAATGACTATGTCATCTACGTCTGGCTATGCCCAGGAGACGTTTCCTTGTCATCTGTGCAAGAGGAAGCAGGAATTCAGGGAACTCATCAGCCACTTGGCAGGATTTTATTCACAAGTGCAGCTGTACTTCACAAGAGCTCTTGCTCTTTCCTTGTTCCTGTATTTCAGTCTTCCACATGGAACAAGTGCTGTAAAGTCTGGTGCCACTTTGCATGGTGCCACAAAGCCTCCTCTCCTTTTTATTAGTACCGAATAAATACTTGGCTGCATGGTAACAGAGGTTGCAAGCAGCAGATACAGTCTCGGGACTGACAGCTGGCTGTTGTGGCTTATAGTTCATGTTGGACAAAATGTGGTAGAGATATTTAATATCAGAGATTCACTGACTGGTTTGGGTTGGAAGGGACATTAAAGTTTATCTTGTCCCACCCCCTGCCATGGGCAGGGACACCTTCCACTAGACCAGGCTGCCCCAAGCTCCATCCAACCTGGCCCTGAACACTTCCAGGGCTGGGACAGCCACAGCTTCTCTGGGAAACCTGTGCCAGAGCCTCTCTGCACTCTCTGAGTAAAGAATTTATTCCTAAAATTTAATCTAATGCTTCCCTATTTCTGTTTAAAACCATTGCCCCTTACCCTTCACTATTTGCCTACATGAAAGCTCCCTTCATTTATGACACCTCTACAATAAATATGTTCTCTGTGTGTTTTGTTCATTGATTTCTACAGGTGCTGAAGAAGTGCCCCAAGTGCCACAGTGATGTGAAGAGGAAGAGATTAATCCAAGTTTTCTTCTGGTCCTGATCCCACCCACGGAAAGGGCAGGAAGCCCTGTTTGCCAGCAGAAGGCAGGGGCTGTGCTCTGGCTCTTGCTGGGCAGGAGCAGGATGGAGGCTCCTTTACATCCCTGTGATCCTTGGTCTGGAGTATGAGCTGAGCACCAGCACAGATCACTTTCCAACAAAGGTGATCAAGCCTGAAAGGTCTCAGTGAAGGGGAAAAAGCAGAACATTGTCCTCTGTTAGAACTAAGAAAACCAAGTTTTTACTTATTTTATCCTCTGAGTTCTCCTGTGGCCACTCTTAGGCTGAAATTTTCTATCCTGGAGGCAGCTGCCATTTATTGGTCCTTCAGGTAATACCAGGTTGTGGAAAAAGCCCAGGAATGCTCCTACAATGGAACTGAGCTGGCTGAGGAGGCCAGATTCCCCATCCCTACCCCACTGTGTTCCTGGAAGAGGTGATTTGCAGTCACTGTTTGGGGTTTGGCAGCAGCCACTGTCTCCAACAGCAGAAGATACTGAAAGGATCTTTTTTACAGACAGATTCCACTGGTGGAAGGTGAGCAGGAGCTCCCTCTCATCTGCTGTGCACCCCAAAGCCTGATTCCATCATCCACCACGGTGGGGTTTTTTGGAGCATCCTTCTGAGGAGGCTTTATTCTTATTCTGTACCACTCAGTGCTGGTATTTCCTTGTGCCTGTGTTACCTGATTTGCTTTCCAAGAAAAAGAAGGAACTAAATGATTTAAAGCTTTTAAATTAATCAAGTTAGATGGGTAAAAAAATAATTCCTTAATACTCCCATTCTCTGTGAGTAGTGGGTACAAGTGGTTAACCTAAAAAATTGTATCAGTTTTAGATCTTCTGCAGCTGCTGTAAATTAGACTGTAAAATAAAACCATTTTGTCTACATTTGGTTTGGTTAGATTTAAAAAAAGGAACTTAAAAAGATAACCAGGTATAAAAACATTGGATATTGAGTCCCTAATGGCCCTGGTAGGAGCAAGTGGAAAGCCTGTACCTTGTAGGTGATTTTCATATCAATGGAATTTGGAAAATTTTATGTTAATAAAATGTTATTCTTAATAAAATTGTAAAGTGAGCTGCATTTTAACAGTTTTCCGTTTCCCCTGGTTGTAGAATTCAAACCCAGTTTTGCTTCAAATCTCAGAGTTGCTGGCAGTGAAATGGGAACTTTTGTACTTCATTAACTAATAAAATAACAAAGGCTTAGGCAGGAATTCAGGTAGTTCTGGGCTATTATATATTCTATTATGTTAAAGTTTGTGGATGAATATTACCTTCTAGCCATGTATCTATTCAGTGCAGCAAAACAAGAATAAATAATGCAGCTAAAGCCCTGGATGTTTCAGATAAAAGTGGGGAAAATGAACAGAAAAATATTTGGAGTGAGGCTGGGAGCAGTGAGCAGTGAAATGTCATTTTTTGGTGGGTAGTTCAGTGCCAGGTCTGCTGGGAAGGTCTCTCCCAGGAAAGCTCCAGCTGAGTGCTTGTGCCACTGGAGGGAAACCATAGCACAGCCAGGAGCATCCTCGGGGCAGTGACACCACGGCTCTGCTGGGGTGTGCTGATGGAAATTACCTGCTGTGGGCTGCAACAGTGCTGCCAGATCCAGCAAGACAGAAGGAAATACTTGAGAAGTATTGTGGGGAGAAGAATCTCTCCATGTGCTTGGAAAGGGGCCACAAATACCATGATGCTGTTCTTTCCCCTCAGCTAAAGTAGTTTCAAATCTGTGCTTTTTCCTGGAGTTGTTTTATTCTGAAGACTGTTCCAACCAGGGGATGCTCTGTTCTGAAACAGGGCAGAGAAGCAATGCTAAGATCTCAAGATTCAAGGGATTCACAGAGTGGTTGGGGCTGGGAGGCAGCTCTGGAGAGCACCCAATCCACCCCTCCTGCCAAGGCAGGGTCAGCTGGAGCAGGGGGCATGGGAATGCATCCGGGTGGGTTTGGAGTGTCCTGAGCAGGAGACTCCACACCTCCCTGGGCAGCGGTTCCAGTGCTCTGCCACCCTCCATGGAAAGCTCTTCCCATGTTGAGGTGAAACTTCTTGAGTTTTAGTTTATGCCTGTTGCTCCTTGTCCTGTTGCTGAGCACCATAAAGAGTCTGGCACCCCCTGGAGATATTTATGTGCATTGAGGAGATCCCCTCAGCCTTCTCCAGACCAGCCAGGCTCAGCTCCTGCAGTGTCTCCTCACCAGAGATGCTCCATTCCCTTCTCTGTGGCCTCTTCTAGATCCTCTCCAGTAGTTCCTTGTCTTTCTTATACTGAGGGGAAAACTTGCTGAGGGTACTTTAATCCCTTCATCCAGGACATTCTACCCCTTTGTCCAGGTAACTCCTCCTCATCTCTGACTCTTCAGCAGAGGGATCATCTTGCTGAAGAGGTTTACAGTCCCTGCCCTTTGCTAGCTGAACCCACCCAGACAAGCTCTGAAACACGCCAGTGTCCCACCAGTAGATCTGCCAGTGCAGATGGGGTTGGTTTGGGGTGGGTTTGGGTTTGGTGCTGGTTTCTGGTGCAGTGGATCTGGAACTGATCCCTGCTGTCGGTGGCTGGGGCAGGACATGGATGCTAACACATACTGGAGATGGGAGAACTGGATGAGTTTTGGGTCCCTCTGAACCCAAACCATTCTGTGATTCCATGAGACCTTGAAGAAGAGGGTCCCCAGCAGTCAGGACTGTTCTGTCATCTGGAAACTTGTTGAATTTACAAGAAGGAAAGACACAGTTAATTACTTGCAAAGAACAGAAAGTGAAAAAATCTGAATTACTTTAGGTGCTTAGAGGAACTGATGCAAATTGCTTAAGGCTTGTGGGGGACAAAAACCTATCCTGGGCACTCCTTGCTAATTTTCACATGCAAATGACACATGGCTTACAGATCATGAAGGAAGTAGATACTAATTTTTTGATTGCCTCTGCCTTGCAGTGCTATGACTAGACCTGGAACATTGTCTGAAATTTTAGTGGTGTGTCATTGACCAAACCTTCCTGCTGGCTTTTTTCCCCCCCAAAAAAAGCTGAAAAGACTCACAAAAGAGACCAAAAACAGCAAAGCAGAATGTTTAGTCTGGAAAGAGATAAGCCCTGTCTTTGGCTGGCAAAGTGGTTACTGATGGGAAGCGAGGGATTTCTTTGCTTTACAGAATTTTCTATGAATATAACAAGAAACCTTATTTTGCAAGAGCAGTTTCGGAAGGTGGTGCTGCTGGACACCCTGGAGTGTGAGACTCCAGTTTGGGGAAGTGAAGTCAGAGCCATGCTAATATGATGCTGAACTCCTTTTCTATGCTAACTCCACTTTCACAGTCATTAGTGAGTTGTGTTGTTGCTTTCTGGTAATCAGGCAGTGACCCATAAACCCATTCTGGGAGGTTTGTTGGATCAATGTAAGAACAGACAGAAGAAGTTTAATCGAAGGTCACTGCTCCACCAGACTCTGTTGGAGTCTGGGCAAGTTGTGTGAGGAAGCCCCTTCTGTCCCATTAATGTGATGTTTTGCTCTCTAGGAGCATCCATCTGACACATTTTTGTTGTTATCAAATTCACGACAAAAATTGTTGATGAGGCATTGCAGTGCAGCAAGGAGCTTGAGACTCAGTGTCTCCTGGTGCATTGTCCATCCCAGCCGGGGCATGGCTGGGACACAGGGGCTGCCAGCAGGTGCCATTCAGGATGGAACCACCTGATATAGTTTCATACACCTTGTGGGCTCCATGTGAAATCCAGGGACAGAAAACTGAAATTATATTTCTGCCTGTGGAGAAGGAAACGCGCTGTGGCTCCTGGGTGGTCAAGCCACAGGCAGAGGGATCCCACTGAAACTCTCCAGCTGGGTGAGCCCAGAGCAGGGCTTTCTGCTGGGTCCAATCTAGTGGTGACTTTCACCCAAAAACCATCAAGGGGCTGTGCCTCACTGCCAGGGCAGGGCTGGAAGATTAGCTGGTCAATTACTGAGCTGATGCACACTGATGAAGCAAAGTCCTTGTTCAGGAATTATGTCAAAATGAATTACGAATCATCAGGTTTACTTTGGACAAGCAGTAGAATGAAAAAACACTCTAAGAGTTGCCTGTGAAAATCAGCCCTTCACCTGGTTCCGTGTAAAGTGTGAATAAACACAACCCAGACCCTGCTGTTGGACCACAGTACTGACCCCCCTTGGCTCCTGCTGGAGTCAGAGGATTTCCTTTAACCAAGGTGGATAGAAACTGATCTTACTGAAAGGAGCTTTGGATTCCTCCTGACCATAGGGGTTTCCTTCTCCTTCTGGATAGTGGAGAGCTGGGTTTGATTTTCTTGGTGAATGGTGTGTTTAGCTCTTTTAGGTCTGATCTTTGAGAGTTCAGAATAAAGTCCATGAGATTCTCCATCCACAGTCCCAGTGGCTGAGAGCTGCAGGCGAGAGGCAGAAGGCAGATGCAGAATTGTTAATTCTCTGTAGTGATCTGCAGGAGGAGCTGGCTGCTTGACTCACAAGGAGAAAAACCTCCACATCCTCTCAGGTCCTCGCTGTGGTTCCCTCATCCTTGCAGAGATTTGCATTTGCTTTTTGAGCATTTGCTCTGGTTTTGACTGTTCACAAGTGTCTGTTCAGAGGGAATCTGGTGAGACAGAGCAAGGCAAAGTGCAGGAGTCCCGGGTCTTGAAGCGGGCACTGGAACAGTGCACTCTGCCAAGGCTGTACCTGCAAGGCTAAGTCCAGTCTTCATTTGAATCCTTGGGGTCCAAGACTTACAACACTGTCACCTGTAAGGGATTTAAATGCTGACTTCCTTAGCTGCTGGATGTTGTTGTGCCACAAAAGGTACCTGTGTTTAGTGTTACTGTTGCAGTTGGTGTCATTCTCAATGCTCCTGAAAGGAGAGGGTTGAAGCTTGGAGCAGGCTTTAGGAATGCGGTGCCCAAGCACTGACGATCGGGGCTGTTTTGGCAGGGTCAGTGCCCTCGGGGCTGGGGGGGGAGGGGCAGTGGGATGGGGTCTCTTCCCGGAGCCCTGGGCAGAGCCGGAGGGATGCTCCGCACAGCGCCGGCTGCACTGCCCGCAACCACGGCCAGGATCGGCCCCTCGGGGCTGCCTTTGACAAAAGCTGTGCCCTCACAGCGACAGGCAGCTGCTCTTACTGGGAAGTTTTTCGGCGTTTGCAGCCGGGGAGCAGAACGTTCTCAGGGGAATTTCCCTGCCTTTCCCCTAGCCAGAAAATTCCTCACCAACCCCCTGTAAAATCTAGAGAGCTTTGAAAAGCTGTGCGAACCCCACCCGCCTCCTTCCTCAACACAGGTAGACGAATTTCATCGCTCTGAAAACTTCACTTCTAGAGGCAAACGCAGAAACGAGAGCGAAAGCGGCGCTCGGCTGAGGGAGGGCGCGGGACGCGAAGGCGGAGCCGCTGCCGCCGCACCGGGATCGGGAAAGGCTCGGGGGCCGGGAGGGGGTCGAGGGGCCGGTATGGAGCAGCGATGTCACCTCCCCTTGCCCAAGGGGGGTCTTCCCCACGAGCCGGTCTATAAAGGCGCTGCCGGCCGCGGGGAGCGGCGCGGTGCGGCGGTGCGAGGCGGAGGTGCGGTGAGCGGAGCCAGTCCCGCAGGATGGGATGGGATGGATGGGAATGGGAGGGAAGGGGAGGAAAGGGAGACCTTGGCTGCTTCCCCACCAGTTCCTGCTCCCTGTCGGCTGCGGTGGGCTGGGGGTGGCTTCCCGCCCCCGGAGATTCCACGTGTCTGGCGCCGCGTGCTCGGGAGCGCTCAGAGCCTCCCACCCGCAGCCGCTATAAGGCTCCGCTGCGTCCCTGCGCTGGGGAGAGCCGGCATCTCCCTCGGAGGAAGGGCTGACTCAGGAAAGCAGGCGAGGAAACCCAGTCTTTCCCAGCAGCCCTTCCCTATCAGCCTTTACCCACTAGCCCTTCCCCATCTCCCTCTGTTTTAATGCTGGCCGGTTGGGTCGAACCTGCTGCCGCAGAGAGGAGCTCTGGCCCAGGCAGCAGCAGCCTCTGAAGAACTCTCTCTGTCTCCCCAGGTTCCTGGTCCCGGCGCTCGGAAGCTCTCGGTGCGATGCCATCCTGCCACGTGCCGAGTGTGCGGCATCTCTCCAAGGTAATGATCCTCTGCTTGTCAGGCTGGGCACGTGGGCTCTGAAAAGGAAAGGGACGATAAACAAGCTCTGGGATTCAGTCCTATCCTGAGCATCTGGGTTTCCAAAAACTGTTAAAGGTCCTAGGGAGCATGCTTTTATCTGCTAGTTTGGAAAACTTCCCTCCTGCTTCTTGGTTTGCAAAGGTGTCTCTTACTACTAATGGTGAGGAACTGACCCGGGTGAAAGAGAGGAATGTGCTGGAGCTGCTTCAAGTTCTGAATGAGGGAAACTGGGTTCTGAAGGCATCACAAATGGGTTTGGGAAGGATGCTCTGTCACCTGGGATGGCAAAGGAGGGCAGCAACTGGTCCTTGGGCTGGGAACAGCATAAGGGAGGGAGAACAATTTCCTGTATCTACAACAATAACAAGTTCTGTAACAGCAGCAGCCGCGTTTGCTGCTCCCGCCTCTGCCTGAGGATGAGCTCAGGACTCTTTGCGCTGTCTTTGCCGTAGTGGATGTTTCCCCCTCTCCTCCTTTTGCTGGCTGAGCTGGCCTGCGCTGCCCACCCCACGTACCAGTGGAAGGACGCTGTGACGAACGAGAGGATCACGTGCCAGCAGTGCCCTCCCGGGACCTTCGTGTACCAGCACTGCTCCAGGGACAAACGCACTCAGTGCAAGCCCTGCCCGGATTTGCACTACACTCAGTACTGGAACTACCTGGAGAAGTGCCGCTACTGCAACGTCATCTGCGGGGAGAAGCAGGTGGAGGTGCAGCAGTGCAATGCCACGCACAACCGCGCCTGCCAGTGCCAGCAGGGCTACTACTCCAGCATGGAGTTCTGCATCAGGCACTCCGAGTGTCCGCCGGGCTCTGGGGTTGTGCAGCCGGGTAAGTACCAGGTGGGAACTGGGCACCCTCACAAGGCTCTTGCCACGCCCCAAAATCTCCACTGGAGATAGAAATCAAGGACAAATACAGCAGTCAATGCTTGCCCATAGCCTGACTGACTTCCTTTAACTCTGGTACTGGCACAGTACCATCATTGCCAGCGTGCTCCTGCTTCTTTTCCAAGGAGGAATTTGGTTGGGTTTTTCCCCAGCTATCACTTTGAAAGCTTTTGAAATCCCCAGGAGCACACTTTGATGGGATGTGTCAATCCCAGTTACCTGCCTCACCTGCCACAACAGGCAGAGCCAGGCTGTGACTTGGCCATCCCTGGAGCAGCCACTGGCCCTGTTCCACAGGCAGGTGGGAAAGTCCAAGCTGCTCCTGATCCTTCATCAGCTCCCTTCTCCTTACATAAAGCAGCCCAGGAGCTGGGAATGCTGATTATCTGGGCTGAAAAAGGTCACTGATGATGTAAGGGCAGAGGTGGTGAATGTGTGTAGTTCTGGGGCCAGGTTTTGTGGTTTTTCACTGAGCAATTTCGAGAGGCTGTGTTGAAAACACACAATGGACACATAGCCACGTTCCAAAACCACAAAACCAGCTTTGTTTTGACTCCTGAGTCTGAAACTCCACCTCCTTGTGTGATCTAAGTCCCAAGATATTTTAGGGGATTTATTTTTCTGTTGTTTCCTCAGTACAGATTTCTCTGGTCCTTTAGTTGCTCTGAATGTGTGGAAACCCATCAGTCACTGAGGACCAGGCTCTGCCTGGAAACCACAGCAGGGGACAGCAAACCAGTGTGGGCAGCCCCAGCAAACCCAGCAGCAGCCTGCTTTACACTTTGAAGTGGGGAGAACTTTGAAATATGAAGGCTTTTGAAGCATAGAGTCTTTTGAAGTCCTTTCATGTGTGGCATGGAAGAGCTCCAGGCTCACCAGCCAGAGGGAAAATACCTGTTGTCTTCAGCTGATGTTTATGATTGAGATTTGGGGTTTAATTTTCTATAGGACATGACAAAATCCAGTAACAAAATGCAGCAAAGGGGGAAGACCTCCCAGCATTACAGGGAAGCACTTTGAAATTAAACAAGAAATTTTGTGGAGAGTTGGCTCTAGGACTTAGGAGTCATTCAAGCAAGCTGAGTATTTGAGGAGAAGCTGTTTTTTTGTTATTATCATTTATTTTTTGCAAAGGCTTTTTTTTGTGGGGAGGATTGCACCCCAGCCAAACCACCTGAACACCACAGCAAGGACTGAGTGTCCAGTGTGGTGGGCAGAGCCCTGGACCTGTCAGTGCTGGTGTCTGGATGGGGAAGGTGTGGACTGGGGGCCATAGGCAGAATTTGCTGTTGTTTGGGTTGGATGAGGGCTTTTATGCCTGTGCAATCCCCTTGGGCAAACCAACTTCTTTGGGATTTCCCATTTGCAAGCAGTGGCTCAGATGTTGGGGGTTATGGCTGGGCCTTAGAATCACAGAATGGTCAGGGTTGGGAGGGACCTGAAAGATCAGACTTCTGGGAAAGCCTAAAGGTAACAACGTAGGAACGCTTGGGATTCGGTTTGTGAAGAGGAGGTGAAAGGGGTGGGAAATCTCCTGCCCCCAGAGCCCTTCCCTCTGCTCCCAAGGAACAGGAATGTTGCCTGGTGCAATCCTGCCTGTGTGGCATCATCCCTGTGACACAACAGAAGCGCTGGCCCAGAGCCAGGGGGAGCAGTGACAGTGCAGACAAGGACAGCTGAGCTTTCACCTTCACAGAGACTTTTACTTTCACTTGGTGGGGAGCTTCTGCCTCTGAGAACTGAAGGGCTGGTGTGGCAGCTCAGCCACCTGCCTGGCTGCTGGCTCCTGTCTGGGACGTGGCCTTTTGAAAGTAGATGAGATGTCCTCTTGTTGTCCTCTCATGTCTGTGGGCTCTGACAATTTATCAGCACAGGCTTGGGAGAAGGCTGGGGGAAGCACTGCTGTTTGCCCTACGTGAGGACATAAAATTCCTAGGGGAGATACTAGCAGTGATCATTTCCAAAACACCACCCTCATGCTCAAAGAGTGTCTGGCATCATCCCCAGCTGCTGCCTCTGCTCCTGTGCAGACTTGTCACCTGATGGTCCTGTTGTCTGCCCATGCACAGGTACCCCCTTTGAGGACACCCAGTGCCATGACTGCCCCCACGGCTTCTTCTCCTCCAACTACAGCACCAACCCATGCCAGCCACACCAGGACTGTGAGCAGCAGGGGAAGGTGACCAACGTGCAGGGCAACAAGTACCACGACACCCTCTGCACATCCTGCAGGCTGGGGAGAGACAACAGCACACAGGGATCAGGTGAGCCACAGGCACAGTGTGCCAGGACTGATGCTGCCAGGGTGAGGGCAAACTTCCTTGTGACTTCCTCCTACTTAGATGCAAAATGTGGTGAAATGGCTTGTAAAAGCATGGACTGATCCATAATTAATAATAATTATGCATAAAATAGTCTGTCTCCCTCCATCTTTTACCAGTGTTAGTCCCATAGAGCAGGGACAGGGTGCTGGACTTAAGCAGCAGCCACTGCACAGTGAGAACAAAGAGCTGACAGTGAAATCCTGCTGGATCTTACCAGGAACAACTGGAGTGCTGGGATGGGATATTTTTGGCAGATGAGGCACCCAGCTTGGCTCCTGCACTCCCTTTTCCTGGCTTCACCTGTTTTCCGGAAGCTTTTAAGGCAGCCACAGCCTGGTCTCGTGCAGGTTAAGTGGAGCAGAGCCCAAGGTTCATTGGAGCTGAGTGTGGTGTGGATATTGATCCCATATGACTCTAAAAGATTTTCCTTTGTGATGAGGGAATGTGGAGGCTCTCCCCCACCAGCTCTCTCCTTTCCATCCTCTCCTGGCACCACCAGCACAAATTTCTCCTTACAAAGCCTGACTCACACCATGAGTTCCCTGCCAGGAGTGTGATCCTGACACCCAGACTGGAAAGCTCTGTCACCAGTGGAATGCAGTCCCGGGGTGGGGGATGGCCAGGTCAGAGCAGTGTCAGCAGCACGTGCGTCAGGCACCGGCGCCCGCAGCCAGACCAGCCCTTTGCAGATATTTATAGAGAGAGGAGACCCCAGCAAAGGGAGCTAAAGGGCTTTTTGAACTCCAGTTTATTATGATTCCTCTCAGGAGGCACACAGGGACCTGCTCATTGCCAACCCGAGCCTGCTGGAGAGGCAGAGCCTGAGCAGTGGAGCTCAACCCACCCCACTATAACCAGTGAAACCGTTCCCAGTTTGCAATGACATGAAACTGGGCTAATCTCTCCCTGATTGAGTAATCCTTTGGCCTTGGCCTCTTGAAAATTCTTTCTGTTTTCATTCCTTATGCTGGATGCACTCCAGCAGCTTCCACCAGCTGGGACCGGATCTGTTCCATCCCAGTGCCCTTGGGACTGCGCTTAGGGCTGGTCCTGTTACAAGATTTACAGATCTGCATGGGAAAACAGAAACTTTCAGGAAAAAGAATGTGTAAATACTTACTGCAATTACTTCAGATTTGTCTGGGCTTTTCCGGTATTCCCTGATAGGGAGCAGCATGGAATAGATACATTGGCTTTCCTCTGAATTTTACACCTTGTTTTCCAACTGCCCCATGTAAAGTGTGTCACTGATGGGAAGTTCAGCCTTCAACTAGATCAGGTTGTTCCAGGGCCCATCCAACCTGGCCTTGAATACTTCCAGGCCTGGGGCATTCACCACCTCCCTGGGCAGATGTCCCACACAGAGCCTTGGCAGGGCTGAGCCCTGCTCTCCCACATCCCTTTAACCTCCGGGCTGTTTTCCCCCACCAGCTGAAGACGATGAAGACTGCAAACAAGCCATGATAGACTTCGTGGTGTATCAGAACATCCCCGTCAAGAAGCTGAAGCGGCTGCAGCAGATCCTGGAGCACTCACCAAAGAAGCAGGCACCATGGACCAGGGCAGCCATCCAGGAGAAATTCCGGGCTTTCCTCACCCACAAGAAGGAGGAGGACTCTGAGGTCACCAAGGAGCTGCTGGATGCGCTGCGCATGGTCAAGCTCCACTCCATTGAGGAGAAGGTCCGCAAGCGCTTCCAGCTGCCCTGAGAGCATGAACTGGACTTTTTGGGTGCTCTTTGTTTTGGTTTTTATCTTCTGAGGTTCCATTAATTTATTCATCTTTCCAAACATAACTTGAAAAGCAGCATGAGAGATGAGCGATGAAGTGGCACTGTGCCATGGCTGCTGTGTCACTGCTGATGGGATGGGATGGGATGGGATGGGATGGGATGGGAT
>JAOTQP010001286.1:859169-878269 GCA_026413545.1 Cichladusa arquata
ATCCACCCATCCACCCATCCATCCATCCATCCATCCATCCATCCATCCATCCATCCATCCATCCATCCATCCATCCCTCCATCCATCCCTGCCCTCTGGCAGTGGGAGCCATTCCCTGGGTCCTGTCCCTCCACCCCTTGTCCCCAGTCCCTCTCCAGTTCTCCTGGAGCCCCTTCAGGCCCTGCAAGGGGCTCTGAGCTCTCCCTGGAGCTTCTCCTTTTCAGGGGAACATTCCCAGCTCTCCCAGCCTGGCTGCAGCCCTGCAGCAGCTCTGGGGGCTCCTCTGGACTCTCCAGCAGCTCCAGGCCCTTGTGCTGTTGGGTGGGGAACTGTCACATGAGGGTGACTCTGAGGGCTCCCACAGGGCTTGGTTACAACACAGCTGCCTAAAAATATCTCAATTCTCAATTCCACTTAAGAAGGAGAGCTCAGTGTCCATGTCCCAGCTCTCCAGGGTGGCCAGAACCCACTAATTTTTGGTTATTAACCAAACTGGCAGCTGTGTACTCAAAGCCAGGATTTCACTTAGGACACCTGGCTGCTCCTGGTGGATTTGGGAGAATTTTGGTGGCCAATCCCTGTATTTGGTGGGTGTGTTTAACATCACACCACTGAATGCCCTAAGCAGCTGCAGAGAAGCCAGGCTGGGAAAACTGAACACGTCAGAGAATCCATGTGGAATGTGGACAAAGAGTATCCCAGCTTTCCATTTCCAGACCATGCTGCTGGAACAGCCTCACAGCCAAACACCAGTGAGGAAATTGAAAAACCTGAGACCAATTTAGGGCTGTGCCACAGTTTCCTGTCCAGCTCCTGGGCTGAGGCACTGTGTTCCTCCCCTTTAGCACACATGGCAGCAGGAAGGCAATTCCTGCCAGGATGGGCTCTCAAAAAGGGAAATGTCTCCTCAGTTTTGCTTTTGGTGTTGATTCCTGTGGCTGGCCAAGGTCTTTTACTGTGTCCCCATAAAGGAGTGATAAGTTATTCTGAAGAGAATGAAAATGGTAGGAGAAGGGGGAATGGCTTCCCACTGCCAGAGGGCAGGGATGGATGGGATATTGGGAAAAAATTCCTGGCTGGAAGAGTGGTGAGGCCCTGGGATGGAATTCCCAGAGCAGCTGTGGCTGCTCCTGGTTTCCTGGAAGTGTCCAAGGCCAGGTTG
Organism: Cichladusa arquata; assembly: GCA_026413545.1. Lineage (NCBI taxonomy): Eukaryota > Metazoa > Chordata > Aves > Passeriformes > Muscicapidae > Cichladusa > Cichladusa arquata. The sequence continues at coordinate 860,332 of JAOTQP010001286.1, forward strand.
GACGGGGCTTGGAGCAGCCTGGGATAGTGGGTTAGGATGGGATTTAAGGTCCCTCCCAAATCATTTTGTGTTCCATAACTCTACAGGTGCCAAGTTTTGGGATGCACAGTCCTCATCCTGCTAGAAGGACACATCCTGCTCCTCCCAAGCTGGACACAGGTGACTGAACCTCACTGATCCCCCCAGGATCTTCCCACCCCCACTCACCTCTCCCTGAGGAAAGTACAACAAGCATCCTTGATGTTCTGCAGCTGCAGGAAACTCGCCCCCATGAGCAGGGACTGCACATTCTGCTGGTCTATGGCCAGGTGACCGTTGTAGGCAAAGTTAATCAGAGCCTCCAGTGCACTAAAACCAGGGAGAAAAGGCAGAAAATTCACTGAACTCCAGCTGGGATAGCAGAACGTTCTGTGGGATCCCTCACACAGAGAACAGCTTTGAGCCTGGCACACACAGTCAGGCTCAGCAGGGATTTTCCCTAAGGATTTTACCTGGGATCCATGCCCTGCATGACAATCTCATCCTGCTTGCACTCCATCATGTCGTTGGTGAACATGGCGTGGAAGTATGGGATGGAAGCTGCCAGCACGATCCGGTGAGCGCTGAATTTATGGTCCCCGACCTAAGGAGGGAACAGGGAGGGAGCAGGGATCAGCTCCAGGGATTCCCTGCAGCATCCAAGCATTCAAGTCAGGTCTTTGCTCTGATTGCTTCTCTCAGTGATTTTTTCCCTAATTTCCACGTCAATCAGGCTCATCCCAGCCCGTCCCCTTTTCCTCACTTAAACAAGTTTCCCATTGGAGCAGCTGGCAAAGCAGAGCCCTTCCCTTCAGGTTATCCAAGGAGTTCTCTTCTACTCTGCAAAATCCTCACCCCATGGCATCTCCAGATGTAAGAGGAATGTAGTTTGGATTCAGGAATTCCATGATTCCCAACAGTGCCTCCCTTCTCCCTCAGATCCAGTAAACACGAACTTGCTAGGGGGTTAGAATGCAAAATTCCTGCCAGATGGAAAAAGGAGGCACTTTGGGAGAGCCTTTTCTCTGTCCTGGGCAGCCCAGGTGTGCCTGAATCCCCATCCATGCTGTCCTCTGTGCCTGCATTATGCTGCACAAATCCTGTTCTCCTGGATTTTGCAGCATTCCTAATTCCCAGAGCAAAATCAGGAAGTGAAGATGTCGGGACTATGACAGCTCATGGAAAAAAACCTTTCACATTTATAATTGTGTGTGACTTGAAGGGATGAAGGGCTGTATCAATCCATGCTCCTAACCCAAAAGCACATGGAAAACATCCCAGAGGCTCCAAGATATTTGAAAAAATCACTGCCAGCCTCCTCCTGTGCACATGGTGGGATGGGGAATATCTGGGAAAAGGAGTCAGGCCCAGGATCCATGAGGGGATGGAGCTCAAAGCCACTTCCCTGCTCCTGGAGAGGAAGGAATGTTGGCAGAGCAGGTTCCCACCCTGACTCCACACAGAGACTCCAGCCCAGCCAGAGCTTTAAAAATACAAAAATACAGCAAATTTCACAAGGAAAGGCCATAAAGGGAAGTGATTCCAGAACCTGAGAGCCCACAGCTCCTCCCCAAAGCCCTGGGATTTTCATTCCCTCCCTCCCTGCCAGGTGAGCATGGTGGACTCTCTGTGTCTGAGGTGCTGCTCAGGACAGGGAAATCCCTCAGGACACTCAGCTCTGGGTTTGGGAATTCCCAGTGGGAAGGGCTGACATAGCCTGGTGACCATGGGGACAAATTTGCTGCTTGGCCTGTCCACATTCCAGCCCCAAGGCTCAGGACACCAGACCTGCTCTGCAGCTCCAGCCCTTCCCCATGGATCATTCCATCATCAGCTGCTCCTGGCCCAACCCACCACTAAAATAAATTTATTGTTTATCAGTAATAATAATTCCTCATGCTGCTGGAAAATCCCTTCCTGGGTGTCTCAAACATCCCAAAACACAGAAAAGCTCCAGTTTGCCTTTTGCTGTTTCTGAAAGGTGAAAGAACAAGGTCTCCTCTTATCTCTAAAATTCTGTAAGGAATTCACTCCAACTGGAATAGTTCATTTGGTTTGTTTGGATGAGTGCTCCCATTCAGGCTGAGTGTGCAAGAAAAGCAACATTTTACTTGACTTTCATTTCCCCCTAAGCTCAAGCTGCCAAAAATCACAACTGTCCAAATCTCATTTCAGCTTTTTAATAAATGAAAAGTGGTGCTAAAATTGAACAGGCACCTCTTAAAGTACAACACCTGCTTTAAATGCACACAATGACCTTCTATTTATAAGAAAAATTATCTTTATAACTGAAGATAACAGGAATTTCAACACCAAGGTTATATTTACTCAAACCCCAAGCCTGTAGTGTGACCCAAGGAGGAGAAAAAGGCCCTTATTTCACCAAATAACTGTAAATTAGAGAGCCAGGGGCAGCTCTGGGCCCCTCATGACAAGAGTGACATTGAGGAGCTGGAGGGTGTCCAGGGAAGGGAATGGAGCTGAGAAGGGGCTGGAAAACTTTGAGGGAGCTGGGAAAGGGGCTCAGCCTGGAGAAAAGGGGGCTCAGGGGGAAGTTCTGGTTCTGCACAACTCCCTGACAGGAGGGGAGGGAATGGCCTCAGGGAGGCTCAGGGTGGAAATTGGGAAAATTTCCTCGTGGTGAGGCATTGGAAGGGACAGCCCAGGGCAGTGGTGGGTGCCCATCCCTGGCCTGGTGTGACATCCACATGGATGTGGCACTTGGGGACATGGTCAGGGGTGGCCTTGGCATTGCTGGGTCATGGTTGGACTCAACGACCCAAGAAGGTTTTTCCAACATAAACCACTCCATGATTCCATGCCCTGAGTCGTTTAAGGGGTGAAAGGTTCCACCAGGCTGCAGCTCCTGCTGTGACCCCACCCTGTGAGGAGCTGCCACCAAACAGCCTCATTATCTCCACCACCCCTGGGCCCTGCAGGAGCAAACATCCCCAGGCACCCTGCAAGATTCCTGCTGGGATAATGGCAGCTGGGATGAAATCATCCCTGGGATGAAATCCCTTGGGTCTGGGCAGTGCTGGAATGAACCCTGTGAGCAGTGAGATCCATGGAGCTGCATCAGCAAAGAGCCCAGGAAATATTCCCTGGTGCTGGACAAGACAAAAACTGGGATTCCTTCTGTTTGGAATTTGCTCCTGGAATGGTGGAGAGCCCTTGGGGAGAGGCAGAAATTGGGATCTCTGCTCTAAAACCATCATTATGTTCATGGTGAGTCCCCAAGGAACACCTGCATTTCCTGCTGCAGCCAAAGGACAAGTTTTTCCTGTGGAATATGGAAAATCCTTCCAAGGATGAGTCCATTCAGCTCATCCTTGTATCTTCTTTCCCAAAGTGCTCCCTAGCTCCAGAGCCAAAGGCTCTCCCTTTCCATGACTAAATTAATGAAAAAGTGGGAAAGAGCTCATCCTCTTCCTGATACCACTCCAGGATGTTCTGGTTTACAATTTATAATTTTAGGTCCTCTGCTTTTAAGGCAAAGGAGTCTGTTTTCCAGCAAAAAGGAACTTTCCAAGCATCCCCAGGAATCCCAGAATTCCCTTCTGACATGTCTCTAGCAGCTAACAAAGGAATCTGCCCCCACAGCCCCAAATGTTCACAAATTCCAGGGCACAAGGAGCCTTTCTCCCAAGGAAGAGGGTGTAGGTGGGAGAAAGGCATTCCTTGTGTTCCTGACATCAGCACCCTGCAGTGCTGAGAACTCGCTGAGCTCTGTGCTGCAAAGGTCTCAAAAAACCCCAAATCCATCTTTTCTGAGGGGATGTTGGCATGGAGAGGCCAGAGCAGAAGCAGAGCTGGTGTCCAATCCCTGACAGAAAGAGGTAACAGGATGCTGCTGGATCAGGACAATCCCAAACACAAAGCCAGGCTGGGGGGACAATGAGAAGGGAAGGATTTGGGGCTGTTGGTGGATGAGGAGCTTCACATTCTTGGCCAGAACTGTGCCCTGGGCTGATCCCCCAGTGTGGGCAGCAGGAAAGAGGGAATTCTGAATGGCTTCCCACTGCCAGAGGGCAGGGATGGATGGGATATTGGGAAGGAATTCCTGGTTAGGAGGGTGGGGAGGGACTGGGCTGGAATTCCCAGAGCCCCTGGATCCCTGGAATGTCCAAGGCCAGGCTGGACACTGGGGTTTGGAGCACCCTGGGATGGTGGGAGGTGTCCCTGCCCCAGGATCAGGGATGATCCTGAAGGTCCCTCCATTCCAGGATTCCATGAGAATGGTGACCAATTCCTTTGAAGCAGAGGACACATCCCCTCTGGATGTACAACAAAGCCACATTCCCAGAGAATTCTCTGCCAGCTCAGAGAAACCCAATTGCTTTTCAGAATTCCAGTCCCTGCATTTCCCACATGGACAGGGAGCATCCCAAGGGAATCAGTTCCAGCCCTGTCCTCCTCAGCGCTCCTGAAGGGACAGCAGAAAGAAATTTTGTGTTATCCTAGAACTAAAAATCCTCATGTTTTCTGCAAGGGAACAGCTGAGAGTTCAGAGAATCACATCCAGGCAGAATGCCAAACAATTCCTGTCTGTTGAGTGGCAAGGCTGGAATCACATCCTCATCCTGCAGCTCTCTATGCACAATGGATCATCTGCTTTTCCAACCTCTCCCATAAAACAGATATTCCCTCTCTTTCCAGGGCTGTTTTCCTGGAGGATCTCCCAAACATGCTCCAACATCTGCAGCACAGCCAGGCACTGAGTTTTCCAGGATCCTGCTGGAATCAGGCAGGCAGCCTGAGCTGTCTGGAATTCCACTTACCCAGAGGCTCCTCCACCTCTGCATCAGCTCTCAGGGGTGCAACTGCTGCAGTTTGGGGGCTTTGGAGTTAACTACTCTGGAAAAACTGGGATCAGGATGGCAGAGAAGCCACCAGGGCTACGACCTGTCAGTGCCATTGGGATTGGACACAAAGCAAATACTGTACCCTCTCCACAGCTGGGAATTATTTCAGTTTGCCAGACCTGGATTATATTTTAGGAGATTTTTCTAATTAGTCTTGGAGTTAGTCATGGAAAAATGGCATTGGAGCAGCTCAGAGCTGCAGCAGCAAGAGGAGCTCACGTCAACTCTGCTCTCCAAGATTTGGGAAGGCACAAACCTTCCCTCTTGCCACAGTTTGGCCAGGATTTCTGGCACTTGGATCATTCTCCTCCAGCTCCAGCAGGAGCTAGGAAGGGATTGATTCCCTCTTCATTTGTAATGAAGGAGTAGCATGGATCTGTTTTCCCTGGTTTCTGGAGTGGTGCATTCCAGCAGCCTCTGATGTGTCCCCTGAGAGCGCTCGGACCTCGGCTGGAGCACAGACAGCACATCCCAGAAAACAAAGCTGCCCAGGCTGCTTTCATCCTGCAAGGATGAAACAACTCCAGAAACAATGCTCAGGAAGAACAAGAGCACTGAGGAGCTTCTTTTGAGCTGGTAAAAATCAAATCAGGATCTGCAGCTCCGGGAATTGCAGCCCCAAATGCTGGAATTGTCCATGAGCTGGAATTCTTGGGGTGTTTGCAGTGTTTAGTTGTGAGCTGCAAAGGGAAGAAGACTGGAAATCCACTAAAAAGAAGGGGGAGAGGTTCTCACAGAGGAATTCTGCCCCTTGGCTTGTCCACAGCTGGAGTTCAAAGCCTCAAACCCCACCAAATTGAAAGAAAAAAAAGGCTCAGAAGCCTCATTTCTGCTCTCTCCAGGATTATTCCAGGCTTGGTGTTTCCCTGCCCTTGTTGGAACCTCCATCATCTTTTCCATCACCACCAGTGCTGGATGAGGAGGAAAGCACAGCTTCACCTCCCAGAACACAACTGGGATGGGGATCAATTGGGGAAAAGGGTTTGGTTGGTTATTTTATGGCCACACCAATGCCCACCCCGGTGATTCTCAGAGAAGAAAGCAGAAATTTGGCTTTGCTAAGCAAAACTCCTACTTTTTTTTCCAAAGGAAAAGGATTAACCACAGACTGAGGTGTCTCCTCCCTCCCCTCCTCCCTCCAGTCCATCCATGTGTGTTCCTAGCAAATGAATATTTAATTAAACATTTCGGAAAGGCTCCAAAGGGAGCTGTGAGGGAACATCAGGAGCAGCCCTGACCTGCAGCTGTTAAAGAGACACGGAGAGAAAAGAACTTTCCAAATGCATGAGCTGGAGCATTGGGCACATCAAGACCCAACTTCTGGGACAAAGAGGGGGTTGGAAGCTTTTTGGTTTCAAGATGGGGCAGATAAAAAGTAACAGGAGTGGAAAAAAGGGGAATAAATTCACTGCAGTGGTGTGGGAAGGCTTGGCTGCACTAATTTCATCTCCAGGGACACGTGGGCACTGGGAAAAGGGATGTCCAGAGGCAGAGGCAGCACAAGGTGGGATATTTTCACAGGATGACTCAAGACAAGGAGGAATCAAATGAATGAAATGCTTGGAATTCCAAGCTGTGGGTGTAGGAGGGAAAGCTGGAATGCTTGAAACAACATGGACATAGAACTGATAATGTAGCAGCTGCTGCTGGGATCTGTCTTTGGGATTTTGGGAAGGAATTCTTCCCTGTGAGGGTGGGGAGGCCCTGGAATGGATTCCCAGAGAAGTTGTGGCTGCCCCTGGAGCCCTGTAAATGTCCAAGGCCAGGCTGGACAGGGCTTGGAGCAGCCTGGGACAGTGGGAGGTGTCCCTGCCCATCCAAGGGGTGGCACTGGGTGATCCTTAAGGTTCCTTCCATCCCAAACTGTTCTGTGATGGTTTTGATCTCCCCTAATATCTTTTAAACCTCTGTAGGGATAAAGAGGATTTAATCAGCTCTTTGCTATGGAAAATCCACAGAAATGGATAATTATTCACAGGAATTTTAGAAACAATGGTGAGGAATTTATCCAAGATAAGACTGGGATCACAGACCTCCTCCTATTGTCTCCCAGAAACATGGGACTGCCAGCACCTGGTCATCTTCTCCTGCCACACCAACACCCAGTTTAATCCTAGAAACACAAACTCTGCAGCCCAAACCAGCCTTGCCACAGAATTCCCCCAGGTTCCAGCCCAGGCTGTCACCAGCATCACCCTGCAGAAGGGAACAACCATTTCCAAGGAGGATCCCAACCCTCAGTCCCTCATCCCCGTATCCATGGAATGCTCCCCATCCCACATCCCATCTCAGCCCAGCCCCCACCGGCTCCTTCCCCTGGCAGCTTTCAGAGTGAGTAGGCTGGGAGCACCTTCCCGTTTAATTAAACTGCAGAGTTAATTCTGCAGTGACTCAGAGCTGCGTGTGGCTCCCACCCCACCAACTCCTCCGAGGCTGCAATCCTGAGGGATTCCAGCAGCTCTGCCAGCCCTCCCAGCCATTCCCTGCAGAGCCAGGGACACCATGCTCAGCATTTACCACGCTGCTGCATTCATTTTTATTTCATGCTAAGAAGGGATGCTCCTATAAGGGAATGGTTTCGTAGGGAAAGGTATCCAGAGGTTGGTCCTGGATTGGGAAGGTGCAAGAGCCCCTGACACCCCACAAAGGGGGTTTGGGGGAGGTCTCAGCTCTGGCTCCTCTCCCCTTTATCCCCCACCACAGGGGTCTGAGGGAACCCAGCTGCCTCCTTCCCTCTGGAAAAGAGACTGGGGGTCCCTCAGCCCCCTCCATTAAGGGTTGGGGTCACCCCTCAGGGGTCTGCGGGTTCCTCAAGTCCCCCCTCCAGAAGTTGGGGTCCCTCAGGAATGGCAGGGAGGGATCCTTCATCTCCCACCCCTGAGGCTGGGGACCCTCAGGAACAGTGGGGGGGATCCCTCATCTCCCCCTTATGAGGCTGGGGTCCCTCAGGAATGGCGGGGGGATCCCTCATCTCCCCTTTATGAGGCTGGGGACCCCCAGGAATGGCGAGGGGGATCCCTCATCTCCCCTTCCTGAGGCTGGGGACCCCCAGGAATGGCGGGGAGGATCCCTCATCTCCCACCCCTGAGGCTGGGGTCCCTCAGGAATGGCGCAGGGGTCCCTCATCTCCCCTTTATGAGGCTGGGGACCCCCAGGAATGGCGGGGGGGATCTCTCATCTCCCCTTCCTGAGGCTGGGGACCCTCAGGAATGGCAGGGAGGGATCTCTCATCTCCCCCTTATGAGGCTGGGGACCCCCAGGAATGGCGGGGGGGATCCCTCATCTCCCCCTCCTGAGGCTGGGGTCCCTCAGGAATGGCGGGGGGGATCCCTCATCTCCCACCCCTGAGGCTGGGGTCCCTCAGGAATGGCGGGGGGGGATCCCTCATCTCCCACCCCTGAGGCTGGGGACCCCCAGGAATGGCGGGGGGGATCCCTCATCTCCCCCTCCTGAGGCTGGAGTCCCTCAGCCCCCCTCAAAAGCTGTGGGGGTCCCTCAGCCTCCTTTAGCGACCAGGGGCTCGCTCAGCTCCCTCTTAAGGGGACTGGGCGAAGTCTCCTCAGCATCCCCCCTCAGCCCCCACCCCAAATGTTTGATGTCCCCCCTCAATGTCCCCTCAAGGACCGGGGTCCCCGCTCACTGCCCGCCAGCGCTCGAGGTCTCTCAGCCCTCGGAAGGGTCGGAATCCCTCATCTCCATCACGGACCGGGGGGTCCCTCACTCTCCCTCAGCGCTCGAGGTCTCCCAGCCCCGCTCAGACCCCTCCGGGCTCGGGTGGTCTCTCGTTCCCCCCCCGCCCCCGGGGGCCGGGCCGCACCTTGAGCGTCACATCGCAGAGCTTTCCCTGCCGCCGGATCTCGCCCATCACTCCATACCCGCGGCTGGGCAGGTCTCCCACCGAGAAATGCACCAGATCCTCGGGATCCAGCTCCGGGTCCGCCGCCGCTTCCAGCATCGTCCCCGCCACTCCCGTCCCGCGGCCGTCCTGCTTCGCCCCCGCCGCGCGCTGGCCCCGCCCGGCCCCCGTATGCGCGGCCACTTCCGGGCTCTCCCGGAAGTTGCCGTTGCCATAGAGAACCCGGAAGTGGACGCTGCCATGGCGACCCCGGACGCCACCCAGGACTCGACTGTAGAGGGGCCGCAGGTGGGACAGGGACGGCGGGGGTCCCCGGGGGGTCGCCCTCCCCTCCTCAAGGAGTGATCGGAGGTCGTATCTCCGCACAGGCGGCAGCAGCCCCTCAGGCATCGCCCCCCTTCCCCCGGCCATCAGCCCCCACACAGGTCGGGAGATGCACTGGAGAGAAACACGGGGTGATTTAAACGGGATGGAGCTTAAGGATCATCCAATTCCACCCTCTGCCACAGGCAGGGACATTTTCCACTACCCCTTGGACATTTTCAGGGATCCAGGGGCAGCCACAGCTTTCCTGGACAAGTCCCAACCCTTACAGATGTTTTTTTTTCTCCAAAATGCTGCCAAAATCTGCTCCCCTGAGGTGTGGGAGGGGAACCTCCCACTCCCAAGGCTTTGAAGGTGTCCCCTGTGTCTCCAGAAGAGTTTTTCATGTGGGATTTGGGCTGTTTTTCCCTGGCAGGTGGAAGAGCAGCAGGAGAGCTCTGAGGGGCTGGAAAAGACTGAAAATTCTGGATCCAAAGCAGAGAGTGAACAAACGGTAATTCCAGCTGGGCCCAGCCAGAATCCTGGAATGGTTTGGGTGGGAAGGGACCTCCCACTGTCCCAAGCTGCTCCAAGCCCAAACTTCCAAGGATCCAGGGGCAGCCACAACTTCTCTGGGAATTCCATCCCAGCTCCTCGAGTTCATAACCACTCCCAGCAATTCCACCTTCCAAAGCCCCACAAAGGGCATTGCTGCTACAAGGAAAATGTCACTCATTTAGAATTTGTTCTTTCTCTGATTCCTTGTGGAGTTTTTTCCACAAAATATTTTCCTTTCTGCTCCAACTGCTCCAACACTGGGGTTTTTTTGGACAGAATTCTGTGAAATCTCAGGACCAGGAAGAGAAGGAGCAGGAAAAAGAAGAAGAGCAAGAGGAGGAGCAGAAGGAGAAGGAGAAGGAGGAGGAGGACCAGGAGAGCATCATTTCCTCCCTGCTCTCTGATGCAGAACCCGAGGGTGGCAGCCCCAGGTATCCCCCAAATGTTCCCCTGCTTGAAATCCAACAAATCCTGGCTCAGCTCAAACCTCCACAATTCATTTTACAGCAGGTAGAGTGTGTGAGGTCACAAAAATCCTGAATATATCAGAAATCCCAAAGATTTTGTCCCAGACTAGAAGTTGGCACTACTTATTACATCATTATTGAGCACAGGCTGTCTGGAGGAAGTGTTTGAGGGAAAACTTGGGATCTCCACATTTCCAGGGATTTAAAAATCCTCAGTGCATGTGGCTTTAGCAGCTGGATGACCCCTGAGCCCTCCTCATGTTGGTTTTACTCAGCAGCTCCTCCAGCTTGTGGATATTTCCTCCAGGAAATTAAAAATCAGCTGTTCATTGGGAATTTCAATTATTTCTAAAAAGGCTGTGTGTAAGAAAATAAAATCCCTCTCCCATTCCTGCAAATATTTTACTTTCCAAGGCTGAGAAGAGGAAAATTGGTGTTAAACAACATTCCTGAGCCTGGTACACATGAGGAAATCAGGAAATCAGGATCATTTTGACCCTTCTCATTCCACATCCTCACTTTTCCAAGGCTGGATGGAATTTTCAGCAACTCTTTGCCTGCAGTTGCTTTTAATGAGGAATAAAACCAGCAGCTGGATAATTGCCAACACTTTATTTTGAATTTTTGATTCCTCTGCCTCACTTTTTGCTGACAAATAATATAAATTGCAGTTTAGGGAATGCAAGATTCTTCTTTTCCTCATTTTTGCCTCTCTCCTTAGAACACCAAAGCGAGTCCTGGCGTTTGTGAGGGTCAAGCCAACTGCTCATTTTGCCCAAGATATGATCAAGCTTGGGTCAGACAACAAGGTAGAGTAAAAAAAAATTGGAAATAGGAAAGGTTTGGAGTTTGACTTCAGCTTTTCCAATGGAAAACCAGGGTTTTTCCATCCCTTGAGGCCGTGGATAAGGGTTTGGGGAGGTGTTGGTTTTTGTGTTCCTGCTTGGCAGTGGTTTTGTCACTGCAAGTGTGAGGATGGAAAATGTAATTCCTGTGGTATAATCACCAGGAAAATCCTCCAAAGGACTGGGACTGGCTGTTCCATGAGGAATTCCCAGTGCTAACCACAATTTGGCACAGTCTATTTCCATCCCCTCTTATGCAAATTCCTCCCTTTGCCTTCCCTTCCTTAATTAAGAATTTCCCTGAGGCACAAAATCCCGGAAAGTTAAACAGATGAGCTTAACCACATTTCCTTTTATTTAAAATACTTATCACCAGAAATTTGAGAGCATTACCAGATATTTTTAGCACATCTAGAACCATCCAGGGCAGTAAAATAACTCTGTTATTTGTGCTCCCTTTTTTACTTAATCCCAGCTCCTGCATTGCTGAAAACCCTCAGGGCTGCTGAGTTGATCTCTCTCTTTTTGGGTTGCAGAGCATCGATATCTACATCAGAAAGAGTCCCAAGGGAGGAGTTGTGAATAACACTCAGACTGACTGGTCCTTCAAGCTGGATGGGCTCCTCCACGACACTTCCCAGGAAATGGTTTATGAGACCGTGGCAAAGGACTTGGTGACCAAAGCTTTGCAGGGCTACAACGGTGATTTATTGCAATTATTATTCTTTTGATCTTAACAGAGGTTGGATTTGAGCACAGAGCCATTTGCTGCTCTGTTGGAGGCTCCCCCCTCAGTTTCTCCTTTTGCTTTTGGGTTTTATTTTTTTTAGGCACTGTCATGTGCTATGGGCAAACTGGGGCTGGCAAAACCTACACCATGACTGGAGCAGCCTCTGAGTACAGAAACCGAGGGATCATCCCCAGAGCTATCCAGCAGGTACTGCAGCTCCTGGGAAAAGAGGAGGGAGGAACACCAAGCAACACTCTTCTATCACCAGCTCTTGCTGATAGAAAAGTGTTTGAACACATTGAGCAAGTTTTATGTGAGGTTTTCTTCTTTGTTTTACCCCAGGGATGATGGTTAAAGAATAAAGGAGTTTTATTGTTCTCAGAGGTTGTTCCTCTTTAGTTCCTCTTGGAGTTCTTGCTGCTCCCCAAATGTCACTGAGCCTTTAAAAGAGGTGCTTTCCAAACTGTCATTTTGAGAAATCAGGTTAATAGTGATCATAAAATCATTAAAAAACACCTCAAAGGCACAGAGACACTGGCACAGGTGCCCAGAGCAGCTGTGGCTGCCCCTGGATCCCTGGAAGTGTCCAAGGCCAGGCTGGATGGGGCTTGGAGCAGCCTGGGATGGTGGAAGGTGTCCCTGCCATGCCAGGGGTGGAATTGGGTGAGGTTTAAGGTCCCTTCCAACCCAAATAATTCCAGAATTCCATGATTCTGTAAGATCATTAAATCCAAATCCAAGCTGAGCCCTCAGAGCTCAGATTTAACCCTACACACCCCTAGAAGCACTTGGAGCTGTTCAGAACTATTTCTCTACAAATATCTATCTCTATATTACAGAATTTTATGTCTTGTATACACCTCAATGTATTTATTTATATTTTATATCTATTTCTGTTTTATACCTGTTGATATCTTACATCTACTTATATCACACTCATTTAATATCTCATATCAACATAAATATCTTCTCTGAAAAGCCACAAATAACTGAAAATCCTTCCTGTGAATGGACACAACCCCTTTGTCTTGCTGCAGATCTTCAAATCAGCTGCAGAATTCCTCAATATCCTGGTCACTGTCCGAATTTCTTACCTGGAGATCTACAATGAGACCTTGTTTGACCTCCTGGCACCAGCACTGGGCAGGGGGAGCAAGGACAACCAGCTGGCTGTCATGGATGGTCCTCAGGGGGTTTATGTCAAGGGCCTCTCCATCCACCCTGTCAGCCACGAGGAGGAGGCTCTGCATCTCCTTTTTGAGGTAAGAGAACCCAAATAGTCCCTTTAATCCCATGGTTGTGGGTGCTGGCTGAAAGGAGGAGGTGGAAAAGTAGGAGTGAGTGGAATGAGGTTCAGCCATCCCTGTTGGTTGTGGGGTGAAAAATTGGAAACTCTTGGTCTTGCAAGGAAAATGTGCCTGGCTCAGGGATTCTGGAAGATGCTCCAAGAAAAGATGGTTTGGGATGATTGTTGGAATGGACAGCAGGCCTGGTCAGGGTGAGAGGTTTGTGAGGGGACTTTGGTTGCTGAGATCAGCATCTTTCTTTTCCTCATGGCTGCTTCAGCTCGTGAGGAAAACAGGGATAAAAAATTGGGTGTGGCTGCAGGAAGTGGATCCTCACCCAGAATCAAATGGTTTCCTTAAAATCTTTTTAAAAACCCAGTGCTGTCTTGAGCTCTGGAATGTGCAGGAACTGCCTCTTCCTTTTTAAAGAGTAGAAGGAGGGTGATGATGGCTGAGAAAGCTGGGAATGTTCACCTGGAGAAGGAAAGGCTCCAGGGAGAGCTCAGAGCCCTTTCTAGAGCCTAAAGGGGCTCCAGGAGGGCTGGAGAGGGACTGGGGACAAGGGATGGAGGGACAGGACACAGGGAATGGCTCCCACTGCCAGAGGCAGGGCTGGATGGATATTGGGATGGAATTCCTGGCTGGGCTAGAATTCCCAGAGCAGCTGTGGCTGCCCCTGGATCCCTGGAAGTGCCCAAGGCCAGGCTGGAGCACTCTGGGATAGTGGAAGGTGTCCCTGGTGTGGCAGGGGTGGATGGGATGGACTTTAGAGCCCCTTCCAACATCTCTTTGTGTTCCTGGCAGAGGTTCAGATCCCATCACACCTGTGGGAATTTTCAGTGCCATTTGAAGCTTGGGGAGCTCTTTGCTTTTCCAGCCATCAGGAAATGGAAAGAGCCACAGAGATGTTGCCTGGTTTATCCTCAAAAAGCCAAAAATCCATGAGCTGAGCCTGGAATTTTCTCTCCATTGGCAGGGTGAGACCAACAGGGTGATAGGAGAGCACTCCTTGAATAAGAATTCCTCCAGATCCCACTGCATCTTCACCATGTACATTGAGGTGAGAGCTCCAGCCTTGTTCCTACAAATTGAAACCATTTTCTAGGGATCCAAGAGGATCTTTGCAGTCTGTTTTTTTTTCTGTATTTTAGTTCTGTCTGCTCCTAAGTGCAGTTTCTCTTCCTCTCTGTCCTCAGTGTCGTTCCAGAGATTACACAAATCACAAATGCCTTAAATCCAAAATCACCTTAATTGACCTGGCGGGGTCGGAGAGGCTGAGCAAGACTGGGGTGAGTGATGGGAGCTCCTCAGATTCCTTGGGTGCCTTTGGAAAAATAGGGAAGGGAATGGAGCTTGGAAAGGGATGGAGCCCCAGGAGAGGCTGAGGGAGCTGGGAGGGGGCTCAGCCTGGAGAAAAGGAGGTTCAGGAGAGATTTCTGGCTCTGCACAGCTCCCTGACAGGAGAGGACAGCTGGGGAGATTTGGGATCTGCTCCCAGGGAACAGGGACAGGAGGGAACAGCTTCAGGTTGGATATTGGGAAAATTCCTTCCTGGAATGGGCTGTCCAACCCTGGCCCAGCTGCCCAGGGACTGGTGGAGTCCCCATTCCTGAAAGGATTTAGCAGCCCTGTGGATGTGGCACCTGGGGACACAGTCAGGGGATGGTTGGACTGGATCTTTCCCACCCTCAGCAATTCCCTGACTCTGTGACATTCTGCATTGATCAGAATCCAAGCCACACCAGCCCTGCAGAGTTTTCCCTTGCTAAGGAACACTCCTGTCCTGCTGTCTGACCAGAACTGTTTCCTGCTGCTCTCTCTTGCAGTCTGAGGGCCAGGTCCGGCTCGAGGCCTCCTACATCAACAAATCCCTGACCTTCCTGGAGCAGCTGGTCATTGCCCTGGCTGACCCCAAACGGGAGCACATCCCCTTCAGGCAGAGCAAACTCACCCATGTCCTCAAGGACTCGCTGGGTAAGAGCTGGAACTCCAACAGCTGCTGCAAAAATGATGTTTCAATGGGCACAGCAAGTCTTAAGGGTGTCATTTATCCAGGAATCCTGGAATGGTTTGGGTTGGAAGGGAGTTTAATGATCATCCATTTCTGTCATGGGCAGGGACACCTCTCACTGTCCCAGGTGCTTCAAGTGTCCAACCTGGCCTTGGGCACTTCAGGGATCCAGGAGCTTCTCTTCCATTATCCTGAAAAACAGAATCTTTACAAACACCTGGAACTCAGAGGTTTTATTCCCATTCTCTTCCTGCATCCTCATTCCATGAGACACAAATTTCACCTTTTTAGTCATTCTGCCTTTTTTTCTGTGCCCTTTGGAGGGACAGTTACACTCTGGTTTGTCCTTTGTACTTCTTTAAATTGAAAGAAGACTTAGGTGGGATATTGGGAAGGAATTCCTGGCTGGGAGGGTGGGCTGGAATTCCCAGAGAAGCTGTGGGTGTTCCCTGGAAGCGTCCAAGGTTGGACAGGGCTTGGGGCACCCTGGGACAGTGGGAGGTGTCCCTGCCATGGCAGGGAAGGAATAGATGATCCTTAACCATTCTGGGATTCCTCTCCTCTATTTTAATCAGCACATAATAAAATACACAGCAAAAAAGTAAACCACAGCAAAAAAGTAAACCACAACAAAAAATCACCCCAAATTTTATTATTTGCTTTATTTTTTTTTTTTTTTTTTTTTTTTCTAGGGGGAAACTGCAACACTGTCCTGGTGACAAACATCTATGGGGAAGCTGAGCACCTGGAAGAGACTGTGAGTTGGAGGAATTCCTGCAAAATCCAGGCCTTGATTCTGCTTGATTTAAGGAACAGTCTCTGGAGGGTTTTGACAGGGAAACTTCCTTCTTAATTCATCCAGAACTTTGCAGAGCTCATCTTGTCCCAAAGGTTCAAAACCAGACTCCTGTCAGATGAGAGCCTGAAGCAGAGGAGGCAGGAGCTGCTCAGATTGAAGCTCACTGGAGAGATTATTATTATTATTATTATTATTATTATTATTATTATTAATTATTATTTATTTAATGTGTTTCCATGGGACATCACCTCCTGGACTCCCTGGAATTCCCCCAGTTCACAGCAGAGCTGAGCTGGCTCCCTGCTGGAGCAGGAATCAGGAGGAACCTCCCAGAGGTTGTTTTTTAACCTGTAAATGATAAAATGGGTGAAAATCCCCGTGTGAGCTGAATCTGCAGCAAAAAGGAAGGAATCACCTGGAACAATCCACAGAATTTATATTTCTCTGCAATTTGATATAACAGAATTAAGTAGAAAGATTAGGAAAATGCTATTTCTGCCAATATCTCTTTTATTTACTTTAAACCTTTGTTTTCCAGCTGTCCTCCCTTCGTTTTGCCACCAGGATGAACTGGGTGACAGCAGAGCCTGTCCCCAACAAACCCTTTTATCGAGAGGTAGGGACAGGAGGGGCCTGGAGGAAGGGCAATATTATTATATTATCATTAATATTTAGGATCATAACCTGAAAAACCAGAGGAAAATTAGGAATTTTAATAAATGACCCTTCCTCAGCCAAGCTGACACTGCTGATTTTAGGTGGGTGATAAAATGGATCAATATTAAACCTTTTTATAGGTTTTTAATTACAGTTCCCTAGTCTAAGACCCAACCATACAAGTGGTCACATCTTCCTGGGAATTCTTTCTTCTGCTTATCCACATTTTTCTGATGAGATTCACCTCTCAACAGAGAGATTTTATGGTGAATTATTCCCCTGACATGCAGGGAAATCATCTCCAGCCCTCCTGCAGCTTTATCCCTGTTGCTGCTGGTAACAGAACAGCTTCTCCACAATTAGAAAACTTGGTTAATTAAGGAAATAATTTAAAGGAAGGGATCACAGGATATTAGAGTGCACTTTCAGAGTGAAAACCAAACAGGAAGAGCTGAAATTGGAAGGAAACTTTGTGTTTTTGTGCTCCAGAGGTCACTTCAAGGCAGCTCAGTGTCCACTTCTCCCTGAATCCCAAGATTTTTGTGCTCACCTTTCTGGAAACACATTTTAAATAGTGAATCTTTGAAGATATTCCAGGTCATGGAAAAATTCAGCCAGAAACAGCACAGGAAAAATCTCTCCTTTGTCCCAGTTACTGTCAGAGCTGCTGAGTTCAGGGCAGAGGTGAGCCCTGCACAATGCTTGGCTTCCAGGATAACATCCCAGAGCCTGGAATTTGATGGCCCCTGCAATTCCAGACCAGGAAATCATCCCATTAAAAAGCAGTGGCCTTTCTTTGATGGCTCAGTCAGGCTCTGCAGGCAGAACCCAGCAGAAAATGTCCTTTGGGGAGCTAATGAAAGGAAAATCAAACTGATTTCCAGACCCACTGATTCCCTGAGGGAGCTGGGATTTGGGATATTCTCCAGCAGCCAATTTCATGCTGCTTTTTGCATGTTTTTTTTTTTTTTTTTTTGGTCCCAATATAATTTAATCATTTGCTCACCCTTTTTTTCCCTGTTAGGCATCAGTGAAGGCTCTGGAGGAGGAGATCCAGCTCCTGAAGAAGGAGCTGATCCTGCACGACTGCTTGGTGAGGAGCAGTGAATTCACTGTCCAGGGGGGTTGTGTCCCTCCCTCTGCTCCCAGCACCATCCCCTGGGGCTTAGGGAAACCTCTGAAGATCCCACACAGAGAGATTGTGTTGGAATTTCAATCCCCAGCCACTGGAGATTTGGGTTTTGGGTTTATTTTCCAGACTCTTGAAGCTCTTTGGTTGGTTGGTTGCTCCCAAATCCCATCTCCTGCCAAGTCAGGTGATGAGAATCCCAAGCAGAAATGGGCACAGCAGCTCCAGGTGTTTGCCAGACCAGTGGAATCACAGAATTCCAGAATGGTTTGGGTTGGAAGGGACCTTAAAGCCCATCCCATTCCACTCCCTGCCATGGCAGGGACACCTCCCACTGTCCCAGGCTGCTCCAAGCCCCATCCAGCCTGGCCTGGGACACTTCCAGGGATCCAGGGGCAGCCACAGCTTCTCTGG
>JAOTQP010001286.1:895408-908666 GCA_026413545.1 Cichladusa arquata
GCGCCCGCCCACCCACCATGGGGGATTTCGACGACCCGGAGCACCCCACGCCGGAGTAAGCGCGGGCCCTCCGCGGCCTCGGGCCCGCCGGCACCGCGCGACCGCCGGCAGCCGGGCCGCTGCCCTTTTCCCTTTCCCCTTCCCGTTCCCCTTCCTATTCCCGTTCCTTTTACCCTTCCCTTTCCCTGTCCCGCCGCCCTTCCCCTTCCCGCCGTCCTCCCGCCGGTCCGGGGTAGGCCGCGCATCCCCGGCCTTGCGTGATGGCCGCGGCCGGGGCGGGCGCGGGGAGGGCGGGCGGGGAGCGCGGGGCGGGCGGCGGGAGCGGCCGCGCCGGGGGTGGCGGGTCGGCTCGGGGGCTGTGTCCCCCCTGTCCCTTCCCCTGTCCCTTTCCCTGTCCCGTCCCTGCCCGGGGGTGCGCGGGGGGAAGCCGGGCGGAGCGTGTGGACGTGTCCCGGCCTCCCCGCGGGGCCATTTTTCACTACCTTCTTTATTATTATTATTATTGTTACTAATGCTATTTTTCCTAGTTACCGAGCCTCGTCTTGCTTTTACCCTCGGAATTCTCTCCCCCCGGGCGGCCCCTGCCCTGACCCCATTTTCTGCCAGGAGGAAGGAGCCAGGGAAGGGGGAGCAGCCTAATGGCCGGGAACTCTGCTTCTCCTCTGGATGGGGAATTTCACCAACCCACCCCCTTGATCCCGCCAGGGCCTCCGGCTTTATCGCCTCTCCTGAGAAGTCACTCCGTCCCTGCCGTGTTTCTCCCCCCCACCCGTTTCCCGCTGGTTCTCAACGCTATTTTTACATTTTTAGACTTCCTTGGAAGGATTCAGGGGCTCCGTAAACTTTGCCAGCTCTGGGGTGGAAGGAGCAGACATCTGGCACGGAGCACCCCCCGAGTGATGGCCGGATTGGAGGCAAAACTACAAATGGTGTTTTTTTTGAGCAGGGACAACAGAGCAAACCTTTTTTGAGTGAGTTCTGCCCGTGCCCACCTGGAGCAGCTGAGGAACAGCTTCCCCTTGTTGCAGCTGAAGCAGTGCTGGTGGCTGAGCCTTCTAAAATTAGTGAGGAATGGAGGATTTTTTTTGGAATCCAGGTTGTATTTTGCCAGATGTGGCTCCTGGGATGGGAATAAATCCTGGTTTACTTCATCTTAACCCTGGTGGGATGATCCCTTCCTGGAGACCCTCTGGGTCCAAAGGACTCTCTTGTTCATCCCAAAACTTTTAGGCTAATTCAGGTGTTTTACTTTTGTGGTTTGGAGTGTGTAGAGGGACCTTCGTGCTCAGGATTGGTCTGGCACTTGGAATTTGGTGTCCAAAAGTGTCCAGGTTGTCTCATGTTGCTGTTTGTTGTCTAAAAATGCCCAATGGCGCCAACCTGGGCTGTTGAAAGGAGCTGGAGCAGCTCCTCTAACAACTTTTTAATGGAATTTTGGATTAATTGGTCTGATTTTGGAGTTTCCTTGGGGTTTTGTGTTGGGACTCAGAAAGTTTTTGGGATGTATCCTGGTTTTTTTAGGGTTGTTGTTTCCCCATCCCCACCTGGAATCCCGGCGTTCCCTCCGCGTCCGAGTCGCGTTCGTTAGTGGCGTGCCTTCGTTTGGATGGGATTTTCCCAGCACAGAACTTTTACCTGGAGAAAAGGATTGTTTGGGATAATTGGCTGGAGGTTGTTAGGAATGTTTGAGGATCTGTTTGGGTTTTTTGGGGAGAGTGGAATTCAAACCCAGCCGTGCTGGCTGTGGGATGTCTGTGGCTTCCCCTGTTCCGTACCCGCCGCGGGGTGGGATGAGGAGTGATGTGCAGGGTCGGATTTTTGGGATGAGTTGCTTTTGGAGCTCAGAACGTTGGGATTGTGCTGCTTGGAGTGGTTGGTCAGAGCCTGGTGAATCCTCAGGCTCAGCTTTACTTTTCTGGGAATCCACTGGATGGTTTGGGTGGGAAGGAGCCCTGAGGATCATCTCCTTCCACCCCTGCCAAGGGCAGGGACACCTTCCACTGTCCCAGGCTGCTCCAAGCCCATCCAGCCTGGCCTTGGACACTTCAGGGATGCTGCTGAGCTGGAGCTCCAGGCTGGCCAGAGAAGGTGGATGCTGAGCTGGGAGCTGAGCTATGACATGTCTGTGCTGATGGCTTTGACTGGAATTTTCCTGTAGGAAAGGAACTCTGGCTCACTTTTGCCTCGTGGGTCGCTCTCCGTGTCCACTTGTCAGCCAGAACTCAGATTCCTGGGAACTTCAGTATCCAGCAGAACCAGGTCTCCTTGACTCTTTGGATGGTTAAATTTGGGCCAACCCAATTCCCAGAGCCTGGAGCTGCCACCACATCCCACATGGAGCTTCTCCATGGAGCTGCTTAGAATCCCAGACTGGTTTGGGTTGGAAGGGACCTCAAAGCTCATCCAGTGTCACCCCAGGGTGCTCCAAGCCCCGTCCAACCTGGCCTTGGACACTTCCAGAGATCCAGGGGCAGCCACAGCTTCTCTGGACAAGCTGTTCCTGATGGACATGGATGGATGTTTGTATCCTGCTGTGACCACTTGTGTCTCTTGGTGCTTTCCTGGAAGAAGATTCCAAGATTATCCCCATCCTGAGGGTGCAGGAACCTCTTAGACCAGCAACACCTCGGTGACAGGACAGAGTTGAGACTCCAGGGATTGATTTTCCTCGTGCTCTTCTGTCATAATGAAAACTACATTTATCCATCTGCTTCTGGAGACTCTCCCAACATTCAGCTCCATTTTGGGGAAGATGCTTTTCCAGCCATCCTGGTGATCCTGGTGGGGCTTGCTTGGTGGTGTGGAGGGTTGGAATTTAGGATGAGAGTATAGAACATTCCATTGGTTTTGTTAACGTGACCCAATACAGATTCAGACAGTCTGGAACTCCAGGTTTTTGGTTATGGCTATTCCCAAAGTTTTTTGGTTTTTTTATGTTCATTGGAGCTGTAGAATCTCCCAGGCTGTTCCCTGTTGGTGTCACTTTGGGACTGGATGGTTTTTTTCTGGGAATCTGGATTCTATTTTCTGCCTTTCCCTAAGGAAAACCATCCATAAGGTTGGATCCCTCAGCACAAGCTCCTGGCAAATGTGCTGTGGTTAAACACCCACATTTAGATCCTGGAGCATGTTCCAATCCACCTGGGATTGGAGATGCTGAGGGGAGGGAAAAGCTGGGTTTTCCACCTGCATTTCCCTTGGAATTCTCCTCCTCTTTATTAAGGGCATTAATGATGATCCCACAGGCTGTGGGATGGGGGAGAGGAAAAGGAGAAATTTGACTCTCGCTGCCTGAGCATGTTCATGGGTTTTCCAGCTTTAATGTGTCTGGAAAGTTGGATTATTTAAGGAAAACTCACGTTCTGTGTTTGGCTGTGGAAGCCAGAATGGGGAATTTGGGATCCTGTCCTGGGATGTTTCCAGGCTGGAGCTCCTTGGGGCAGCCTGTTCCCAGATCTGCTGATGGAATTGGAAATAGGATTTGTTTGGATATTTAGAAGGGAAGAGAGGATTTTTAAACACCTGTTTTTTATGGGCATTTTTCCTTCCAGATTTTTAGAACTCCTTGAGGAAAAGTCTTGAGGATGTCCAAGTGTGGCTCTGGTTGATGGAGTGTTAGTAGAACAGATTATTATTTTTTTCCTTGATTTTTCTTGACTTTTTGGAGGTAAACTTCCCTAAAAAAAATCTCCCTCCCTGCAACTGCACCTCTCCTGTGAGCATCAGCTTTTTGGGATCCACCCCAGAGGTGGACCTAAAATTCAGGAGAATTTGAAGCAAGAGTTAAAATTTCTTGACGAAATATTGATGTGAGGAAGAGGCACCAGGCTGGATCAGGAAGGAGCTGGAGCTCTTGTGGAGCCCATTCCCTCTGGATTGCTCCAAGATTTTCCAGCTTCCCCAGCATCTCTGTAATTTCATTATTCCCTTCCTGCTTGAAATGCAGCAGCACAAGTTTTCCAGCTGGAAATCCAAAGTGTGTCATTCCCAGGTCGCAGGAAATAATTATAATTCCAGCTTTTTGCAGTGTAGAAATCCAACAGGAAAAAACTGGTGCTTGGTGTTTGCCTGCACAACCCATTCCCAGTTTGGAATTTTAGGGCAAATTTCTGCTGTAAAGGAGCATGAAAGGGATTTATTCTCTCCTGTGGAATTGAGAGCAATTCCCAAGGTGTCCCTGCTCCTGCTGGGCAAAATCCCAGACATTAAACTTCAGCTATAATTAGGTAAGAAATAAATCCGTGGAGAATTTCTATTTATTTCTATTTATTTCTATCAAAGGAGTGACTCTGAGCTCAGCCAGGGCCAGCCTTGCAACCTTCTGTTTTATTTTTATTGGGTTGCAGCTGCTGCCCTTTGAAATGGGATTTTAGGGTCACTTCATGATTTTGCCTTCTTGATAAATTTGGGATGAGTTTGGACTGAGAATGGGATATTTGGGGCTTTGAGCTGGTGAATTTTGGCAATATTTGGAGTTGCATTAGGAGTGGTGACACTGAAATTTCATGGTTTTGCCTCAGTGTGAATTTTGGGATGGAAGGGACAGGATGGCTTCTTTTTTTGGGGGGATATTGGGAATGGGTGCCACGGATCCATCTGTGTCCTGAAGCCAGAATTCCTTATTTTCCAAGCATTTTGTGGGGACAAAGGTGCCGTGCAGTGCCTGGGGGGGGGTGATGTCATTCAGGCTCCATAAGATCCGGGTTGGAATTTGCTGCCCCATTCATGGAAAATCCCCCGGGGTGGGGATGTGGGGTCAGGGAGGTGATGGGGGCTGGAAATCCCTGATTTTCCCGGGAGAGCTGCAAGTGCTGGATCCTGGGGGCCATTCCCAAATCCTCCCCCTTTGAGGGAGGGGCCTTGCTTTGCTGCTCCGAGGAGATTTTTAGCACAAATCCCAAATTCTTTGCTCAGCTCAGGTGGAGCCTCTGCACATCCAGGGCCTGGGAATGATTCCTCATCCTTGGGAATGAATCCTTGGTAGCAACAATTGTAAGTAAACTGGGATTTTTTCTGATGATTATTTTTATTATTTTAAAATTCTTAAATTCCTCAAATTTTCAGGTTCCAGGAACCTGAAATCCTTTTCCTGCTCGAACTTAACTTAAATTGAGGAATTTACAAAGAGCAACTTTAAAAAAAGCAACTTAAACAGAAGAACTTTCTCTGGGCACAGATAATTTTGGGATTTGAGCAAAATGATAAAAATTGTGGGTTTTTTTTCCCCCTACTATTCCCACTAATTCCTACATTTTCAGTTCTGGAAGTGGCTTTGTGCTGGTAGAGAAAATGTTTTGATGGTGAAACAGAGCCTGAGCTTTAAGCCTGGACTTACCTTGGCTTTAGGACAATTTTAATTTGAATTAGGAATTTTTTAGTGAGTGGAGAAAATCCAGAGTGAAATGATGTCCTTGGCTGCTCTGATCCCAGCAATGCCCCACACCTGTGACCAAAGTTTCCAGGGAATTTTGGATTTCATGTGGATTTGGGGGTTCTTTGTACAGCTGGGTTTTAATGTGGATTTTGGCATTCTCAGTGCAATTCCCACCTGGAGATCCCTGGGAAACCATGCTGGAGGTGCTGAACTGCATTTGGGTGTGGATCCAGATGGACTCAGGGATGTGCCTGGATTTTGGGATTTAAGTTGGGAAAATGCAGCAAATTCCTTTTTCCCTGTGGGATTTTTTCCTTGGGTGGCTCTTTGTGCCCAAGGGGGGATTTGAGGCAGGGGTTACCTGGGAAGGGATCCCATGGCTCTGTGATTTATGGGAAGATGCTGCTGGAATCTCCTTCCCTGCTCCCAAAGGAGGAGGAAGGGGGGAAATTTTCCAAGAGCCGTGCTTGGAATTCCACTGGGGATTTGTGCCTCTATTTTGAGTCCCATCCCACTTCCACCCCCATCCTCATCCTCACCCTTCCATCCTCATCCTCTCCCTCCCTGTGCCAAGTGAATGAATCCATTTCCCATCTTTGCTTTTCCTGATTCCTGTTAGGATTTCAAGTGGAATTTCTTCCTTAGGTGTGCCCTGAGCAGAAAGGGAAAAACAGGATTTTGGGGGAGTTTGGGAATTCTCAGGCAGTTGGGGGAAGGAGCAGAGAAACTGGATATTTTTTACTGGATTTTTTTCCTGGAGCCCTTCTTGACTTCTCTAAAATCCTAGAATTATAACTGATAAATTATGGAATAATTAATAAGTGAAGTCACTCATTCTCTCCTCTCTTTTTATAAATGAAAGGATAAATCCTTATTTTCAGTATATTTATCTCATCCTTTCCCTGGAATATCCAGTCCTCCCTGTTTTTCCTATTCCAGCACAGGAGAAATGGTGTCACTTCCCTTGTTCCAAACTTCCATCTCCAAACCCTAGTGGGAATGTTGTCTAAAGCAGGAAATGGGGATTTTGGGAAGCAGCAGAGCTGGATTTGGGGATGTGCTGCAGCACAGGTACCTTGACCTCGTTTTGCAGGGAGCTCAGCTTGGATTCCACCTCCTGGTTAAATCAGATTTTTTCCAGGGATTTTCCTTCCTCACGTGAGTGCTTTTTCCTTTCCACTCTCCATGTTTTTTTTTTTTGGAAGGAGCAGGATTTCCTGTTACCTCCCCAACTCTTTTCCTGCTTGTCCATTCTCCATTTGCAGTGTGATGTTTTTGGGAGCCAGGGACACCTTGGGCTATTAAAAGCCCAGTGCTCTGCATGAAAGACTTCCCAGGAATTCCTCCCAATATTCCATTAATATTCCATGAAGCACAGGGACAGCTGCACTTTTGTCCTTGTTTTTTATCTCACATTAGGGATTCATAAATGGAAGAGCAAAGGCCTGGGGGTGTTCCAGCAAATTCTTCAGTCTGGAGGATGGAAATTAAGGGGGAAATTTGGGATAGATATGTGGAAGGAATTCCTGGCTGTGAGGGGAGTGAGGCACTGGAGCAATTTTCCAAGAGAAAGTGTGGATGTTCCATCTCTGAAAGTGTCCAGGGGCTGGGAACAGCCTGGGATAGTGGAAGGGAAAAACAAATTTCATGGCAAGGCTGGGAATGGGATGAGATTTAGATCCCTTCCATTCTGGAATTTTGGGATTCTGTGAGTGAGAGCAGCAGGGAGGGAATTTCCTCCCCAGCTCCCAGGGAATTGCATTCCCAGCAGAAACCCATGGATGCAGCTCTCCATAAAAACCCAGGAAAAATGGTAAAACCCACCTGGAGAATTCCTTTTGGGCTTCAGGATCCTGTTGGAATTCCAGATTTCCACCTGAGGTGTTGATTTGGTTTGTTTCCTTAGCCCTGGTGTGGATGAGGGTGATGCTCCATGGAATTCCAGCTGCATCCAGGATGTTTTGGGTTAACCCAGCTTAAACAAAACAGGTTAATTCTCAATTTCCTGAGCTGAGCTTTTTGCATTTGGTTCCCTTTCTTTGGACATCGAGGTGGCTTTCAGATGGATCCCTGTGAATTCCTGAGCTGAATTCCTGCTGGGAATGGGCCTTTTCAGCTCCCAGAGCTGTTAGGCTGCTGATACTTAGAGAAGAAAAGCTCCTGCCTTCCAGATTTTCCTCTTTTAAAGGGAAGAAAAGAAAAAAAAACCTCGGGATTTAGGGGAGCTGAAGCTCCTAAAGTTTTGTCTTTTAGACTTTAGAAGCCTGAGGGTATTTTTTTGGCTCCTTTTACATAAGGAAAACCAGGATAAAATTCCAATT
Source organism: Cichladusa arquata (assembly GCA_026413545.1). Taxonomy (NCBI): domain Eukaryota; kingdom Metazoa; phylum Chordata; class Aves; order Passeriformes; family Muscicapidae; genus Cichladusa; species Cichladusa arquata. The sequence goes on from JAOTQP010001286.1 coordinate 903,104, forward strand.
TGTGTGTGGGTTGCACTTAAAAAAGAGAAAAATCTCCTTCAGCTCAACCTGTTGAAGCACCAAGAAGTGCTGGAGCTGCTGAACCCTGGAATTAAAATGAAATTTTACTTTTATCACCATTCCCATGACAAAATTGGGATGTTTCCATCAGGAGAGAAGCTGATAAAGTTTAAATATTAAAAAATTTGGTCAAAATGTGGCTCCATGCAGGGAATTTTGGTCGAAATGTGGCCTCAGATTAATAATTTTGGTTGAAATGTGGGTCTATATAAAAAAAAAAATTGATAGAAATGTGACCCATGTAAAGAATCTTGATATAAATGTGGTTCTGTAGTCTTAAAAAAGCTTTTCTTGGAATTTAATTGGTGCTTAATTTTTGGTTTTTAACAAAATTAACGCATCAAGCTGCTGGAAACAGATCAAAGGTGGTGAAGCTTCCTGGTGGAGGGGTTATTTTTTTGTTCTTTGGTTGATTTTGTGGTTTTTTAGGTTATTTTAAAAATTTCTTCAGCACTTCTCAGAGTGTTCAGTTTTATTTTGGGTTTTACCAGCTCTTTTCTCCTGACTTTCTCAGGAAGGAGCCACAAAAATGCAGGAATTCCAGGTTCATTTTTTCATCCCACTTTGATTTTTGGTGCCTGCAGGGAGCAAGGTGCAGCTGAGGGAATTGCTCCAAACCTGTGGAGCTGGAAAAGTGCTGGAAAAGCCCTGGGTTATGTGTTGGGATGGATCCTGAGCTTGGAGCAGGGGGATTTTTATGTAATTTCATCTCAGTGTGGGAGGAATTTGGCACAAGGTTCCTGAGGGAACGGCAGCTCCTTCCCTAATTTTGGAATTCTATTTTTATTTTATTTCTTTTTTTTTAATTTGGGGAGAAGGAAAAGGCTGGGAAGGAAATGGAATCCATAACTACTTTTAGGAGGGTCAGCACTTTTTATTTTAATTGATGGAATCCCAGAATCCTAAAAGATTTGGGTTGGAATGGGATAATCCTGTCCCACCTTCCACTATCCCAGATTTCTCCAATTCCCATCCATCCTAACCTTGAGCACCTCCAGGGATGGGGATCACCTGTTTCCTCTCTTTTTCCTGCAGGATTTTTCTGGGATTTGAAGGATCCTGACTCTCTTCTCCTTGTCATTAATTATAAACACAAAATTTAATTACCTCTCTCCCCATATACAGCTGATTCAAGGTGGATTTTTGTGTATAAAGAGAGTTATTTTTGCTTAGACCCCTCAGGCTTCCATCTGGTGGTTGTAATTCTCTGCTGCATCTCCTTAGGAAGTCTGGAAAATCTTCCTGGAACCCTTAAATCATCAAATGCAAGGTTTTGGTTGAGTGTTGACCCCCCAAAACCTCAAACCCAAACCACGTGACTCTTCCTGAAAGTCTCAAACTCCTCTTTTGGTGATCCTGAAATTGAAAGCTCCTTTTAGGCCTTAATTCCAGTCTCAGAGTGCTCCTGAATTTGTGGGATTTGGAATTGCTGGTTTGCCTGGCCCCATTAAATCCCATCCACTCCACAGACCAGAACTCCCAGCTCAGATCTCCTGGATGGAATCAAACCACCTTGGTGCTGCTCTGGGAATAATTTATAATCTTTTAATAAGCTGGATCACTTGGATGGGAGCCTTTGGAAGGACAGGAGGATATTCCTGAGGGGAAAGTTCTTCCCAGCACTTCCCTTTGCTCCCAGTTCCCAGCTGCTGATGGTTTCAGTGGGAACGTGGGTGGTTCTTGTTCCATCACCATGTCTGGGTTCCTCCAAAACGAAAATTTTGACTTTTTTCTTCCAGAATTGGATATTTCTCATTGAGCTGATGCCTGAGGTGGAATCTGTGATGTTTTCTGTGGGAAATCTTTGAAAAGCTGATAAAATGTAGGAGAATTCCAGCTCTGAGCTGTGCTGGAGAGGGATTTTGGGATCTCTGTAGATCCATGACAGAGGGATGGGTGATGTGTTGATGCCTTGCCTGGGGTGTGTTGATAGGGCCAGGAAATTCCCTGACACTTTCCAGGGAATTGAGCAAAGCAAGGAGAGGGAATTGTGTTCCTGTTCCTTCCCTGAGGAGAAATGTCTTCACTGTGGGATCAGAGCAAAGAACTTGAGAAAAGTGGAAAATTGGGAAAACCCAACTTTCCTGTTGGCTCAGCATGGAGAATGATCCTAATTAATTCATTTTCAAGCTGCCAAAGTAGGGATTAATTATGCAAAAAGCCAGGGCAGATACACAGCAACCAGACCTTCATTAATAACTTTAATTTCTGTCAGTGAGAGGCAGAAACTTTCAGTTATTCTGGAAAGAATTCAAGTGGACAGAATCCCAAATCCACTTTTTTCAATCACATTTTTGAAGGTTTTATTCCTGCAGCATGTTGGAATAACTGGAGACAGCACCAAGCCAGCAATTCTCTCCAAAAAGGTTTGCTCTGTCCTGATCCATGTGGGATTTTCCAGGGAATTTTGGAGCCTCCCAGCTGTGCTGTGCCCCCCTCAGAGCAGGGTTTGTGTCCAGGTGCTGTTGGTGTTTCCCTCACTCCGTGTCCCAAATCCATCCCATTCCAAACCCAGATGTCCAGGCTTGCATTTTTTGTTCCTACCTGATATTCACACCTTCTTTTCCTGTTTTTTTTTTTTTCCATGTTACCCTGGCTGGATTGCAATAGAGAAGAAGAAAATGAGGTGAGTAAAAAGCAATTCCATCATTCCTGCATCTCCTGTGAGCCCAGCTGGGTTGGTTTGAGACATTTCATGAATCCAGAGCCACTGAGGGGCTGGGTAAAGCAAATGGATGCTTTTGTGGGATTCCTCTGGTTAAATTTGGGAAGGGGTGGGAGTAATTCCCATTAATCTGGGAAGAGGAGCAATAATTCTCATTAAATTTGGGAAGGAGGGGTGATAATTCCCATTAAATTTGAGAAGGAAGGGCAGTAATTCCCATTAAATTTGGGAAGGAGGGGCAATAATTCCCATTGAATTTGGGAAGGAAGGGCAATAATTCCCATTAAATTTGAGAAGGAAGGGCAGTAATTTCTATTAAATTTGTGAAGGAAGAGCAATAATTCCCATTAAATTTGGGGAGGAAGGGCAGTAATTCTCATTGAATTTGGGAAGGAAGGGCAGTAATTCCAGTATCACTTTTGCCACAAGCACACGGGTGGTGATGGCACAGCTTGGTGTGGGTTGATGCTGATCATTTAAAGACTTAATTTGTAAAAATAATGAGTTTTGCTCACTGTGACTCAATGAATTTATTGGGAAAAGAGAAAACTTGGAGGCCTGGGATAGATTTTAATCTCCTGGCTTTGGAATGAGAGCTGTTAATCATTTTGGATGTGCTTTTTTTTTCCATTTTGGGAAATGTTCCCTTTCTGTAAAACATGAGAGGAAGGAGAATTCCTCTCCTGCAGAGCTTTCCCAGGAATTCCCACCTATTACATTTACCCAATTACCTGTAGAGTGTGTTTCAAATTCTGGAAATTGTGTTTTGTTCAAATTGCTGGTATTTAAGGAAAAAATCCCTGGAAGGGTGAACAGATGAGGGGAAATATCCAGGAATGTGGCAGCTCTGCTGAATGGGCTGTAGGAAGGGGAGGAATGGAAATGGGGCAGCTCTTTTTTGCCTGCAGATCCCATATTTGGGAAAAGGTGGATCTATCCAAACCCCCTTATTCCCATTATTTGAAAGCTGTTGTGCTTGAAATTAGAAGGACTTTGATCAAAATGTTGACATTTATAATAATGGCACCAAAGTTGTAGCAAGAAGGAAAATTCTGAAATGCTGATTTCTTGAATTTCTAATATTTTTAACTGTACATTAATTGATTTATTATTTATAATTAATATGATTAAAGAATCCAATCCCTGATAAGAATTTGGGTTTAGATCTGTGGAGATCCTTCAGGTTGGAGAGGAACCTGCTTGCTTCTGTTGTCCCATGTTGGAGTAAAAAAAAAAAAAAGTGGGAATTTCTGGTTGTAAGGATAATAATTGATCCAGGAATCCCCCAAAATTCTCTTCCCTCACACTTCAGGAGGCTGAACTCCTACAGGAGGGTGGTCTTAGTAGTGTTCATTTTGCCTTTCATTCTTCCATCAATTAATTGATAAAAATTGTGGATTATTCCCAGGATCACTTTTCATGTGTGGATTGTGTGGGAAACAGGGATGGCATTTTCAGCAGGACTTTGTGGAGATGGTTGTGAGTTGTGGTGAGAGGAGCCCATTTCAGAGCTGGAGATGCTCTTTTTTTTCCAAAGTCAATGTTTTGGGTGCCCTTTTAGCCATGAAACTTCTTTAAAATTGTCCCTGAAATGTCCCCTCATAAAAAATATGGGTTTCAAGGAAATACTTTTAGGATTTGCTCCCAGTTTTCCCACAGTGAAGGGAATTTGCTGCTGCAGATCCAGAGTGGATCACTAGAATGAGTCATGGATAGACCATTAAAAGATGCTCACAATGAAACCCCCAATGTGTTGGAAAAAAGAATTTTTTGGGATATGTGATGTTCCATGGTGCAAAAACCCCAGGATTTCCAATCCACCAATGTCTCATTTAATCATTTACTGCAGTGCCTTGAGCCTGGGCAGCTCCACGTTGTTTTCCATGAGTTAAAGGATAACAAAATCCTTAATAATTCACAGAGGGATGCAGGAAACTGCTGCTCCTGCCAGAAATGTGCTCATGGCACAGCTACAGCTGCAAAACCCGGCTCTGGACAATTTGGATACGATTCTTTCCATTGGAATTAGGGTGAACACACAAAATGGAGTTTCCAGAGAAGCTGTGGCTGCCCCTGGATCCCTGGAAGTGTCCAAGGCCAGGTTGGACAGGGCTTGGAGCAGCCTGGAGTAGTGGAAGGTGCCCCTGCCATGGCAGGGGTGGAATGGGATAATTGTGAGAGTCCCTTCAACCTAAACTGTTCCAGAATTCCACGATTCTGATGCAATTTGGATTTTTGGAGATAGGGACTGTTGACAACAAAGCGCTTTCTCCACTTGATCTTCTCCAGGATTTTATTCCTGGGACACAGATGAGCTCTAAGATTTAAAACAGAGGGAGAAATGCCCAAATGGGTGAATACAGGGTGCTGTGTGCTCTGAAAGTTCCTGGTTTTGGGTTCAGAAGGTGCTGAGTGAGCTCCTGGGCAGGAGGCCAGAACCAGAGGCAGAACCTGCTGGTGGGAAGGACACAGAGCTTGGAGCAGTCAGTTGATCCAGAGGTGACGGAGTCATCGTGCACCACTGGCTCCTGATGGGAATTCCTGGGGAGCTGTTAATTAGTGCTGCTCTGGGCCTGAGCCTGGGAACTGGCAGGAATTAGTAATGACCAGGGGAAGGCTGTTGGGGGAGGTGGGAAAGGATGGGGTTTAAATTCCTGCTGTAATTGTTGTTGGTCTGATTTATGCTGGAACCAAATTCCACAATCCCAGGATGGTTTAGGTGGGAGGGACTTTCAGGATCACCCAGTGTCACCCCAGCCATGGCAGGGACACCTCCCACTGTCCCAGGCTGCTCCAAGCCCCATCCAGCCTGGCCTTGGACACTGCCAGGGATCCAGG
>JAOTQP010001286.1:915299-942640 GCA_026413545.1 Cichladusa arquata
CCCCAGCTGGTTTAAAGATGGCCCATTAGCAGATAATATGTGCCAGGAGATCAGGGTCACTGCCCCACCCAGCTTCATCAGATGATGATAGAATACACATTTCTGGCCACACCAACCCAACACACCTGGTAACCCCCCAAATAACCCAGGAATTCTGGGAGGGGGCATTGAAGTGTCTGTGCTGTGACCTTCGGAGCTGCCAGCAGAAGCTGTGGCTGCTCCATCCTCGAAAGGTTTCAGGGGTTGGATGGGGTTTGGAGCAGCCTGGGGTAGTGGAAGGTGTCCCTGTCCATGGAATGAAATGATCTTTGAGGTCCCTTCCCACCCAGACCATTCCATAATTCCATGATTGAAATCTGTGTATGATCTGCAGGAGATCAGCCCTCACAATCTCCTGGATCTCCTTTCCCCAGAGCCTCTCCAGCCTGTGGCTGGTGTCTCCTTCTCCCTCTGGAAGAGGTTTGCTGCTCCATGGGAGCTGGAGGCACAGACGAGGTGCTTGGTGGGATTCCCCCCTGGCACAGGGATTGTGGAAGGATTGGAATTACCTGGCAGAATTCTCATAGGCCAAACCTAGGGCAGGGAATATCCTGAAGGAATAACCCCCAAAACAAGGGGAGAAGAGCCCAGTTCTTCCCATTGGGATGCCCTGCTACAGAAATACAGCAGGATCAGCATTCCAAATATTTTTATCTTCCCAGAAAGAAATGATCTGCATTTGCATGTCGACAATCACGTGTTGTGCTTTTTACAGCAAACCACATTTGAAGGTTTCACACGGAATTCACGACGATTATTTGGGATTTATTTCCCATCAGAGCCCTTTCTGCTGGCTCTGTTTTCCTGCTGGGAGTTGATTTGCTCTGTTCTTTCCCCTTCCCTCAGCTCTTCCCGCTGTCCAAACGGTGACTACTGCTCCAACCGGCGCTTCCAGAAGAAGCAGCACGCCGACGTGGAGGTGATCCTGACTGAGAAGAAGGGCTGGGGGCTCAGAGCTGCCAAGGACCTGCCATCGTAAGCCTTCCCTCTTCCCACAGCCTTTTCCCACCCTTTTCCTCCCTCCTGAAGGGAGGAGGGTCTGTGGGGTCTGGATTTCCCTGAGAGGAGACGGGCTGAGGTTCTTTCAGCTCGTGCTTGTGTGTCTCTCTTCCTCTTGGGCATCTATTGTTTGATCTCCCACTCTGGTTTTGCTCTTCTTGGTTTCCCAACAGCCTTTCCATGGTTTATTCCTGGGATCAATCTGCCTCCCCTGTCTCTGTCCTTGCTTCACTCCAGCTGTGTCCATTCTTCTCTTCCAATCTCTGCAAAACTTCTTTTCCTGAGTCCTCCTCCTTCTCCCCTTTGGACAACGAGAAGATCCTGAGGGGATCTTTCCTCCTGTTGTTAATTCAGGGTTGTAATTCCAAGTGCTGGTTTAGGTGAGGCCAGGACAGGAGAGAGGAGTGAGAACATTGAGGCACAACAGAGGATCAGGAGTGGGAGACCAAGATGAGGTTTACTGGGAGAAAGGAGCATCCTGGAGTGTTCCCAGGAAAGGGAACAGAGCTGGGAAGGGTCTGGAGCCCCAGGAGCAGCTGAGGGAGCTGGGAAAGGGGCTCAGCCTGGAGAAAAGGAGGCTCAGGGGGAAATTCTGGCTCTGCACAACTCCCAGACAGGAGGGGACAGCTGGGGGGGTCAGGTTCTGCTCCAGGGAACAGGGACAGGGGGAGAGGGAGCAGCCTCAGGCTGGGCCAGGGGAGGCTCAGGTTGGAAATTGGGAAAATTCCTACCTGGAAAGTGTTTTCCAGCCCTGGCCCAGCACCCAGGGCAGCTGTGGCTGCCTCTGGATCCCTGGAAATGTCCAAGGATGGATTGGATGGGGCTTAGAGCAACCTGGGATAGTGGAAGGTGTCCCTGCCCATGGAATGGGACAATCTCAAAGTTCCCTTCCAACCCAAGCCATCCTGTAATTTTATGAATATACCAAATATATAGAACAAACCCTGCTCCAAGGGGAGCTTCATCCTTCTGTCACCTTCCTATGTGACAGCATAAAATCCCAAATTAATCAGAATTCCCTGAGATTAAGGCACATTTTTATTGCTACACCACCAGGATGGCCATGCTGGGAGTTGTGTTCAGAGAATCCTCCTGAAGAGGGATAATTTTGTGTTTATCAGTTTTTTTGTTTTTTTTTTGCAAAAAAAATTGATGTTTTTCCCTCTTGTAGCAACACTTTTGTCTTGGAATACTGTGGGGAAGTGCTGGATCACAAGGAATTCAAGGCTCGGGTGAAGGAATATGCCCGGAACAAGAACATCCATTATTATTTCATGGCCCTGAAGAATGATGAGGTGAGCAGTGGGATTGGCTTTGGGAAAGGCTGATTTAGCTGGGTACAGCACCAGCTCCTTGGGAACCCATGGAACAACATCCTGAACCCATTGGGAATGTTTTCCTGAGAAAAGGAAACTTCCAGCCTCAGGATTTTTTAACCCATTGCTCAATTCCAACAAAATTGTGGCAGCTTGAATGTATCCCAGTGTCCTTCCAAAGGAAAAGATGGAGCAGGGCTCATTGTTCCATCCATGGGAGAGAAGTTTGGGAAGATGCTCCAAGCCAAACTCACCCTTTTTGGGTTCCCAAATACACCAAAAATCCACATTTTCTTTCACATTAAACTTTGTGAAATTGGGATATTTTAAGCTGGCAAAGTCGCTCTGTGCAGGATTGCCACTGGAATATTTATATATGGGGTATCCTTAATTATTTATGGCTGCTTCAGCTCTGTGGGATGTGGAACTGTTCCCTGTGCCTGAGAACAAGGGGGATAAATAGAAATTCCATCTCTTATTCTCCTTGTCTCTCCTGTCAGGACTTTTTGGGTCTGGGGAGCGAGAGAAAAGGAGCTAAAAATAATCAGAGTGATTTTTCCTGAGTGTTTTTCCTCCTAAAAGAAGGATTTTTTGGGACAGTCGTGTGATTTTTAAGTGTCACAAAGGAGTATTTCCAGTTAGAAAAGGAGTTTTTATTCCTGGGGTGACTTTTCCCTTGGAGTATGAAACATGTGGGAGAAAAATTCACTGTCCCAACCCCTCATGGCTGTATCAGAAACAAAATCCATCATCTGCATCCAGCTGGAGAACTCTGGAAAATTAGGAGCCGTGTACCTAAATGCTGTTTTGGGGGCAAATTAAACCCCAATCTCTAAAATAAAGATGGAGAATATCCAATAAAGAGTGGGAAAGGAGATGATTCCTGCATGGTTTGTGTTGGGAGCTGTTTCCCATTCCAAGGAATGAGCCTTTTCCCTGCATTTCTTGTTCCTTCTCAGATCATCGATGCCACCCAGAAAGGAAACTGCTCCCGCTTCATGAACCACAGCTGTGAGCCAAACTGTGAGACCCAAAAGGTAAAATGCTGGATCAAATCCAGCAGCTCCTCCCTCAGGAGAGCTCAGAGTGAAACATTTTCCTTCTTTATTTCGGGAGTTTTTGTTGCTGTTGTACCAGTGACACGAGAACAGCTGGATTGATTCAAACCAGGCTCTTTGCTGGGTTTGAAACTCCTCAGTGCTGCTTTACCAAGGGAAAGCAGACCTGGAGTCCAGGCTGGAATAACTCCTGACATCTTTTTTCCCCAGTGGACTGTGAATGGGCAGCTGAGGGTTGGGTTTTTCACCACCAAGCTGGTGCCGTCGGGCTCGGAGCTGACGTTCGATTACCAGTTCCAGAGATACGGGTACGTCCCTTTTCCTGCCCCAGCAATCCCATCTTCCCTCCTCCCCAGGGCTCCCTCTCCCAGAAAATGATCCTCCCTGCTTCTTCCTGCCTGATCAGTAATTAGCCAAGCTCCAGACTGTGCAATATTCCTCAAGAATTCCTGTTCTTCCCTTCCCACTGCTGTTTTATGGTTTTGCAAGTACCTGAGGAGCTGTAAAAGCCCCTGGAGAGCTCATCCCCTCTTCCTGGCCAAATCCAGGGCTGCAGGGAGAGCTCCAGCCTGGAATTTGGATCCCTGGGCTAAACCTCAGCCTAAGATCTTCCATTACTGTTTAGGGAAATACAACTTGATGAACATCCCTTCCTTTTCCTTCTAGATCCTTCTCCAGGACCTTCCTGTAAACAGGAATGAGTTTTTAGTCACATTTTAAGATTATTTCTCCTTCCTAGAAATTCCTGGAATTGAGCTTCCCTGCTTCTTACCACTGCAGAGCCACGTTCCTCCAGTGGGTTCCACAAATTTAAAATAAAATCCTAGCATTTTCTCAAGAAAATTGTGGAATGGAGTTTAAAATGGATGGTGTGTCAAGTGGGAAATACAGAGGCTTGGTAGAAATATTCCTTGGGAATTGTATTTATTATATTTATTATATTCATTGTATTCATTATATATATATTATATATATGTTATATAATATGTATAACATATATAATATATGTATTATACATGTTGTATTTATTATCAATAGGTGAACATCCAAAACAGATTTTCCATGTGGATTTTGCTGCTTCCATGAATCCCGAGCTCATTCTTTATCCTGTTTTGAGCTCTAAAATTCAATATATATATAATAAAATACTGAATAATATTGGATAATATATTATAAATAATGAATATATTATATATATTCATAGCTATAAAATGCTATGAAATGCAAGCTTCTCCTTATGGATACATCCTTATGGATAGCTCCTTATGGATATATGTATAATCCTGAGGATAAATTCCTTAGGAAAATCAGGATATTGATGGCAATGTGGGATAAGAAGTTGTCAGCCCCACCAGCTCCACCTTTTCCTCTGTGGTTCCTGGTTCTTGACCTGTGGAGAGCCTGGCAGTGAGGCAGGCTTGGCTTTCCAGCTGCCCCAACTCAGGATCATGGCAGCTGTGTTGGGAATAAAGACTTTATTTGGATTTTCCACGCAGAGCCCTTCCCTTTCCCGGCTGCTGACGGTGGAGAGGTGGCTGTGGGTGGGGTTGAGCTGTAGTTGAAGCTCCCTTTGTGTCTCCCCCACAGCAAAGAGGCCCAGAAATGTTTCTGTGGCTCCTCCAACTGCCGGGGGTACCTGGGGGGGGAGAACAGGGTCAGCATCCGCGCGGCCGGCGGGAAGATGAAGAAGGAACGTTCCCGCAAAAAGGACTCGGTGAGTTCAGCTCTCCCTCAGACCCAGGGCTGGAAGATCCCTCTGGCATCCAGCCCAGCCATTCCCCAGCACTGCCAGGACCACCCATGTCCCCTCCAGGGATGGGGATTCCACCACCACCAGCCCTTTCCATGAAGGAATTTCCCCAATGTCCGACCTGAGCCTCTCCTGGCTCAGCTTGAGGCCGTTTCCTCTCATCCTGTCACGGTTCCTTTGGGAGAAGATGACTCCTGATGGCCTCAGGATATGTTAAATTGTTGGATTGATGATCTTAGAGGTCTTTTCCAGCTCCAAAGATTTTGTTTCACAAGGCCCCTCAAGATTTGTCTTTTCCTGGATCTTTAGTTACATCCATATTTCCTTGCTCCTGGTTATTCAAAGCCCCACCAGAGTGACTTTCCCAGGTCCAGTATTTGCTCATCCCTAACTAAACCCCACCATAAATTCTACATAGATTTAGAAATTTGGATTGCTGTCCATGATTTATAAACATTGATGAAGGATGAACAATATTGGCCTCAACATTTAAGGCATCACCTGAAATTTGGCAGCTCCAAGGGCAGAGTTTCTCCATCTCCAGGTTGGGAAGTGGAATTTTAGAGACAGCACATGGAATTGCAGGGATGGGTTCACACCATGTGAAAAAGTGCACAGAATCCAGAGCAAGAGGAATTTTTCTGGGTGAAATCTGTAAGAACCTGCACAGGCTCTTCTCTAATTCCTATAAATTGTAATTATTCCATCCTTGACGTGACAAACTTCTATTCATATGGAGAAGATTTATTCCTAATTCTTTTGGGAAATTTAAAAATGCCAGTTTCGTTTTGATTTGCTGTATCAGAGAGTGAGGAAACCAAGAAATAATTCCTAAATAATTTATGGAGAGTGGGAAACCAAGAAATAATTTCTAAATCATTTATAGGGTGTTTTGAAACACTAATTAGTCACTAAATGAGAGGGTGATATTCCAGTGTCAGAGAGTGAGGAAGCCAAGAAATAATTCCTAAATCATTTATGGAGAGTGAGGAAGCCAGGAAATAATTCCTAAATCATATAGGATGTTTTAGAACACTAATTAGTCACTAAACAAGAGGGTGATATTCCAGTGTCTGTGTGGAGAGGGAATCTCTGGTGGTAAGGATTATAATCTCTTCCAGTTTATAATCCATGAATCATTATAAATTTATGAAGAACCTAAATATAAAGAATGAATTTGACTTTCAATTAAAGATAATTTCTGAGTTTGTTTTCCTGCATGAAAAGATAAACTCAGGACTGGTGCAACCACCTGGAATTCCCAGCAGAGCTAAAATGTGCCATTCCTTATGGCCAAGGGAGGTTGGGGAATTCCCTGGGCTGAGCCTGAGGGTGTTTCCTTTGGCTGTGCAGGTGGATGGGGAGCTGGAGGCTCTGCTGGAGAATGGTGAGGGCCTCTCTGACAAAAACCAGGTGCTGAGCTTGTCCCGCCTCATGGTCCGGATCGAAACCCTGGAGCAGAAACTCACCTGCCTCAAACTCATCCAGGTGAGGATATTGTTCAGTGACATCCTCACAGGAGGAGGGGGAATGTGGGAGGCAGGTCCTGCCCTTTTTTTTTCCTGCATCCCAAACTCAGCCAAACAGCTCCAGGATCCATTGTCCTTCAGTTTATTCCCCAGTGTGAGCTGTAGTGGTTGGGGTGCTGCTGCTGCTGCATCCCTGCTCCAATCCCAGCAGCTGCAGCCACTCACATCAGCTTGGACTGCTCAGGTGCTGAGTTCATGGCTTTGCCCATGATCCCAGGGGAGCAGTTTTCCATGTTTTTGCCTGGCAGTCTCTGACTGTTGCCACCTTTGTCTCTCCAGAACACGCACTCACAGTCCTGCCTGAAGTCCTTCCTGGAGTGCCACGGCTTGTCCCTGCTCTGGATCTGGATGACAGAGCTTGGTGATGGCAGAGGAAGCACTGCCAACAACCTGAAGCTGCAGCTGGAGGTCAGTGATTCCCTGGGGTTGGGAGAATCCTTAAGGTGGGAAAAGCCCGGCCACCACTCACCCTTGTCCCCAAGTGCCACATGCACAGGGCCCTGAAATCCCTCTAGGAATGGGGGCTCTGGCCTGTGCCAGGGCTGGCCCAGCCCTTTTTGGGGAAAAAGGTTTTGGCAGCTTTGCAGAGTGCTCAGGATCACGAGGATTTTCTTTTCCTCCTGTTTTTTTTAAATACAAATCCGTGCCAAGTGTTCGTGGAAAACAACCTCAGGTGCCTCAGAACTACAGGCCTGAAACTTCTGCCCTCAGGCAAATCCTTAATAAATGGAAGGAATTTGCTCCTGTGGTTTTCTTTAGATTCCTGAGGCAGATTCCATGAGCCAGACTTAAAGATTGTTGCTGTTCATTCTGTGCTGGAGCACAGGAATTCTGAGATCCTGACAATCTGAAGTGGAGCTGGAATGTTTTGGTTTTCCATAAGCAATTTGGGATTGGATGCCCAAAGACATCTGGAAGTTCAAGGTCACTGAGTCTAAGCTGTGCCTGATCCCCACTGTAGTGGTTTAGATTTGTCAATTCTAATGGATTTAAAACTTTTTGCGTGCTTCAAAATATAAATTCACAGAGACGGACCAAATCCTCCAATTAGTTTCCCAAACCAGCCTCTGATTAGTCCCATGAAGTCACAAAGGAAGTTCTCAAAAAGAAAACTTCCATAGATGCCCTCTTCTGAGTGCCAGTTAACACAAAACCAGCACAGCCACCTTGTCCCCAGCCCAGAGCTCTGAGTGCCACCTCCAGGTGTTCCTTGGACACCTCCAGGGGTGGGACTCCACCACCTCCCTGAGCACCCCATTCCAATATTTAACAACCCTTTCCATTAAGAAATCCTTCCCCAAATCCCTCTAATCCCTCTTGTGACCATCATTAGATCAGATCAGATATTTAGATTTTAGATGGGATATTAGGGAGGAATTCTTGGCTGTGAGGGTGATGAGGTTGTCCAGAGAGGTTGTGGGCTTCCCACTGTGTCCAAGGCCAGGCTGGATGGGGCTTGGAGCAGCCTGGGCTAGTGGGAGGTGTCCCTGCCATGGCAGGAAGTGGAATGGATGATCCTTAAGATCCCTTCCCACCCAAACCATTCTGGGATTCTCTGATCACCTTGATATTGCAGAATTAATTCCTCCTGCAAAAAGTGAATTATCCCAAGTCGACCACAGCTTTAAATCCTGCTGGCTCTAACAACACCCTGCTTGTCCTTGCCCTTAGATCATGAAAACCCTGGAGCTGCTGCCCATCCCCACCAAGAACATGCTGGAGGAGAGCAAGGTGCTGCCCATCATCCAGCGCTGGGCTCAGACCAAGACGGCCGTGCCGCAGCTCAGCGAGGGCGACGGATATTCCAGCGAGAACACGTCCCGGGCACACACCCCCCTCAACACCCCCGAGCTCCTGGCCAAGCAGAGCGTGGAAGGGGACACAGACACCCCCAAAAAGCTGGTGTTCCGCAGGCTGAAGATCATCAGTGAGAACAGCATGGACAGCGCCATCTCGGACACCACCAGCGAGCTGGAAGGGAAGGAGGGCAAGGAGGATCTGGAGCAGCTGGAGGCAGCTCCAATGGAGGTGGCAGAGGAGCAGCAGCAGCAGCAGCAGGAGATCAAAACTGCTGCGGAGGCACCAGTGGAGAGCAGCAAACCCCAGCCTGCAGAGCTGGAGGCTGAGCCTGAGGCAGAGGTCAAGGAGAGCAATGGGGCGAAGCTGGAGGAGCCCATGGCCATGGAAACACCATCACAGGATGAGGAGGAAGGAGTTTCTGACGTGGAGAGTGAGAGGAGCCAGGAGCAGACAGATAAAATCGTGGATGTGAGCGACTTGGCCACCAGGCTGCTCGACAGCTGGAAGGAGCTCAAGGTAAGAGGCAGCTCTGTGCAACACCTGGAGCTGAGGAAAACGTGGATTTGGTGGTGGTGTGGTGTCAATGGGGCTGGTGTGTTGTCTTTTTGGTCAATGTTAACTAAATTGTAACTAAAATTGTTAACTAAATGGCCTTCTCTACACAAAAAGTGCTTTCTATATAAATCCTCTGGTGCCAGCTGCCCTGGGTGTGACCTGACAAATGTCCAGCAGCTGGTTGGGTTTGGACACACCTCAGTCATCCCTTTGTTTCTTAGACTGTCCAAGGAAAGGGCAGCTCTGAGGGATTGAGATTCCCATGAGCATTTTGGCTGGAAGTGGCTCAGATCCCTCAGTGTTGAGACAGATTGATGCCTGTCTGCTCCTGAATTCCATCATCAAAAGTGTTCAGTGCTACTTCTAAATGTCCCATCCCTGGAAATGTCCAAGGCTGGACAGGGCTTGGAGCATCCTGGCATAGTGGAAGGTGTGGAATTGGATGATCTTTAAGGTTTTTCCCCCAATCCAGCCATTCTGGGATGCTCTGAATTCAGTTATCCCAACATCCCCAGCTTTTCCTGTCCTTTCAACCTCTGCTTTTCATCTGCATCTTGTGGAGCAAGTCCTCTCAAAGGCAGTGCTGGGTGTTTGCAGTTGGAAATGCCCAGATTTGGGTGTTATTTGGGATTTCAGTGGTTTCACTCCCATCAAGGTGTTCTGGAGCAAAAACCTCTTCAAGAGCAGGGCTTGGTGCCTCTCTCTCCTCTGGAATCGTGTCCCTGTCCCATAGGTGGCCAGTGGCATCTGCAGCCAACAACTTCTTTTTGCTGGGATGTAGGATGACATTCCAGTAATGTTCTAAACTAAAAGAGGAAAGATTTAGATCAATGGTTAAGAAGGAATTAATTCCTCCTGTGAAGGTGTGGAGGCCCTGGCACAGGTTTCCAGAGAAGCTGTGGCTGCCCCTGGATCCCTGGAAGTGTCCAAGGCTGGGTTGGAGCTTGGAGCAACCTGGGATAGTGGGAGGTGTCCCTGCCTGTGGCAGGGGGTGGCACTGAATGTCCTTAAGGTCCCTCCCCATCCAAACCATTCCATGGTTCTGTGGATCTCACACTCCACTCAACACTTCAGGCATTCCTTGGGTTTCTTTGGGAGCCCTTCACCAATCTGCTGCTCCTGTAGGATTGCATTCCATGTATTATTGTATATTCCTTATATTCAAGGGCAGGAGGGCTGGGAGCCTCTTTGTAAATCCAAACCCAGTGATTCCTGAGGATCCAGCAGGAATTGAAGGCTCTGCCACAATTCCAGCTTGGTGTGGCCTTGGTGGGACTTGGAGGCTCTTCTGCCCTTCTCTTAATCAATCACCAGCCCAGCTTTAATTACTGGAAGTAGTTTTAAACAAATTTATGTTTTCTGATGCATCACAGAGCTAAGGAGTTTATTTACCCATTGACTTTGATAATGAGTAATGATTGAAAGAAGCTAATTAAAATAATGGGTGTTAATTGTGCTGCAGCACTGGTGCAGGTGGAGGAGACTTCACCTTCAGCTTTGCTTGTGCCATTCCTGGAGCTGCAACCACCAGGATTTAGAAATGCAGAGATTCCCAGGAGAATTCAGGGACATTTTACCTCAGTCTGAATTTTTCAGGAGGATCAGATACTCCTGAACATTCACAGATTTTGCACAAAATAATTTATGACACAAATCTTAGAGGGGGAAGAAGTGAGGCAAAACCTTTCTGTAGAGAGGTTGGGTTGTGGTTTGGTGTTTTCCTTCCTTTTTTTCCAAGTGGATCTGATCATTTACCAGATTTGAATTTGCAGACTCTTGGTGTGGCTTTCCTCTCAAAGCGACACCGTCAGGTTGAATTTGTGGTTAAATTGGGAAAAGTCCTTTTCCATCATTTCCAAGAGAGTTGTTAAGGTTGGAAAAGATCTCCAAGATCAAGTCCAACCTGTTTTAAACTAAAAGTTAAGTCAGGCCTTAGTCCTGCTCTGCTGTTGGGTATGCACACTGAGCTGTGTTCCCATTCAAGCTCATGTGCACAGAACAGCACAGAGAAAACAGTAAAATATTAATAAAATATGTGAAATTTCACAAAACTCCCCCAAAATGCTGGTTTGAGATCAAATTTGATTTGATGGTGTTGTTTCATCCCCAGGATTTGTGTTTTCTTTGGAGCTTGGAGAAGCTCAGCTTGGGAATCTACAGAATTTTGTTGAAGTTGTGGTTGGACCATGGAGTCCAGACACATTCCCATGTTTTAGATGTGGATTCTCATCCTCTCTGTGTATTTATTAATGAACCTCAGGTCGTGGTCTGGTTGTAGGGATGGGGCTGGATCTCACAAGTTTGGAGTAATCCCAGCAAATCCACCCCAAAAAAGCAGGATTGTGACACGAGGCTGTGACAGCTCATTTTTTCTCCTATAAAACAATTTTAGGCAAACTGGGAGCTGGGAATTTATCCTGTCCTGAACTTTTTCATGGCTCTGGGAGTTAACTACCTCTGTCCAACTCTCACCTCACGAGGTGCCACCAAAGCCCAGCCTAGATGTCTAAAAGACAAATCCAAGCTGGAAGGGGGATGGCTAATTCACCCCCAGGTGCCTTTCCCAGCACATCCAAGCTTTGGAAAAGCAGGGATTTTGGAGTGGTGGAACACCTGGGGGGCGGGAGGGTCGGAAACATTGTCCTCTCCAGCCTTGCTGATGACCCCCTTGTAATTTCCACCGTTTCCATCCAGCTTCTCCGGGCAGCCAGAGCTGACCAAGGGGCTCCTTTTCTCCAACTCCGTGCAGAAGAAGGGAGAGGACATAGCACCAAGAAGATGGTTGGGAAGCTGGCTGATGCATGAGCAGTGTGATAGGTGAAAGGAGGACAGAGGTGGTTAACTCGGGGATGCCGACGTTATTTTGGTGCGTCCATTGCCGGCAATGGACGTCGCTCCGGGGAAATCCCAGCTCCTGGCCTGAAAGGATTTAAGTGAGCTTAATTTTTTTCTCTACCTCTACACACAGGACTTGTAAGTCCTTCCAGGGCTCCCAATACTCCCTGACACCACACACACTGCCACTGGTGAGTTTTCAGCCCGGGCTCGTGGGCGCCGTTCCCGCTCTCCGAGGAAGCGCTGCCTGGTTTCTCCCGGGCTGAAAACTCCCTCCCAGTGCCCAAGGCTGCCTGCTGCACACCCAGCAGGGCCACATGGTTCTCCCAGGTGGATTGTGCTCAGGTAAGGCTCTGTGGGCTGATCCCTGATGGCCAAGTGACCTCTTGGAATCACCAGGACACGCCGTAGGGCCAAGCTTGGGAAGCTCTTCCCAACGTCCTCTTGAGGGCTGAGGTTGAGTAGCTGAGCTGAGGGACAGAGAGGATGTTTTGGGGCTGCTCTGCCTCACTTTGGAGCTTTGGGAATCTTCCTCTGCCCTCACCTTCTGGGAAAGGGCAGCTCTGAGGATCCCTTGTGACTTGGAGAAGGTCTTGGTTTTAGCAAAAATCTTTTGGAAGAGCCAGTCTTGGGTTTAAAAGGTTTTAGTTGGATACTTCTGGCCTTGGGAGTGTTTGCAGTGACTTGGAGCTCAAGGCTGAGTCCTCACCCTGACTTGGGCCAAAGTGGACTTTTTTTTTTTTTTTTTTTCTTTGCACCCATCTGGGAGCTTAATAATCATGGAATCAGGGAATTGGTGAGATTGGAAAAGCCCTCAGAGATGATTGAGTCCAACCATCCCCCAGCACTGCTGAGGCCACCACTGTCCCCTGTCCCCAAGTGCCACATCCACTTTTAAATTTGGGATTTTAAATCCCTCCAGGAATGGGGACTCCCTCCTGCCCTGGGCAGCTGTGCCAGGGCTTGACAACTCCATTCCATGAGGAATTTTCCCAATATCCAACCTGAACCTCCCCTGGAAGCCATTTCACCCTGAATGGGACATCTTGGGTGACCAAAGGCAGCTGAGCTTCCATCTTCCCCATGGATGATCTTTCCAAGATCTGATTTATCCTGGTGAAGCCCCTTGAAGCTGCTCTTGCCTGTCCCTTTCCTGGAGTGCCTGGCTCTGGCTCTGGCACACATATCCCATGCTTTAATCAGGAATTTTATAATTTGTTATAACTTAGAGCAAGAAATAGTTGGGGAAAACAGTAAGATTGGGGAATGGCCAGGCTGTGGTTTGCTGTGGGATTTTCTGGCCTTCAAGCAGGGGTTTCATGGTGTTGGTCCTTCTTCTTGCTCTGCTCCATCCCTTGAGAGGAGAGAGAGGGGAGAGACAGGAGAGAGGATCCAGCCTGGCTCAGGATGGATTTGGTTGTGTTGTGTTCCTTCAACAAGTCAACAGAAGTTCATGAAATCATAGGATAAACTCATGGAATCACTGAGGTTGAAAAAGACCTCCAAGGTCATTAAATCCACCTGTTAATTCAGGAGTGACTGGCAGCTGAGGGACAGATTGGTGGAGAAGTTTCCTTCAAGTTACAATCTTCCATTCCCACTGAACCCTTTGAGTAGTGACTCCATCCTGCAGCTCTCTTCCCTTTCCCAAGCCAAGGCTGGGTTGTGCCTGAGGCTGAACAGCCTAAATCCCATTTTTTCCCCTCTCTTTTGTGTCAAACAGACTCGTGTCACTTTTCCTTCTGCATTTAATTTTCTGTGCTGGGAGCTCAGGAGCCGTTTGGAGCCCGTTAGCGGCGATTGAGGAATTCTGCAGCTTCTGTTTCCAAAAATAAAATCAGCTTTTCTTGGGAGTTTCCCCAGCCTGGCCTGACCACCATCTGCTTCTCATGGAGCAATTTGGACAAATCCCTCTGTTTGTTCCTGGTTCAAAGCCTTTGCTGCCTCCATCTTCCCACATGGGATGGATGCTGAGTTTCTCTCCCACAGCACGGAGCTCACTCCTTGCTCAAAATTATCTTGGGTTTTGGGCTGCCTGGGCTTTTTAGGGCTGCCCAGTTTGTTGGGCTGGATCCTGGAATGGGATCCCCCAATGTGCTGGTGGAGCTAAAGCAAGGCATGGCAGGATTGCAGAGTCCCAGGTGCTCCTTCTCCTCCTTCTCATCCCACTGAACCTTTTCCTGGTGATTTTCCATTCCCCATCCTGCTCTTTAATGGGACAGATCTTTTTGAGGAGCTGGGAGTTGCTGTAGTTCAGCTTTTCCCAACATTTGTGTTTTCTTTCTGCTCTGGGCAGTTCATCCAGGATCCCATTCCTTGGTGGCTCCAGAGAACAACTGAGCTGACTTGGGGGGATTTTTTGGATGTGCTGATCTGAAAATGAACATTTTTGGGAGTTTAATATGGGAAAGAAAGAAAAAAAAAAAGGCAAAACTGGCTGGAAGATGATTTTGGGGCTTCAGAGCCTGCCCCTGTTGTCTCCTCCATCCCACATGAGGAAGTGAGAGGCAAAGTCATCCCCATGGAATTCTGTAGGAAAATAAAATTAAATCCATAGATTATGGCTGGATGGGGCTTGGAGCACTCTGGGATAGTGGGAGGTGTCCCTGCCCATGGTTGGATTTGGATGAGCTTCAAGGTCCTTCCAGCCCAAGCCATTCCAAGATTCCATGATTGGGCATTATAGGGATTACATCATTTATAAATATATCAATCCTGTATAATTATGGGCTCATCATGCATCCCTCCCCCTCCCAAACATGGAGCTGCTCCTTTGTTTCTTTACATTTCATCAAAAAACACCCTGGATTTGGAGTATTGTAGCCCATAGCAAACACATAAATAAATTTTAAAAACTTTAAAGGGCATTTTTGGGGAATTTTAATGCCTTTTTTGTGTAGATGCTTCAAACTCCACGTGCTGTGTTTGGGCTTCACAGAAAAGCAATTTTTCTTTAAAAACCTAAAAATCTTGGCCCAAATCCCTTTTTTTTGAGCCAGCAGCAGCACTTTTGAAGTGGTTTTGCCTTGTGGACAAACCACAACAGGGTTTCTTCTCATTTTCCTTTTTTTTTGCTAAAGGAAATTCTCATTTTTAGCCCATCCAGAGCTGGGGGTGGACATGTTGCTAATGAGCCCCCTGAGCCACCCGTTAATTAATTCCCAAACAGCTTTAAAAACTCAAGGAATTAAAAGAAAAAAGAGGATATTCTGTAAAATCTGAAAGTCAAGTCAAGGTAAACTCCACATTTCTGAGCATGTGGAAATTTAAATTCCCAACTGGAGCAGCCTTCACCCCCCAGGAACAGTTAAATCCATCTTTTTCCCCACTCTGCCTCATCCAGGGCTTAAATTAAAGGAGATTTTAGGGAAGGTGCCCTGGGAAAGCTGGAATGTCAGCACAGTTCCCCAAAACAATTTATTTGTGTTAAACTGAGCATCTCCTTTATGATTTAATGGAGTTTTTTTGGGATGCAGCTGTTGCTCCATCAGGGATGTACAAACCAGCTGGTTCATCACATTCTGCTGGAAATAATTGGGTATTCTTGGGAATATTGTATTCCTTCAGGAAGGGAACAGAGCAGGGGCTTGATAGAAGCTGGAATTAAACAAAAATGAGCTTTTTTTTCCAACTTTCCAACCTTGGACAGTCAGGAATGCTGTAAAACCTCTGTAGGATCATGAGCATCACTGAGGTAAAATGGGATTTACACTGGGAATGCCAGAATATTCCAATTAAAAATACAGTGGAGCATGGAAAGGTGCTAATAAACCTCATTTCTTAATTGGAGGGATGCAAAGATACTTCCAGTGACATGGGAAGAGTTGTTCCTGCCCAATCCAGGGGGGTTTAACAAGGATGTTGTGCTAAACCTGGACTTTAGGGAAGTTCTGATCCTCATTCCCAGCTCTTCTTCCCTTTCTTCCCACGGTGCCATCTCCACCTGGAGCTGCCAGGACCTTTGTGATCATCCAGTGCCACCCCTGCCATGGCAGGGACACCTCCCACTGTCCCAGGCTGCTCCAAGTGTCCAACCTGGCTTTGCATTTTCCAGGGATCCAGGGGCAGCCACAGCTGCTCTGGGAATTCCATCCCAGCCAGGAATTCCCAATTCCCAATATCCATCCATCCCTGCCCTCTGGCAGTGGGAGCCATTCCCTGTGTCTGTCCCTCCACCCCTTGTCCCCAGTCCCTCTCCAGCTCTCCTGGAGCCCCTTCAGGCCCTGCAAGGGGCTCTGAGCTCTCCCTGGAGCTTCTCCTCTCCAGGTGAACATTCCCAGCCTGGCTCCAGCAGCTGTGGGGCCTCCTGGATCTCTCCAGGTCTTTCCTGTGCTGAGGGAGGAGCTGGATGAGCAGAGTTTGGAGTTTGCTGCTGTTGAAGGTGTGGTGGGTGTTGGTGTCTGATCTCAGCAGGTCCTTGGTCAAAGGGGTCACTCAGAGCTGGGCTGGGTCCTGCTGCTCATTTCATCAGACCTTGGGGACATCATGGAAATGTGAACCTGTCCCCAGTGAAGCCCAGGGATGGTCCATGAGCACATGTTGGCCACCAGAGCCAGGACCACAGAGCCATGGGATGTCTCCAGGCAGGAGGGATCTGTGGGAATCACCCAGCCCAACTCCCTGCTCCTTTCTGGGTTACCTCAAACTGCCCTGGAGAGCAGGGCAGGGACAGCAGGAGCTGCTGCTGGGACACTCATCCATCACCATGGAGCTCTTGGCCCAAAATTCCACCAAAATTCCACCAAAACCCACCAAAAATCAAACCCTGAGCAGAGGAAATATATGGAAAGCATCACAAAAACCCCAGAACTTTCCTTCAAGAGACCCTTTTTTGGTGGTTTGTTGTGAATGATGTATGATTTATGAATGGTTTGTATGATTTTCTGTGATTCTTGGCTGTTTGGGGTGGTTTTGGGAGCAGCTGGAATTCTGACCCTGCTCATGCCTTTTCCACAGGAGGTTTATCGCATCCCCAAGAAGAGCCAAGCAGAAAAGGAAAACAGTGGTGAGTCCTCACCTTTTCCCAGATTTTCCTCTGCTCCCATGAAACTGCTTCATTTTCCCAGTTTGGAATGGCAAAGGATGTTCTGCCTCCACACCCCCTCCTCCTGGGAAACAGCTCTGGGAATAGGGAGGATAATCTGAGCAGTGGGTGGGGGGAGATGGGGCCCTGAGGGTGATATGGAGCAACCTAGAATTAAAATCATGGAATTGGAGAGCTTGGAAAAGCCCTCAAGATTGAGTCCAGCCATCCCCCAGCACTGCCAAGGCCACCCCTGATCCATATCCCCAAGTGTCACATTCACATGGCTTTTAAATCCCTCCAGGGATGGGGATTCCACCACTGCCTATCCCTAGCCAGCCTTTTCCACGAGAAACATTCCCAATATCCAACCTGAATGTCCCCTGGCACAACTTGAGGCTGTTTCTAAGAGAGGGGGAGCTCTTAACACCCAAATGATAAAAATTCCCTCCTTTTTTTCCCCTGTTTTCCCAACAGCTGATCGTGGGAGAGATCAGACCCCCACTCCCAAAAACCCCATCCTGAGCCGAGAGCGGGACCCGGAGAGGCAGAGCCAGAGCAAGGAGAGGAAGAGGAGGAGAGATTCCCTGTCCCCTCCATCCTCAGCCTATGAGAGGGGCACCAAGAGGCCAGAGGACAGGCAAGTGGTGGCAGGGAGCTGCCATATTCCAGGGTAAAATCTCCAGGAAAAACCATCCTGGAATGCTCCAGGGCTGGGGAAGGGAGTTTTCTCCTGGAGGAATCCTGGTGGTGAGTTGGGTGGTTCTTCTCTGGGATGAGCTGCACCTCCATCCTCAGGTGTGGTTTGGGAATGGGGTGGGAGATGAGGGAAGTCCTGCCAGCTCCTGCACAGAAATTAGGGATCATGGAATGGTTTGGGTTGGAAGGATCTTAAAGCCCATCCAGTCCCACCCTGTGCAATGGGGACACCTTCCACTGTCCCAGGGTGCTCCAAGCCCTGTCCAGCCTGGCCTGGGACACTGCCAGGGATGGGTAATCCAGGAATTCCAGGATGCAGCTCTCATAATGCAAAGAGCTCCCTGAGTCCTTCCAAACCCATTCCCTTCTGCTCCACCTCTTCCCAGTGTGCTGGGAATGATTCTGAGCTTGGAGCAATCCGTGCCCAGTGCCCAAACCAGGATTTCTGACTCCAAAACTTCCTTGATTGAGTAGTTATTCCCTAAAAATACCTGTAAGGACAGCAGTCCAGGTGGGTGTGATCCCAGCAGGCTGTGCCAGGTCTCCTGCCTTCCCTTGGGAGTGGTGGCATCCTTGCCATGGCTGAACATGCAACTCCTAATGAAGAGAAGGAAAATATTCCATGTCTTGCAGTTCAGAGAGAATGGAGATCGTGTTAAAGGCAGCAAAAATACCATGGAATTTCCTGTAAAGAAGTCACTTCTCTGTTGTCCCTCTCAAAGCCACTCCATAATTAGGGAACAATTGGTGCCGAGTCAGCCAGACGAGGAAACCTCGAGTTGAGCTGAGCTGGGAAAGTTGGAAACATCTGGATAAAAAATACAGATGGAAATCTATCCCTCTGTAACGAGGCTGGAAACATCCCCAGGAAGTAAATCCTGGGTTTTGGGGGTTGTTTTAAACAGAACAAGCATTTTTTTGGGTGAGCAGTTGCTGCCCTGTGCTGTGTCCATGTCAGTGAAGGACCAAGTTCCTTCTCTGGGAATGTTCTCCCCACTCTGAGTATCCCTCTTTGTCATCCCAAGGATTTAATAAGGAAAATAAACAAATAGATGGAGAAAGGAAAACTAAACCTTCACTTTCCTTCTTCCCACTCCCTCCATGGCAGCTGCTTCTCTTCCAAACTCTCCAGGCAGTGCCAGGAAAGACTTTAATTAGGGAAATCAAACTCCTCTGGGCAATGAGGTTCCCATTAACGGATCCTGCAGCTCCTCTGGGAATGCCAGGAAACAGCTCCAGCAGATCTGTTGGTAGCAATGTGCTTTTGATATGTAAATGGATCCCAGGAACACAGAATATATGGAGAATATCCTGGATGCTTTGTAGAATCCATTATGTTAAGGCTCCAAAGCATTTTTCCTTGTAATCCCTGTTTTACCACACTCGTAACGTCTGGAAATATCCACCTTTGATCTGAAATTTTCCTTGGCTGGGCTTTGATCAAAGTCCTTAGGCTTTTTTTTTCCCCTCCTCCCTTAATTCCCTGGAAAAATCCCTCCAGCTGCTGTGCATTTTGGGATGAAAACTCTTAAGGAATTAAAAAAACCCATCCACACCATTATTTTTTGAAGCTGAAGCTGCGGTCTGGGAACGAGCAGAATTCCAAACAGGAATGTGCTGCTTGTGATTCCCTTGTTCTTTGCTGTGTCTGCAGCTCCCATGTGGGAGTTCTGGATTAGAAAAATGGAATTCTCACCCCAGCACTGGAATTTGGGGGGGAAGTTGCTGCATTGTGAGTTTCCCCTGTTTGGGAGCCTCTTCCAAATTCCTTGTTTGTCCTGCCTTGGGTAAACACGGCAGAGTGTTTCCAGCAGGGCCTGTTTGGGATACCCTGCAGATTGAGACCTTTCCTTGGGTTCTTTTGGAGATGTTCTGTCCCTCTCCAGGTATCCTTTGGACACCTTCTGTGGCATCCTTGCATCTCCATCAGCACCAGGCTGATGTTGGCTCATCCTCTGCCCTGGCTCCCCGTGGATGAGCAGGACCAGTGGATGTTCTGTTGAGTTGGTCAAACAGCTGGAAAAAAAAGGAATGTTTTTAGGAATTCATGCTGTTGTTGGACAACCCAGGTTTTCCACTGTCCCTTTTGCTGCTGCAGCTTCCTGAGGCCTCACAGCCTCTTTCCCTGCTCCCTCTCTCCCAGGTACGACACCCCAGCATCTTCCAAGAAGAAAGTCCGGCCCAAGGACCGCAACAAGCTTTCCACGGAGGAGCGCCGCAAGCTCTTCGAGCAGGAGGTGGCCCAAAGGGAAGCCCAAAAACAACAACAGCAGCTCCAAAACCTGGGAATGACATCCCCCCTTCCCTACGACTCCATGGGCTACGGAACATCCCACCACAGCTTCATGGGCTACCCACCAGGCTACCCCATGCAGGCCTACGTGGATCCCAGCAACCCCAACGCGGGCAAGGTGCTGCTGCCCACGCCCAGCATGGACTCCATGTGCTCTCCGGCGGGCTACGAGCATTCCCAGCCTCTGGTGGGGCACGCGGCGGAGCCGGCGCTGAGCGCCCCGCAGCCGGTGCCGGTGGTGCAGCACGTGGCCAGCAGCAGCAGCCTGGAGGTGGCCACGCCGCAGTACGTGGCGCAGGGCGAGGCCGCGGCGCACCAGGAGCCCGGCGTGGCCGCCGTGCTGCCGGTGCCCGCGGCCGGGGCGGTGCAGGGCCAGAGTTACGGCGTGTGGGATTCCAGCCAGCAGCCCGTGGCTGTGCAGCAGCCCTACTCCCCAGCCCAGTCCCAGCCTGCCATCTACTACCAGGGCCAGACCTGCCAGACCGTCTACGGAGTGACCTCGCCCTACTCGCAGACCACCCCGCCCATCGTCCAGGTAATTCCACCTGGGAACACCCAGGGAACCCACAGGTACTCACTCTCTGTTGCTTCTCTTACTGGAGCATCTTCTCAGCTCTTCTCAGAGAAATTCCTGCCCAAGAGTAGGAGAAAAGCACATTCCAGGGTATTTTCCATTTACAAATGGCATAAATTGGAGAATCTTGAAATCCTGGAATGTGGGGTTGGAAGGAATCTTAAAAAATATCCAGTGCCACTCACTGCCATGGACAGGGACACCTTCCACTCTGCCAGGCTGCTCCAAGCCCTGTCCAAGCTGGCCTTGGACATTCCAAGGGATGGGAGATACTGAGCACATCCAAGGATGGGGAATATTGAACATATCCAGGGATGGGGAATACTGAACACATCCAGGGATGGGGAATATTGAACACACTCAGGGATGGGGAATACTGAACACATCCAGGGATGGGGAATACTGAGCACAACCAGGGGTGGGGAATATTGAACAGATCCAGGTGTGAGGAATATTGAACACATCCAGGAATGGGGAATACTGAACATATCCAGGGATGGGGAATACTGAACACATGCAGGGATGGGGAATATTGAACACACCCAGGGATGGGGAATACTGAACACACCCAGGGATGGGGAATACTGAACACACCCAGGGATGGAGAATACTGAACACATCCAGGGGTGGGGAATACTGAGCACACCCAGGGATGGGGAATATTGAACACACCCAGGGATAGGGAATATTGAACACATCCAGGGATGATGGTTCCGTAGTTTCTGGGGCCTATCAGGAATTTGCAACTTGCAGGAATATTTTTGGGTTTTTGACTGTTGAAGGGAGATTTGTGGATAAAAGCTGAGTAAAATGTGGATGTGGGAGCTCAACTTCCACTGGTTTTTGGAACTGGAGTCTGGAGCTACCAGAATTAATTATATTACAAAAATCTAAGGATAATATTAAGAAGGAATTCCTGTCTGGGAGGGTGGGGAGAGGCTGGGATGGAATTCCCAGAGAAGCTGTGGCTGCCCCTGGATCCCTGGAGGATCCCTGGAGGTGTCCAAGGCCAGGTTGGTGCTTGGAGCACCGTGGTCTGGTGGAAGCTGTGCTCCTGCAGTAAAGGATTTTTTTCTGGGGGGAAAGCAGCTGAGTGTGATTCCCTGATTCTCTGTTCCAGAGCTATGCCCAGCCAGGTCTCCAGTACATCCAGGGCCAGCAGATCTACACAGCTCATCCACAGGGAGTCATTGTGCAGCCCCCCACAGCTGTCACCACCATCGTGGCAGCTGGGCAGCCCCAGCCCATCCAGCAGGTGAGGATCCAGAGGGATGGGAAGGGTTTTCCTATGGAATAAAGAGCTGCCAGGGCACTTTCTGTGATCCCTCCCAACTTCCTCTTCATCCCTTCTGTGCTGTTTGCAGCAAGAGCTGGTGGTCAGCAACAACCTCCTGGATCTGCCTCCGCCTTCCCCTCCCAAACCCAAAACCATCGTCCTCCCTCCCAACTGGAAAACAGCCCGGGATCCTGAGGGCAAGATCTACTACTACCACGTGGTCACCAGGTGGGTGTGGACATGGCTGTCCCCTGTCCCCAAGTGCCACATCCCCAGGGCTTTGAGCTCCCTCTGGGATGGGCACTCCACCCTTTCCATGAAGGAGTTTTCCCAGTCTCCAACCTGAACATCCCTCTTGTTCCCTCTTGTCCTGTCACTTGTTTTTTGGGACAAGAGCCCAGCTCCCTCCTCCATAGGAGGAAACATGATTTTCCCAATGTTTTTCCTACACCTTTCCCATCAGTTTTGGAAAAAAAAAAACAAACAGGTTTTGGATCAATCCCTATGAATTTACCTGAAGTTATAATGACTTTTAAGCTTCTAAAAAGGTCTTTTAAGAAATTTCTAACTCCCTGGGAGGTGTGGATGGGGATCCACCTCTCAGGGGATAAGCTGGAAGATTTTCTTCCGTATCCATTTCCTGCTGTCAGTTCTTCTGGCACACAATTCCTTGCATCCATGAATCTTTTCCATTTCCCTTTTGGATTCCTCTCTGCTCCCTGACACACAGCAGAGCAGGAGACCCTCAAACACCTGGAATTCAAACCAGTGGAGCAGGAATTGGTGAATTGTGTTGTTTGGAAGTGTCAGGATGGGATGAGGAGACCCAAGGGAGCCTTGGTGGAGGCTGAACCTTCCCTGGGCTCTGCTGGGATGTTCCCACCTTTCCATGTTGGAAATCCCATCCTGGTGACAATCCCACAGTGTCACCATGGTAGAAAATGGTGCAGATTCCCATTTTTCAGTTCTTACTCTTTGATTTAACCTTTTCCAACTTAGAAACCTTCAAGTTAAGAGCCAGGCTGTGAATTCCACGTGTCAGGAATTCTGATGGAACCCTGATGTCCCAGCTGATGGGATCATCCATGAGCAGGTCCCAGTTTCTCTGAGGAGGTGACAATTTTCTGTTTTCCTTCCTCCAGACAAACCCAGTGGGATCCTCCAACCTGGGACAGCCCTGGGGACGACGCCAGCCTGGAGCACGAGGCTGAGATGGACCTGGGCACCCCCACGTATGATGAGAACCCCATGAAGGTGAGGGAGGCAAATCCTTGGGATGGACCATGGGGTGGGAGCTCAGCGTGGAGCTGGGAGGTGGCAGAGGGACAGAAGTGACCCCAGATCCTTTGGAGTGGCTCCACTGGCCACACTCAGGGCTCGAGTGGACAATGGACTTCCCTGAAGTTCTGCCCTGTGTGTGGAGCTGGCCAGAAAAATGGGAATGAGGTGGAATAACATTGGAAAAGAACAAACTAAGGGTGTAGCTCAGGAGCCTTTCCCATACCTTTCTGATTCCTTAAAAAGCTGGAGAAAGTCCATGGACAGAAAAGAATCAATTCTGCTGCTCTGGTGCTCCCACATTCCCGGGATTTTCCTGGAGCTGTTGTCCATCCTGCAGCACCCAGGAATATCCCACATGGCTGCTGTTGCTTTTCCATGTGCTGCCAGGATCCCAGGGGTTAATCCCATTCCCAGAATGCCTCTGAGTGCTCCTGCCAGGATTCCTGGCGAGTTCACTCCAATGAAATTATGAACAAATATCTTCCTGGAAAAAAGTTAATTGGAAGATGAGCTCAGAGCTGGCACTCCCTGCTCAGCCAGGGGGCTGCTGCCTCCACAGAGGAATCCAGGGAAGCCTTTTCAAGGATTTTTACCCCTGGATCAGTGTCACATTTATCCCATGACATTCCCTGATATTCCAGGATCTTGGGGTTACAAATATTGTTTGCAGATATTTGCAAATGTTGGGGTTGCAGATATTGGGATTGAGCAAGAAGATGTGAGTTAGAGGCTCTGAAGGGAGATTGGAAACTGGAATAGCTGGGAAATGCATCCCTGTGGAGGGATGAGCTGCTCAGTGGTGGAGAGCAGCTTGGAGATGTTTGGGAGCATCCCTGGGATGGGAAGAGGTGCTGAGGAGAAGATTGGGATTTTCTGAGCAAGGAAATAGAGCTGTGCTGGTGCTTTCCAGCTTGGGAGATGTTTTCCTGTGGAATTTTGGGGGTCTTGGTGCTGCCTGCACAGCAGAGGGAGCAGCAAGAAAAGGCACTTCCATAAATGTGGGCTTTTATCCCATAAATTGGGATAAAGAGGAGCCCTCCAAGGGCTTCACCTCAGGCTGGACATGAACCAGCTGCTCCTTCCAGGTTTTGTTGCTCTCTCCAAACCCAAAATCCCTGAATTTCCCTGAATCCACGAATCCCTCATCCCTCAATGAGCCATGACTCTGGCTGACCTCAGGCTGAGCTGCTTCCTACTCACTCCAGAGCTTTCATTCCTTTTTTTTCTGGGCCAGGATGGCCTGAAGGTCGGGTTTTTCCTGGCACTGAATTCCCATGGTTGCAGCTCCTGCCTCTGATGCTTCCACCCTGGAATTACAACCACATTCCTTGGATTTTTTACCCTCCTCCCCACCCCACACCTTTCCCAGATGGATTAAACCCACCCAGGAGGGATTAAACCCACTGGCACCATCCAGCAGCTGCTGCTGCTATTCCCAGTGTTCCTGGGCCGTGGGGGAGGATTTTGATGGACAGGCACAAGAGGAGTGGCAAGCCAGGATCACTATTCCCTTTAAAGCACACTTGAAATCTTGTTTTTCCCTTGGAAAAAGGGCTTTCCTGAGGGAGGAAGGCCAGCAGGGACACTGGGCTGGATGCTGAAGGTTTTGCATCCTTTTAGATGGAAAATTTGAATTTGGGATGAGTTTGTCTCTGCCCATTGGTTCTCCATGGAAAGGTTGGTGTCAGTGGAGCAGATCCCAGCTGCTGGAAAAGAGAATCTCACTCAGGCTCCTACAGGTTTTCCCAAACATTTAACTTCTTGATCCCATCCCAGGCTGGTTTTCCCCCCATCTTTGTGGCTTCTCCATTCCCATCTCCTCCAGAGTCTGGAAAACAGGGACAGCACCATTCTGGGGATTTTCCTATGTTAGTTTTCCTGGCAGCCTTTGGATTGCAGGATTCACTTTGGAGGGGTGAGGGAGGAAGGCCTTGATAAGGAGATTTTGATCTTAAAATAAATTTAAATAGAATTTTAGCCTAAAATTAGGAAGAATTCTCCAAGGAGGAATTGGCACCTTGGCACAAGGAGGAGCTTGGAAATGGAGTTTTCATTTCTCCTCCTCATCTTTCCCTGCCAATTTTGACACTGATTTTTGCCCTCATCCCACATGGAGAGAGGATGGATGGGGAAGGGTTTGGGGACAGAGAAGGGTTTGGGGATAGAGAAATGATTGGAGGAGAAGGATTGGGTGAAGGAGAAGGATTTTGGGGTGGGGAAGGGATTGGTGGAGAAAGATTTGGTGGTGAAGAAGGGATTGTTGATGGAGAAGGATTTGGGGGTGGAGAAGGGATTGGTTATGGAGAAAAGTGATGGAGAAGGATTTTGGGGGTGGGGAAGGATTTCATGATGGAGAAAAGATTGGTAATGGAGAAGGAATTTGGAGGTGGAGAAGAATTTGGTGGGGAAAGGTTTGGGGATGGAGAAGGATTTTGGGGTGGAAGAGAATTTGGAGGTGGAGAAGGATTTGGGGTGGTAGAAGGGTTTGGGAGTGACAAAGGGTTTGAAAATGATGGGTTTGGGAATGAAGAGGGGTTTGGGAATTACTGGTTTGGGAAGAAGAGGGGTTTGGGAATGACAAAGAGTTTGGGAAGGGATTGGGAATGAGGAGAGGTTTGGGAAGGATGAGGAATTTGGGAATGATGAGTTTAGGAAGGGTTTGGGAATGATGAGGGATTTGGGAATGACAAAGGGTTTGGGAATGGTGAGGGATTTGCCATGGAGCACTGCAGGGTTTGGTGCTGGAGCCATCCTGAACCATCTGCTCCCCATTCTCAGCCTTTTGAAGTGGCAGCCGAGCCTGGGGCCGGAGCTTTGATGTTCCTGCTCAGCCTCGGCCATAAAACCTCCCTGGCTGATTTACACCCTGTCCCTTTGCTCCCGGGATTTTGCAGCTCTGCCCTCCAGCCAGGCACATTTGTAGGGATTGAAAGGGATTTTTTTCAAGTGTTAATACTTCTAAAAAGTGGGATTTTTTTAATTAAAAGAAATATTGGGACATCATCAAAGAGCAGAAGGAGAAGGGAAACCTCCCCCAGCTTTCAAACCTTTAACAAATCCTTTTGCTCTTCCTGTCCTTACAATCCAAGTTGGGATGACCTGGATCCCAAAAAACGGTGCTAGTGCAGGGATGCTGTTTTTCCCTTCTTAGGCTCAAGGAAATCACAGAATTTGGGATGGGAGCGTGTGGGAGGTGGGTGTGGATCCAGCATGAAGGGATGGGCCCCAGGATGCAGCTGGAGAGGATTCTACTCCGTTAGTAAATCAGGGATCACTACTCAGGGAAGCAGCCAGAAATTCCGAGAAAATTCCCTTTATCTTGCCTGTAGCTAAAGATAATCCGTGTGAATGCTTGTGGGGGGCCCCAGCCCTCCTGGGGAATTCCTGAAGGAAAATCCACCACCACAGGACTTAGTCCCACTATGGACCAGCCTGACTGCCCCAGGACCCACTCCTGCTCTTTTTCCAGCTTTTTTTCCCAAAGCAAACAAGAGCAAGGAGTGGTCCCTGTGCCTCCCAGCCCAGGAGTGTGCTGGGAATTGTGCCAGGATTGGGCTGGGAAATGTGTTGGGACCAAGCTGGGGAGTGCCAGGAGCAAGGCTGGGAAATGCTGGGACTGTGCTGGGGACTGTGCTGGGGTCAGAGTGGGAATTGTGCCTGGATTGGGATGGGGAGCTCACCGAGACTGGGCTGGGAAATGCCTGCTTTGGGGTGTGGAGCATTCCAGGACTGGGCTGGGAAGCTCACCAGGAATGAGCTGGGAAGTGTGCCTGGATGGGGCTGGGATTGGGCTGGCAAGTTCACTGGGATGAACTGGAAAGCTCACCTGGAAGTTCACCAGGACTGAAGTGGGGAATGCACCAGGACTGGGCAGGGAAGTTTGCTGGGATAAGACTGGGAAGAGCACCAGGAGTGGGCTGGGAAGCTCATGGGACCAGGCTGGGAAATGCCTGGTTTGGGGTGGGAGTGTGCTGGCATTGATCTGGGAATTGTACCTGGATCAGACTGGAAATATGCTGGCCTTGGGCTGGGAAGGGCATTGGGAATGGGTTGAGGAGTGTGCTGGAATGGGCCTGGAAGCTCAGCAGAATTGGGCTGAGCAGCTCATTGGGATCAGGATGGGAAGATCTGGATTGGACTGGGGAGTGTGCTGGCACTGGGCTGGGAATGGGCTGGGAGTGTCCCTGAAAATGGGCTGGGAATGTCCCTGGGAATGGGCTGGGAATGGGCTGGGAGTGTCCCTGGGAATGGGCTGGGAATGGGCTGGGAGTGGGCTGGGAATGGGCGGGGAGTGTCCCTGGGCATGTGCTGGTA
>JAOTQP010001286.1:960004-972276 GCA_026413545.1 Cichladusa arquata
GGGAGGGTGGGGATAATGATAGGGAGGATAAGGAGGGTGGGGATGGTGAGAGGGAGGATGAGGAGGGTTGGGATGGTGAGAGAGAGGATGAAGAGGTGCTGGGGGGCGGGTGGGGATGATGAGATGAAGGATGAGGAGGGTGAGGATGATGAGAGGAAGGATGAAGAGGAGCTGGGAGGGATTCTGGGAAGATGCTGGAGGGATACTGGGGGAGAAACTGGGTGCAAGGGAGAGGATGTGGGATAATGGGAGGATGGTGGGGGATACTGGGAGGATGGGGAAAGACCTAGGGCTGATGAGGGGGTGCTGGGAGGGATTCTGGGAAGATGTCTGAGCGAAGTTGAAGGGTGCTAATGGAGAGGATGAGGGGGGTACTGGGAGGAATCTGTAGGAATAATGGAGGGATATTTGGGGGGGAAGTTGAGGAATGCTGAGGGGGAATATGGGGAATGCTGGGAGGGATACTGGGAAAATGCTGGAGGGATTCTGTGGGGGAATGCTGCGAGGATATTGGAGGGATATTGGGGAGAGGCTGGGGAGGAAGCTGGGGGAATGCTGAGGAAAACTGGGGCAGGGTTGGGAGATACTGGGTGGGAAGGTGAGGAAGATGGGGGGGCGCTGGGAGTGATGCTGGGAAGATACTGGAGAAACTGGGGGATAATGGGGAGGAAGCTGGTGGGATGCTGACAAGGAGGATGGGGGGATGCTGGAGAAAGATTTTGGGGTGAGGATGGGGAGATGCTGGCAGGAAAACTGGGTGAAGGTGAGGGGCACTGAGGGGACCCAGAGGGATAGAAGGGGATTCTGGGGAGACACTGGGTGGATACTGGGGGGCTCTGGGGTGACACTCACAGGGTTTTGTGCGTTTTGACGTGGGGGCGCAGGCGCAGCCCCAGCGCCCGGCAGCGCTCCCGCATCCTCTCGGCGTTCCCGCGCAGCGTGGCCAGGTCCAGGGTCAGCGCCGGGGTGGGCAACTGCTCCAGGGGGGCTCCCAGCCACGAGCTGGGAATGTGGGGAGGGGGTGGGAGCGGGAGGACCTGCTGTGAACCCACCCTGCACCCTCAGAATCCCCCCGTGCCCACCTCACACCCGCCCGACACCACCCTGGGTCCCTGTCCCCAGGTCAGGGCTCGGGCTCCCCCAGGGACCTGGCACGGGGGGGATTTTGGGTGGGGACGGTGCTGGGGCAGCCCCAGGGTGTCCCTTGCTCCTTGGGCACGGTCCAGCGCTTTCCTGGAGTCAGGTGGATGCTGGGACTGGGATATGGGAGAGTGGGAATCTGAGGAGTGGGACATGTGGGACACCTGGGACACCTGGGTCACCCTCGATAGGGATACTGGAAGCAGACATACCTGGGACTCGAATTTGTGGAACAGGGACACTTCTGACTGGGAAATCTGGGATGGGAAAGCTGGGATGGGACACCTGGGATTGGGAAATCTGGAATAGGAAACTTGGGACTGGGAAAGCTGGGATGGGACACCTGGGATGGGAAAACTGGGGCTAAGACACCTGGGACTGGGAAATCTGGGATAGGAAACCTGGGACTGGACACCTGGGATATGAAACCTGGGACTGGGAAATCTGGGATAGGAAAGCTGGGACTGGGGCACCTGGGACTGGGAAACTGGGATGAGAAACCTGGGACTGGGAAATCTCGGATAGAAAACCTGGGATGGAAAAGATGGGGTTAAGACACCTGGGACTGGGAAACTGGGATGAGAAACCTGGGCTAGGAAAGCTGGAACTGGGACACCTGGGATATGAAACCTGGGACTGGGAAATCTGGGATAGGAAAGCTGGGACTGGGGCACCTGGGACTAGGAAAGCTGGGATGGGACACCTGGGATGGGAAAACTGGGAGTGGGAAACCTGGGAGTGGGAAAGTTGGGACTGGGACACAGGGAAAAGGAACACTGGGTGCGGGGGAATCTTTAGGACAAGACGCCCAGAACTGGGTCACCTGGGCTGGGGCCACCCGAGCCCAAACCCGGCAGCAGGGACACCAATCCAACCTCCAGCGGGACGGGAACAGCCTCCAGCAGCGTGACCCCGTGTCCCCGCCGCCCCCGTGTCCCCTCCCTGCCCTGCCCACCTGTCCGTGTGTCCGTCCATGGCCGCGGCGGCTCCGCGGTGGCCCCGCGGGTGTCCCGGCCCCACGTGACGCGGTGGCACCGCCGCCAGAGCGGGGACAAGGGTCACTGGCAGCCGAGGGGCCTCGCCGGGGTGGCAGGGCCGGGGGAGGACACGGCCGGGACGGGCTGCCAAGCGCCGGGGACAGCGGGAGGGACACGGAGGGGACAGAGAGAGCGGGACGTGCTGCGGGGGCTGCGGAGACCCCCGGGCTGGGGACACGGGACAAACAGGGGGGGCTGAGACCCCCGAAACTCGTGACGTGTGTGAGGAGCTGCTGGGGACCCGCTGCCCCTGCCTGGGACATGGGGGGACACAGCTGACGCTGCTGAGAGCCCCTAAAGTTGTGACAGGGGGGTGCAGAGCTGCTGAGACCCCCCTAAACTCATGACACGTGTGGGGAGCTGCTGAGACCCCCCTAAACTCATGACACGTGTGGGGAGCTGCTGAGACCCCCCTAAACTCGTGACATGGGGGTGCAGAGCTGCTGAGACCCCCCTAAACTCGTGACACGTGTGGGGAGCTGCTGAGACCCCCCTAAACTTGTGACATGGGGGTGCACAGCTGCTGAGACCCCCCCTAAACTCGTGACACATGTGTGAAGAGCTGCTGAGACCCCCTCTACATTCATGACATGTGGGGAACTGCTGAAACCCCCCCATAACTATGACATGGGGGTGCACAGCCGCTGAGAGCCCCCCCAACTCATCACATCTAAGTCCAGCTGCTGCTGAGGACCCCCACACTCATGACAGGCGTGTGTACCCCCCAAACTTGTCACAGGTGTGCACAGGTGCTGAGGACCCCCACACTCATGACAGGCGTGTATACCCCCCAAACTTGTCACAGGTGTGCACAGGTGCTGAGGTCCCCCCCCACACTCGTGACAGGTGTGCAGAGCTACTGAGATCTCACAAACTCGTGACACGTGGACACAGAGCTGCTGAGTCCCACCCCACTCATGACACGAGTGTCCCCATGCCTGGCACAGCCTGTGCTGTCCCCATGGAGGACACCACAGTGGGGGGACACTGGGGGACACACACACACTCTGGGGGATTGTGCCCCCATCTTGGCACAGCCACAGGCCTCACACCTTGGTTTCTCACAGATATATTATTATTATTATTATTAACAATTCTTCTTCTGTAAAAGCTCTAAAAATTGATAGAAATAAAAAATAAGGGGAGGTGGACACCCACACGCTGCTGGCTCCTGGCCAGCGGGCACGGTGGGGAGGGGAGGGGGGGGTCTGTGCCACCCCCATTTCCCAGAGAGGGGTCCCCACCTCCTCCTGTCCCCCATCCTGCTGTAACATAATGGGAAGCGTCTCCCCAAAATCCAGGGGGGGCTGGACACCCCAGCGGGGCTGGGTAAGGCCACGGGTGTGGGGCGGGGCAGGGCTCTGGGGGCCCCCCAGTCCGTGTGGGGGGCTCTGGGGGCCCCGGGTGGGTGCCAGCCTAGGCCCTGCCCTCGCAGGGGTTGTACTCCGTCTCTCCGGCCGACACCTGCGAGATGCGCCGCGTGGAACGCCACAGCCGCCGGTGGAACTGGCCCGGCCGCACCTGGGGACGGGGGAGAGCTCCTTTCCCATCCCCAAATCCTTTATCCAGCCCCTTCCTCATCCCTTTCTCCATCCCCATCCTATCCCAAGATCCTCATCTGTTTCTCCATCCCCACCCCATTCCATTCCAAGATCCTTATCCCCTTCTCCATTCCCATCTCCTTCCAGTTCCTCATCCACTTCTCCGTCCCCATCCTCATCCTCTCCATCCCCATCCCATTCCAAGATCCTCATTCCCTTTTCCATCCCTATCTCCTTCCAGTTTCTCATCCCATTCTTCCTCCCCATTCCTTCCCAGGTGCTCATCTGCTTTTCCATCCCATCCTCTTCTTCCCTGTTTCCATCCTCGTCTTCCAGATCCTCACCCTTTTCTCCATTCCCATCCTCTTCACCGTCCCCATCCCCATCCCCTTCCAGATTCTCATTTGCTTCTCCATCCCAATGCCCTTCCCAAAACCCTTTATCCAACCCCATCTTCACTCCCTTCTCTACCACCATCTCCCTCCAGACTCTTATCCTCTTCTCCATCCCCAACTCCCTCCCATCTCCAACCCATCCCTATCCCACATCTCCTTCTTCATCCCACCCTGGTCCCCCTCAGCTGACACCGATGTCCCCACGCTGGGAACACCCAGAGGGGACCTAAGCCATGTCCCCATCCCTCCCTGACCTGGCTGGGGGTCCTGCTCACCTCTGCGGGCTGCCCAGCCCCCACCACGATGAGTTTTCCATCCTCCAGCCCCACCAGGATGTGGCTCTTCTCCTTGGTGACGGACACGCTGCGCACGGGCACCCGCATGGGCACGGGGGGCACGGCCGCCCTGAGGCTGGGGACACGCCATGGTGTGGGACAGCATGGTGAGGGACATGACCCATGGCATGGGACACCATGGTGAGGGACATGACCCATGGCATGGGACAGCATGGTGAGGGACATGACCCACGGCATGGGACAGCATGGCAGGGGACATGACCCATGGCATGGGACATCACGACATGGGACAGCATGGTGAGGGACATGACCCATGGCATGGGACAGCACAGCATGGGACACCCCGAGGGCGTGGTGGGGCCAGGCCAGGGCACAGCCATCGCTCACCTGTGGAGCTCACGGATCTCCAGGCCGCACTCTGAGGTCCCCAGCACCACGAAGGCCTCGGTCAGGCACATGGCTGTCACCTCCCGGTCCAGCGGGACGGAGGACAGGAGCTTCCCGTTCACCGAGTACAGGTGCAGCGCGAACCTGTCCTGGAAGGAGCACAGGGGGAGCGTGGTGCTGGTGGCTGGGAGGGGACAATGGGGACACCTGCACGTACCTTGGAGCAGGAGGGTTGCCCCACAGCGGTTTGGGCCACCACCTGTCCCTCCGGCCCCACAGCCAGGTGGGACAGGACGGCAGGGGGACAGCTCTCGCCGGGCGGCCGCAGGGAGCGGATGAAGAGACCCCGGCGCACGGTGTGGGTGATGATGGTGCCGTCCTGGGGGAGGAAGGGGACACAGGTGACCATGGCGGTGCCACTGCCCATGCCACGCCCACCCCATGGCCCCACCAGCTCACCTTGGAGCCGGACACGGCCATGTCCAGCTCGGTGCTGATGGCCACACACGTCACCTCGGCGTCGTGGCCGTACAGCACCTGGACGGGTTTGGGAGCCAAGCCGCTGGAAAAGCCACCCTGGCGTTGGGGACACGGGGACATCAGTGACCTGCTGGCAGTGCCCACCACGAGCTCCCCCTGCTCCTCCTCCCTACCTGCTGTAGGACCTGCCACACCATGCAGGTGGTGTCCCGCGAGCCAGAAATGAGGTAGATGCCGCAGAGGTCGAGTGACAGGCAGGTGACAACATCTGTGACAGCCAGAGGGACACCATGAGGTGCTGGTCCCCTCCCACCACGCTCAGCCCCCTGACTCCATGGGATGGCACCACAATGCGTTTTGGGATGTGGAACTGCTGCCAATCCCGTTCCAAGATGTATTTCGGGGTGTGGATGCTGCTGCTCCTCCTCACCCCACTCCAGCTCTGAGGTTGGAACCTGGATCGTGCCCAGGAGATGGAGAAACTGGGAGATGCCCCTCATGGTGTCACCTGCTCGTGGTGCCACCTGCTCATGGTGTCACCTGCCCCCCACCATGGCCCTACAGCCCCACCATCATCATCATCGTGAGAGGAGGATGTACCTATGTGCCGGGTGATGTGCCCCACGACCTTGCCCTTGGCCAGCGAGGTGACACGGAGGCTGTTGTCCCAGTGTCCCCCGCTGAAGAGCAGCTTCCCATCAGGGGACACGGCCAGCGTGCGGGAGCTCAGGTCGGCCCCGGGGGCGAAGGGGCCCTGCAGGAAGCGCTGGGTCCTGGGAGGAGGGATGTGGCATGGTGCTGCTGGATTGGTGCCACCTCCAGGGACCATCCCTGGGGACCCTGGGGCCCAGTGACTCACTTGGCGTTGGTGACAGTGGGGTCTTTGGTGAAGCTGAAGTAGTTGGAGATGTTCTTGTCGTAGGGCAGCCAGTTATGGGTCCCCAACAAGCCGTTGGCACTCACAGTGACCTGGGCAGAGGGGAAGGGGAGGTGACACTGCTCCCACTGCCAGGATCCTCCCTGGTTTGGTCTTGGACCACCAAAACACCCCCCTTCAGTTTCCCCAGACTCACCAGGATGTCGGGGGATCCCTGAGTGATGAAGGAATGCGCCTGGTTCTTGGGGACCACGGCCTGCACCAGGGCCACCCCATCGCTGATGCCCTGTGGGGACACAGCAGCTGCTGGGCACCCCCCTGGCCACCCCACCCCTCCCAGCCCTGCACCCCTGGGGGTGCCCTCACCTCCACAAAGAAGGACTTGAGCTGGTCCAGGTTCTCAAAGACGTTTGGGGAGCGGGTGTCGAGCTGGGCCAGCCTGCGGGCAGCGCTCTCTGCCGACAGCCGGGCTGGGTGGGGCTCCTGAGGGGGCAGGGCACCCATCAGAATGGGGGGGACCCCCCAAAAGGGGCTGTTTTTGTGGGGTGGGGGGGTCTGAGCTACCTTGAGCAGCTGGCAGGGCGTCTGCCCGAAGTTGCTGATGATGCCCTCCAGAGCTTTGCGCTGCGTCTCGTCCGTGATGGCGTCCAGGTCCACGGCCCCTGCGTTTGGGGTGGTCACAGTCACGGGGGGACCTGTCCCTGGTGGGTGTCCCCCTCCCTCTGCCCCACAGCTCACCCTCATAGGTGCAGTAGTAGAAGACGTTCAGGGCCTCCACGGCGGCCGGGCCGCGCTGTTTGTACCCAAAAATGAGGTCGATCCACTCGTGGAGGTGGGCGGAGACATATTCCGACTCCTGTCCAAGGATGGGGAGTCAGGGTGGGGTGGGAACGGCCCCAGAGCGCCCCCAGGGCTGAAGGGGCTCCCCCATCTCACCAGGGCTTTGCGGTGCTGGTGGATGAAGTCCTCGCGGGACCGTGCCCACCGCGGCAGCACCACGTCCCCAACCTTCTCATTGGAGAGCTGCAGACAGCCCAGGTCAAAGCCTGCGGGCAGGACGAGGATGATGAGGGACACAGAACTCCCCTGTGCTCCCCTGATGGTGACAATGGCGTCCCTTACCGTTCTGGTTCTCCAGGAACTCCGGGAAGTAGAAGAACTCCGGGATGAGCTCCTTGACATCCACCGGGTTCTCCATGCGGGCTTGCCACGCCGCCGGCACCGAGTGGAACTGCCGGTCCGAGCAGTCAAACCTGGGGGCACAGGACACCTGGCTGGAGCCTGGGCTGTGTCCCCACGGTGTCCCCTCTGCAGGAGCCACCTGCTGGGTGCCCACCTGCCGCTCTGCAGCTGGATGTGGAGGGTGGTGAAGGGCTCGGTGCGGATCAGGTAGTGCATGACCCCGGCGGCGTTGGAGTAGTGAGTGCCGTAGTGGAACTTGTCCACCGTGCCCGTGGGGTCCTCAAAGCTCTCGTACCTGCAGGCCAGGTGGGATGGGGTCCAGCAGGAGCCAGCCAGCTGCTCCCTGCATCCCCAAACCTTTGTTTGTGGGGTACTCACTTCTCCTTGACGTCGCGGGCGTGCCGCTCGTTGGCCACCCCGATGGGCTTGGACAGGTCCCGGAACACGGCTGGGTTGGTGAGGTCCAGGGTCTCCGAGACGTAATCCCGTAGGATCCAGGGGAACTGGGTGGGAGTGGGAGGTGGGTGAGGTGGGGGAGCACAGGGTGGCAGTGGGGACAGTGGGGGACACAGGGGCTCACCACAGGGTACTGGGACAGGTCGTTGTAGGTGCGCCCTGCGATGGTGTTCAGCTGCATGAGGTACTCGAAGTTGGAGATCTCCCGCAGGACCCATTTCTGGAGAGAAGGGAGAGGGAGGAGATGGGCTTGGGGGTGGAGGAGACAGGGCAGACACCCCTCAGCACATGGCAGTGCCTGTCCCTTGGCCATTCCTGCTTCCAAAGTTGTCCCCAGTCCTATGGCCATCGCTGGTCCCACAGTTGTCCCCAGAACTGTGGCCATGTGCACCCCATGGCCACCCTTGGTTCGACAGTCCCCTCTGGTCCAATGGCCAACCCAATCCCACAGCTATCCCCTGTTCCATGGCCATCCCTGCTCTCAGACCATCCCATGCCCCACAGTTGTCCTTTGTCCCATGATTGTCATCACCCCATTGCCATCCCTGGTCCCATGGCCACCCCCAACAGCTATCCCTGATCCTCTGTCCATGGCCATGTCCATCCCTGGTCCCATGGCCATTCCCAACAGCCATCCTTCATCCTCTGTCCATTTCTGTGTCCATGGCCATGGCCATCCCTGGTCCCATGGCCACTCCTAGATCCACAGCCATCCCTGACCCCATGTCCATGTCCATGTCTGTGTCCATCTCTGGTTCCATGTCCATCCCCATCCCACGCTGTCACCCTCCCCTTTTCCATCTGGGAAGGGGACACACGGAATGGGGACAGGCATGGTGGACCCAGTACCTGTGTGAG
The DNA here is from genome assembly GCA_026413545.1 of Cichladusa arquata. Classification (NCBI taxonomy): domain Eukaryota; kingdom Metazoa; phylum Chordata; class Aves; order Passeriformes; family Muscicapidae; genus Cichladusa; species Cichladusa arquata. The sequence goes on from JAOTQP010001286.1 coordinate 968,654, forward strand.
TCCTGAGGCTTTGAGCAGCTCCTGGGGGGACCGGCTGCCAAAATAGGTCTGGTTGGGGGGCCGCAGGCCAAGGATGCAGGAATACACCTTGTTCCTCACCTGGTGGGGACAGAAGGACATGGAGTGGCTGGAGCTCAGGCAGAGCTGTGGCTCTGGGAGGGATCTGGGAGGGGATGAGGGGGTGCCCACCTTCTTTCTGAAGTTGAGGAAGTAGTTGGCCTGGTCGATGAAGAAGAGCTCGAGGGCGGAGCGGCGCAGGTTGTAGCGGCGCAGGTGAACCTCGCGCAGGTGGGACAAGGGGCGCTTGAAGTCGTAGCCGATCCCTGCCGAGGGTGGGGGGACACAGAGGCCACCCAGGTGTCACCATCCTGCCATTCCTGAGGCTGGACAGGGATCCTCACACCCCCAAGGAGCACCCGCCGTTACCTCCCTCCGTCTCCTCCTTCTCGCTGCTGCCGTCGTAGAAATAAACGTGCTGGGTCGTCACCTCCAGGCGCCCGGGGACCACGGCCACCGTGGTGATGAGCTCGCAGTCCTCCGACACCACCAGCTTCTCCCGCTGGTTCTGCTCCTTGGGCTCAGCCCTGCGTGGCACAGAGGGGTGAGGGCACTCTGCTGACACCCCCAGCCCAGGTGAGCTGGGACTCTGGCAGGGCTGGGGTCACTCACTGGTTGTCCAGGACAGGCAGGTCCTCCTCGGCCAGCTGGTCATCCTCCAGCTCGCTCACCTTGGCCTCCTTGGCCATGGCGAGCGGGAGGGACTCGGCAGGATTCTGGAGGTGGTCAGCTCCTGAAATGAGGAGGGGCTCAGCAGGACCCACCAACCCCTGAACCCCTGTGAAAGGCTCCCAAATCCAACGCTGTCCATGACATCAGCCCAACCCCACTGCAGCACAGGGGGGACCCCCAGGTGCCACCACCTCACCCAGATTGTCCCGTAGGGCGCTGGCCTCCAGGTGTTGGTCGAAATTGAGGTTGGGCACCAGCTTCAGCCTCATGCGGGAGTAGGTCTCGGCACTGGACAGCTTCCAGCGAACCTCGGGCGGGTTCCTGGGGCACAGCTGGGGGTGAGGCGCCCTGGGGAGCCCTGGCTGTGCCACCCATCCCTGGGGACGAGCTGGGGACTCACCGGTCGGCCCAGGCGGAGCGGGGCGAGGTGAGCAGGCGGCACAGGGAGCGCCACTGCTTCAGCACGGTGCTGTGCTGGTTGTTGCTCTGCTTGAGGACGTTGGCGTGCCGGGCGTTCTCCGCCTTGCAGCGCTTGGCCGCCGGCTCCAGCACCAGCTCCTGCAGAGGGGGCACCAGAGTGAAGTGACAACAGGGGCTTGGGGACATCCCCAGGGTAAGAACACCCCCAGGATGATGTGGTTGGGATGAGGAGTGCATCGTTGGGATGATATCCTCAGGATGAGGAGTATATCCCCAGGACAATGTCCCCAGGAGGAGGAGCACTTCCTGAAGGCAATGTCCCCAGGATGGCATCCCTGGGGTGAAGAGCACAACGCCAGGATTAATACCCCAGGGAGAGGAAGGAGCACATTCCTAGAATGACATCCCCAAGATAAGGAGCACATCCCCTGGATGACACCCTTGGGGTGAGGACACTGTCCCCAGGCTGAGGAGAACCCAGAGTGCCATCCTTGGGATGAGGAACACATCCCCAAGATAAGGAGCACTTTCCCCTGGATGACACCCTTGGGGTGAGGAATATGTCCCCAGGATAAGGAGCACATCCCCTGGATGACATCCAAGGGGTGAGGAGAGTGTCCCCAGGATAAAGGTGTCCCCAGGGTGACATCCCAGGGACAGGAGCAGGCAGTACCTGGAACAATTTGCGGCTGGCCGCCTTCTCCTGCTCGCGGCGCTGGGAGCTGCTCATCATGGCATCGTAACAGGCGTTCCAGAAATTGGACATCAGGTCGTGGCTCCTGGCAAACGTGTCCATCTCAAACTGGGCCATGGTGGGCTGCACCTGGATGAGCAGAGAGGCGTTTCCAAGGCTTGCTACCCACCATTCATCATCCAGGTAAATGCTCCCACCCCACGGCACCCACGTGCTTCTCGATGAAGCCCCTCCACTCCGGGGTGGTGCAGAAGAGCTGGAAATCCTCATAGAAGGTGGGGCTGCCGTTGGTGGGGGGCAGCGAGGGCAGGAACTGCTGCAGCTGCAGGGTCTCGTAGCACTGATCCATCAGCGTGCGGATGATGGGCACCAGCCAGGAGAAGGTCTCTGATCTGGAATCCAGCGAGCGCCGCAGGGGCGTCTCCAGCTTGCCCAGCAGGTAACAAGCCTCATCCCTGCGTGGGGCTGACGTGGTCTGCAGGAGGCTGTGCAGCTTCACATAGGCCAGAGAGTGCAGCTGGGGGGGACAGGGGACATCAGGCAGGGCCACCTCGGTGTCACCGCGGTGCCCGGGGAGGGGTGACCCACCTGGGGGTCCTGCAGCAGGATGTACCCCAGCAGCACCCGCAGCCCCGTCTGCGCCATCTCCTTGAGGTCCGAGGTGCCGTTGGCCAGGTGGTGCCACACGCCCAGCTTGTCCAGCAGGCTGCTGACCCCCTCGTAGATCTGGGGGGACACCGTGAGCCCCTGCCCCAGAGGAATCCCAGCCCTGCAGGAATCCCAGCCCCGCAGGAATCACAGCCCCGCAGGAATCCCAGCCCCATGGGAATTCCAGCACTGCAGGAATCCCAGCCCTGCAGGAATCCCAGCCCTGCAGGAATCCCTGCCCCACAGGAATCCCAGCCCTGCAGGAATCCCAGCCCTGCAGGAATCCCAGCCCTGCAGGAATCGCAGCCCTGGCCCCGTCACCCAGCCCTCCTCAGGTTTAGGATCAGAGTAGGACCCAACTCATGACTAACTATGGGTTTGGCATGAGGTTGGGGTTCAGGAATTACAGTCAGGGCTGGGGTAGGGGATTGGAGTTAGGGTTGAGCTTTAGGACAAAGGTATAGCAGGAAGGTTGAGATTAGGATGTAGGAAGGACAGTGAGATTACAGGCTGTGAGTTAAGGTCAGGGTTTAGGTTTACAGAAAGAGCTAGGGTTAAGATTAGGATTGAGGGTTGGGCTTTATGACAAAGATGTGGAGTTAAGGTTTAGGATCATGATTTAGGAGGCGCAGTTAAATTTAGAGTTTATGAGTTAATCTTAGGGTTTAGATTCAGGGTTTAGAGTATGAAGGGTTGCATGAACGGTTTAAGATTAAAATTTAGGATTAGGGGTTAGGATTAAGGTTTAAGGATTAGGATTGAGGTTGGATTTAAGATTACCAATAAGGCAGAGGCTATTTCCTAAAATTAGGATTAGGCTTTGATTTCACTTTAGGAATAAACCTGAGGTTACATCCAAATTCTCCAGGTGGGGTTAGGGTTTAGGGCCATGGTTGACATTAGGGATTCGACCAGCTGGGGTTTGGGATCAGAAATCCCTGCTCATTGCCATCCACCTTCTCGCTCCACAGGGCCTGGTTGTTGTGTCCCTCGGAGAAGAGGAAATCCTGCAGCAGCCGCAGCAGCTTGAGGGCGTTGTGGGTGAGGCCGGGCAGCGCCGCCGGGCCCGACTCCTTCAGGTCCGTCAGCGCCGACTCCAGCATCATCTCCAGCAGGCTGTGGGGTGGGGATG
>JAOTQP010001286.1:1026389-1042597 GCA_026413545.1 Cichladusa arquata
AGGAAGGAAGGAAGGAAGGAAGGAAGGAAGGAAGGAAGGAAGGAAGGAAGGAAGGAAGGAAGGAAGGAAGGAATTCCACCCTAGCTTAGCATGGCTTCCCAGGGCACTGTTTAATATGAAACTTCCTTGGTTTAGTTTAAAATCTAACGTCTGTTCTCTGCTCCTCAGGCCACACTCGGTTTGTTGCCTCCCCACATACTTCACCTGTGCAAAAATTCAAAGCATCTCCTTTATCTTTGTTTGTCCCTCTAAATTGAACAACCCATTTCTCCACTTGCTTTTCCAGACTCCAAGTCCTCTCCATCTCCATGTGGCCTGAAAGGGAGGGCAGCATGAGCCAACATCCTCGGTGTAAGGCAGACAAAATCTGTGAGACGCCACAGGTGTGTCTGTCCTTGTCCCAGCAGAGGGGGGATTTTGTTTGGGGGGGTTGGTGGCAGGAGAGAAGGTGTTTAGCCAGTGGCTCTGCCCTTTCATCAAGCCAGACAGGGAAAGTGGCTGTGGAAAAGGGAAAGGACTCAGCTCATCTCCCTAAGGAGTCACTCCTGGCTGGCCCCAGCAGCCCAGCAGGGCAGGTAGGGCCTGACCCGTGCTGGGTGAGTCACCTGTGGGCACTGGGAAGGGAAAGCTCGGGCTGGGGAACGCTCGTTTGTCACCACTTTGATGGGAGCTGCTGCAAATGAAGGACGCTGGGTGACCCAGCCCATCCCAGGGCACTGACAGCACGAGTGCTGCAGATGGGCAGGGATGGAGCAGGCAGCTTTCCTGCCCCTTGGGCAGAGTTCATCATGCCCTGCTCACAGCAGGATGTGGGTGCCCAGCAGGGTCTGTCTGGCTCTGGGGACGCGGCGCTGCCGGGGCTGAGCTGTCACTCCTCACATGCCTCACTCCTTCCAGACAGACAGCAGGGCCTGGGCAGGGGGCACATCCAAAAATCAGTGCCCAGCAGTGCAGTCAGTAAGTAATGAACCCAAACTCTATCAGGGAGAAAAGCTTATGAAGCAGAGCTGGAGAGTTTAAGTGGAGCAGGGAATTGCCTCCACATTTGGAACAGCACCCACAGACTCTCATTTTTAGGAAATTTCAGCTCATTCACTCTTAAAAGTGAATGTCTGTGAGCAGCCTGGAGAATTTGAATACTCTTACAGAACAAATGTCTCGTCACTCCCCTATCATGGATCAGGGATGCAAGGGGAAGGTAACTACTCAATGAGGCAGGACGCTGCTCTGGAGACAACAAAAGCCTTGTGGGTCACTGGCAGATATTTGCCAGCCAGACAGGGCTGTTCTGCTCATCAAAGCTGACTCCAGCACAATGGAAGGTATGGAATTTCAGCCAGGGATCCCTGCCATCCCAGAGACCTGTCAAGGCTCTCTGACTGGTCATGGGATTTGCCTTGCAGCTGGCACACCCTGTGATCTCCTGATCTGGGATCTCTCCATCACTGTAACCTGGTGTGGGGCCACAGAGGAGGAGCAGGAGGAGGAGGAGGAGGGGGAAGGTGGCTGGGGGCTGCACTGATGATGGGGCAGTGACTTCCATTGCCAAGAAAACACAGCTCCTGCTGCTGTCCTGCACCCCAGGTCCTGCTGTGAGTGACCTGGGACACTGCCCACACTCAGCACAGGAACAGGAGCTTGGGATTTCTCATGTGGGAAGAGGAGAAGCTGCTTTGGCTTGTCAGGATGCATAGCTGATATTTGCATCGTTCTTTCTCCAAGCAGAGCCTTGTCCTGGGAAGCATGGGGCAGCCTGGCCTGCTGGAGAGCTTCATCCTGCTCCTCTGGGGAGGGCTGTTAGTATCACAGCTGATCTCTTCTCTAGCCTGGGCCTTCATAAACCAAGCCCAATTATTCTGAGGCAGAAAAATCGAGTCTGTGCTGTAATGACAGAATGAGATGTCCTCAGGAGTTCGCGCGTAGCCTTAAGTTACCTTTTATAAATAGGTTAACAGCTGGAGGGCCCGTGGTTGTTTAAAGGGAAAAGACATACAGGACATGCCCTATATGATATGTTCCATCCTCAGCAATTCTGCCACTCTGCTGATTTATATCTGCAGATTAAAGGATTTGCCTTTCAACCAAATTATTCTCCTCAAACCAGCAAGTGGGGGACAGAGGGGATTGTGACATTGTCCACTCACTGCAGCTCTCCCTGGTGCAGCCACGGGTGTTTTCTTCCTTGCTGTGTGAAACACGCCGCTCCCAAATTACTCCTGATCACTTTGAGGGTGATTGGCTATTTCTGTCCTGCTTCTGGTGCACAGGACACTTGGGGGACAGGAGAGGGTGAGAGGTCCTTGGGCCCTGAGGAGCTCCCAGCCCAAAGTAGACAGAGCATGTAAGCAGGACTGACAAAAGCTGCCTGGTGAGACACAAGACGACTGTTCTGGGGAGAAGCCATCTGCAAAGAGCCCTCTCCAGCAGGCCTGAGGCTCTGCAAGAAGTTTCCTGCAAGTCATACCCTTCAGTGCCAAGGACAGTGTGTGAGGGGCCAGGGCCTGGGTTGGTTTCATTTACTGTTCCTTCCTCGGGTGAGCAGGAACAAGATGAGGTGCAGAGAGCAGCAGAGGGGAAAGTTCTGACCTCTCACCTGCAGGCTGGGGGAGAGCCCGAGGGTGCTGACATGAAGGACACGGTGTGCAGAGGATTTCCAGGCCTCTGGTGTGAGACCTGCTGGCACACAACGAGGGAATTGTGAAAGGCAACCAAAGGCCTCATCTGGTGTCTGGGGACAGCTGTGCCAGGTGTGCTGTGCCAGGTGTGCTGTGCCAGGTGTGCTGTGCCAGGCACAGGCAAGGCAGGCCACGCAGGGGTGATCTCCTCACCTGAATCTCCTCCTGGACTGCTTGGAGCTCTGGGACAGGACTTTTCAGAGCACACACTTTTCATACCACTCCTTAGGACTACTCTGGGCAGTCCTGGGACCCAGCAGACCTTTCTGAGCCCTCCTAGCCCAGGGCCAGCACTTTCTCATGGCTATAACTGACAGAGGGTAGTGGTCCTGCCTTCTAACTCCTCTGTTTTCGTGTTACAACAGGAAAAATAATGGAAGCTTTCTGCTGCATCTTCCCTTGGCCGTTCAGGATTTGCTCTGGTCCCATCACACCATTTCTGACCTCCCCGGAGCTGGCTGATCTCTCAGTGTCTCACCACAAGCTCTTCTCTCTTCCACAGGTGCCCCTTCAATTTTGGTGAACTCTCCTGAATCTCCAGCATCCTTGCAGTGCGCTGGGGGAATTGCCTTTGGGAAGACTGTACCATCTCCATACATTTCCTGCATCACTGATCCATGTCCCAATTCTTCCATTCCTCTTCATCTTCCCCCCTTAAATCTCTAACACCTTGTTCCTTGTGCTCCCAGCCTGGGCAGAGGGCAGGACACTCTGTGTGCAGTAGTGCCCAAGCCTGATTTTGGAAATGCCACTTTAGAAACCTGACTCTCCTCAAGTCCCCTGGGCACAGAGATGGCTGGGGGTACTTTGGCTGCCTGAGGAATTCCCAGGGCATTTTCTGTTGTTTATTCTCAGTTTGGGCAGCCAGGCCATTTGCATGCACCCAGTGAAGGACATGTGTGCTGGGAAGGACACGTGTGATGCTCATCCTGAGCTGTGCAGCCACTGCTGGTCCTGTCCTGCACACTCAGCACTTCAGGCATGCAAATAAAGGGTGTGTGGCTTTCATGCAGATGCTGCAGCTTTAAATATGAGCTGCACAGGAAGATTGCATGAAAAACACCTTTTCAGGTTAGAAGCCAGGTCTCTGTGTGGATTAAAGGCAGTGTCACCTTAGCAGCAAGGGCAGAGTTCTGCCTGGGTAGAGAACTCCTGGTTTGGCTGGGAAGGGACCTTGAGGGTGATCCCGTTCCAGCCCTGCCATGGAGCCCTCAGAGCAGCTCCATGGTGCCCTCTGGACTCACTTGGGGGGCCAGAGCTGGTTCCTGTCCCTGGAAGCCCCCCAGCCCCTTGTGCTGGGCTGGGCTGGCAGCTCCCAGTGCCAGGTAACAAATCCCACACAGCCCTTCCACACCAAACATCCCCTCACCAGGAAGGTTTCTCAGGCTTGGAAGAGTTTTCTGCCTCTGCTCCCAAGCCCTGGCTGCCAAAGCAAAGCAGAGTGAATCAGCTCACCCCCGAGGCTGGGGCAGAGAGGGGAATTGTCTCACATCCAGAGCTGGAGTGAGAACAAGAAGGGGCAGCTGGGATGAGGGTGTGACTGCAGAGCTGGTCCCAAGGAGCACAGAGAAAGTGCTGCTCCAGTCAGAGCTCAACCAGAGCGTGGCTCACGCTGGAATTAGAAGTTGCCTGGAAATGCCAAAGGATGAAACTCAATCTGTCATCTAATTTAATCACCATGTTGTTAAAGCCCAGCTTTCTGGAGGAGACAACATAAACACAGGCTCTAGAAGGCAATTTCATCCCTTGGGACTCCACAACAGATCTGGAGACCTGATTGTGAAATTCCAAAATTGCAGGGAGGAAAAAAGTGCCAATAATATCCAAAGCTTGTGCTGAAAGGCCACAAACTGCCAGGATTTCTGTACATCTCTTTCTGCTCTTGCTTTTAAAAGGCACGAGAGCTGGGGGAAATGACAGCAGCTCTCAGTACTATGGGGGAGAATAATTTAAATTCTTATTCATCTCCCAAAAATGAGTGACTTTAAGGAAGGGGGTGGAGGGGGGAGTGAATGTGCTGCAGTTGCTTGGAGTAGGAATACAACTCCTTCATACAAAGCATGGAAAATAGTGATAATCCAAGGGGGAAAAACTCTTGGCAGGCTATGAAATTCTAAAAAGGCAGAAAACTAGAAAGTCTGAACAACTGCAGAAGCAAAAAGACTGAGAGACAGCCCCTCTGCAGCCTTTTGAGAGATAAAACAGGCTCTGGGGAGAGCAGGCAGGTCTTAGGGCCCAGCAAAGGAGGCTGTTGGCAACTGATCTTAAGTATCATCTTGGCATTTTTAATTTTTGCAGCCAAGAGGATTTATCACAGAAAACAGCAGGGCAGCAGACAGGCAGGAATTAAAGGAAATCTAGGCCTCCACCTCTGTGAATTGATTATAATTGGAAGCATCCACCAGCCAAGGATCCAGGCAACCAACAGCCCAATTCAGCTATTTTCAAGTTTTTGGTAAACTGAATGAATCCCTAATAGCACCACTCAGCTGTGGAGTGGTGTCTGCATTAAAAACTGCTTTAAAGGGGAGGAAAACAAACTCTGAAGGAGTCAAAGCCCCCCTTGTCCAAACTGCTCCCAAATTATCTGATTTGAAGAAGGTTTGTGGCAGCTGGCAAAAGGAAGGGCATGAAATGCCACAGCAAGTAAGTGATAAAGAAATAAGTGCTGAAGACATCTATAAATAGATCAGGCATTGAACAGGGAATCACACAGGCAGAGCAAGCTTGGGAAAAGGCTCCTGGAGGGGTGGGGAAGATGACAGGAGAGTCGTGAAGATCAGAGAGCTCCCTGGCAATTAACTCCCAGCAGGGAGAGATGAAGGCGCTGGCGACAGACAGCAAACCCTCAGGACAGCAGGATGCCTGGTGAAAGTGGGGGAGATGGTGGCTGGGGAGCCTGAGGGACTCAGGGATCCTTTCCCAAATGAAAGCAAATCCCCAGAGGTCGTTACACATCCTCGTGAGTCACCCAGTGCAGTCTCTGCTCAAATCCTCTGCGCTGGGCTGGCTCAAGGGGGCACGTGGGGTGGAGAGAACCTGAAATGGAGGTGACAGGAGGGACTGTAGAGGCAACAGGGAGTTTGGGAAGCTGTGGGGTCGCTTGGTGCCCAGACAGATGGGACAAGGCATTTAAGGTGTCTCAGCACTTCCCTGAGGTGACCTTCAGGCCAGTCCCTCCAAGAGGAGCACCCACAGTCCATGGAGAGCTGCTGGAGTTTGTGTCCCTGTGGGAGAAGCCTTTGCTGAGTGCAGCTCTTTCCAGGCCCATTACTGAATCACTGAGAAAAGATCTGAGCTGAAATCCAAGCTGAAAACCCTGCAGACTGTGCTTGTGGCTTCCATAAACCCTGTGTGAACCCGGATGAGGCCAGGACAGCATCCAGATCCTGCTAGGAGAGCACTTGGAAACCTCCACAGTTCTTGATTTCTGGGAGCAGAGAACCTTTTAATCTCTCATTGCAGAGGGAGTTTTGGAAAGGGAATCTGCTTGAAGTCGTGTCCCATGTGGACATCACTCCCTTTTCTTGTTAATGGATTACTTCTGTCAGAGTTGGCCTCAGAGCAGTTTTCAAAGTCAGTGAATTAATTCTCCTCCCTCTGAGAGCAGGCTCCCATGGCTGTTGTCTCCTCTCCTTGGCCATGGAGTATTTTAAGGGAGAATTAGGGATAATCAGTTTGTCACAAGTGTCAGGAACGTGCTGCACAGAGCTTTACATGCTGACAGAGCAGTGCTGGCTGTAACCAGCCCAAGCACTTCCCCAGAATTAGTATCTAAATAAATCCATTCCTTTGGGAAAGCATCTGCTTTGGAATTAAATTATTCCAGATCTGAACATTAGCACATTTTTGCTAAACTCGAGCTGCCACCCTACCAGAGCACAATTAAACATTAAGTCTGCAACAAATTCCTCAGGAAACCTGAGAAGTCAAATGTGAAACCACTGAGAAGAACCAAATGACTTCAATGTCAAATTGCTGCTTCAGCAAATGGAAGCAGATTTGGGGCACTGGGGGAAGATGCAATTTCTGGGATGAGAAGATGAGCCACAGCCATAATGAGTGTTTTGCCAAGCCTGTATCTGGTTTCAAAACCTTCCCACAGTCATCCCAAATAAGCACTGGTGAGAGAGAGTTATTAGAGAGGGGATGGACTAAGAGCAGCCTGAGCATTAATGAATGAGTGCAGGTTTGCAACAGAGCTTGTTAAATTGGGGGAGCTGCTCCAGGTTCTCACATGGGGACAGGGCTCTTGGGGTGGGGAAAGCAGCTGGAGTGAGCCTGGTCCCACCAGGGCTGAGCTCTGCAGCCTCACAGCACTGCTGCTCCCAGCCTCTCCTCCCCAGGATGGTTGGGCTGGGAGACACCTTCAGGATCATCCAGTGCCACCCCTGCCATGGCAGGGACACCTCCCTCTGTTCCAGGGTGCTCCCAGCCCCAGTGTCCAGCCTGGCCTTGGCACTGCCAGGGATCCAGGGAACATGCACAGCTTCTCTGGGTACCTTGTGCCAAAGCCTCACCACCCTCACAGCCAAGAATTGCCTCTTAATCTAAATTATCCTCCTTCAGCTAAAGCCATTCCCTGGGTCCTGTCCCTCCATCCCTTGTCCCCAGTCCCTCTCCAGCTCTCCTGGAACCCCTTCAGGCCCTGCAAGGGGCTCTGAGCTCTCCCTGGAGCTTCTCCTCTCCAGGTGAACATTCCCAGCTCTCCCAGCCTGGCTCCAGCCCTGCAGCAGCTCTGGGGGCTCCTCTGGATCTCCCCAGCAGCTCCAGGTCCTTGTGCTGTCAGATCCAGGGCAGCTCTGCAGGCGGGGAATCACCTGAGGGGGCAGAGGGGCAGAATTCCCCCCTGGATACTCTTTTCCAACAGAAAATTCCAACTTTTCTACAGAACACCAACCCCTTTCCTTGGCCCAGCGATGTCTTTCCTAAAGAGTTTTTGCCATTGGTTCAGAACTGTTCTTCTTTTAAAAAAATCCCTGTTAAAACATGAAAACCAGGAGCTGCTTCCAGCTCTGTAGGATTTCCCCCCCCTCCCCTGTATTATGATATTTGAAATAAAAACACCCTGGGAGTTCCCATAAAAGTCCTGCTGAATTTATGACGTGATTGTTGGAGAGCAGAAAACGTCCAATAAAAAGGAATTTTCAATGAGAGCCCAACCTCCCACGGCTCTTCCCGGGCTCCATCTGCGGTAGATGGAGCTGGATGGAAGAAAAACATCTTGGAGGCGTTTGGAGATTGTAAATGTAACTAAAAATAGCAAATCCGTGTCTTTATTAAGGAATTTTCCCTCTGGGGAATCCGAAGGATTGAGGAAAAGTGGAAATTGGATGAGCTCATCCCACCCAGGTAGCACCAGGAAAGTTCTGCTGTGTTTTTTCCCAGGAGTGTTTCCTTTCCAGCTGCCTGGCTGCAGGATTTTGACCTATTGTTCCCAAAAATAATGACATGAAGAGAAAAGAGGGAAGGGCTTGGCATTCCTCTGTATTTAATGGAGAATTATGGATGTTTGGGAAGCTGAGGGTGGTTCTTGCCCTGGGAATACTTGGCAGAGTCGTCATGGCTTGATGTTTTCCAAAATGCTTGCTGGGGGCACTGGAGCTACTGGGATTGTGTCCTTCAGAAAAGCTGAGGAGCAGCTGAAGTGTGGAATTTCTTAAGGACCTGTCCTTGTCTCTGCATGGAACAAAAGTTGGGAGCTCCAGCAGTTGGAGATGTAAGGAGAAGGCTCTTCCCATGCCTGTCAACACTTGGAGTCAAGAAAGACAAAAACTCCCCAGTTGGTCTCCGTTGGAGTCAGGGTCAGATTGTGCCAAAGAAAAAGCCTGGAAAGTTTATTAATGGAAATGCCTGGAAGTCCTGGGGAGGCCTGAAATAGCAGGAAAAGCTTCTCTTTCCATGTTCTCCCAGCTGGAAAATTGGGACAGGTATTTGGGCAGTGGGGGTTGTTTTAAAAGAATCTGGAAGGTTCTTCTGGAGGTCCTGCGGGGAAGTAACTCCACACCTCAATCCCATGAGGATTCTGCTCTCTTTTATCCCTTTTCTGCCTAAAATTTATGGAAATCAGGAGGAGTTTGGCTGATGAAGGATCTTGGAATTTGGGAGATGAAGGAAGAGTTTGGCTGACGAAGGATCTTGGAATTTGGCTCATGAAGGAGAAGTCTGGATGACGAAGGAAAAGTTGGATGTTAAAGGAAATTCGAGTTTGGATGATGAAGGAGAGGTTTGGATGTTGAAGGAACTTCGAGTCTGGGAGATGAAGGAGGAGTTTGGCTGATGAAGAAGTTTGGCTGATGAAGGATCTTGTACTTTGGGAGATGAATTAGGAGTTTGGCTGTTGAAGGAACTTCGAGTCTGGGAGATGAAGGAGGAGTTTGGCTGATGAAGGACCTTTGGTTTTGGTCGATGAAGAACCTTCAAATTTGGCAGGAAGTCATGTTCAAACCTTCCCACTTCCCAATGATCCAATGGGGATGATTTTATTGCCCTTGGAAATCCTTCCTCATTCTGTGGGAATAATAAAGCAAAGGAATTTTAACCTTCTCAATGGATCTTTAATCCCTGGTGGCATTTTGGAGATGGAGAGTCCAACCAAATATCCTGCAAAGGGATAAAGAGGCAGAGCTGGAGCCTTTGGCAATCCAGGGAAGAACTTTCACTGCTTTAGTGAGTTTGATCCAGATCCATGTGGATCCCATTTCCAAGCAGAGTGTGAAGCGGGATGGGAGGTGAATGAACATAATTGCAAATTAAAGCGCAGCTTAATCATTTGGGAATGATTTAATTCCTGGGCTTTTGCCAAGATGAGCATCAAGGAAGACTGAGAGTTTTGGGGAGGTAGCAGGGATTTCCTGCTATGATTGTTCATAGGATCATGGAATGATGGAATTCCAGACTGGTTTGGGTTGGAAGGGACCTGGATGGTTTGGGTTGGATGGGGCTTGGAGCAACCTGGGATAGTGGGAGGTGTCCCTGCCCACGGATGGAATGGGATGATCCTCAAGGTCCCTTCCATCCCACACCATTCCCTGATCCTACTCTGTGATCATTTCACTTCCCAAAACACCTCATCCCTTTTTCCACAGGATCCAATCCATCCTGGGGAGTCCCATTTCCCAGGCAGCTCCCTATGGAATTAACAATTCCCTCCGCTTCACACATGACAACACCACGGGCTTGGTGACTTGTCCTTCCCTTTCTTTCATCCCATGGCATTCCAGAGCCCAGGAATCCTGGCTTCCAAGTGTCTGTTCCCATGAAAACTCCTCCAGAGGAGCTGTGGATAAGGACTAAAGCAATTCCCAAATCCTCCTTGCAGCCGTGCGGGGACACACGTGCGCTCCCGTCCCTGGCTGGGAAGAGCCAGCCAATGTCAGGATGCAAATTTATGCAAAGTGCCTCCTTCTGCCATGGAAAGCTTCTCATTCTTGACTCTGCTCCAAGCAAAATCCCATTAGGTCCTAGAAATTAATTTCAGGCACGTTTCCCCAGTTGTTTACAATTCCCCTCTCCGCTAATTCCAGCCGCATGCCGGGCCCCTCCTGCTGCTCTCCTTGATTTATTCCAGCCTCGTTTGCTGCCTCCCCACAGTTGTGTTGGAAAAGCAGAAGATTCCAGGGCAGGATTGTGTTGGGATGGACAGAAGCTTTTTCCTCGGATTCCCTGTGGAGCTGTAAAGCAGAGTGGGATGAGGGGCTGGGATGTGCTCGGGTTTGGATGAAGTTTATCCCTCATCCAACGAGAAGATGGGAGTTGGGAATGTCCTGGAGTGAGTTCTGCTTCACCTTGGTCCTGGCTGCAACAGAATTCCGAGGTGGAGTGTCCTTTCCCATGCTTGAATCATCATAAAATCATGGAGAGGTTTGGGTTGGAACCTTCAGCACCATCCTGTTCCATGGTCCTCTCCTGCTCCAGCCCAATCAATCCCAAATTCTTTTGTGCACCATCAAGCCCAACACTTCCCAAAATTTTCACTGGGAGAGCAGGGAATTACTTTTCACCCCAAAGGCTGATGGGGAGGTGCTGGTCCATGACAAGGTCCTGTTGTTCCTGGAGATGTCCCGTGCCACCAGGAGAAATCCAGCTCTGGTGTCCCTCTCCCACCTCTTGGAAGGTTTTTGGGAATGGTGGCTTTTCCATGATTTGCTCCTTCAGCTGGAATAGCACCCAAAGGGGTGTGATGTGCTCAAGCTATCCCCAGACTTTAGGAAAACCCTCTCCAGTATTCTGGATATCTTTCCACAAGGAAACCTCTGACTTTTTCCACTCGTGGCTTCCTTCCTCCCTTCCTGCTCCTGGCTGGAGTTTTTTCCCACCACCCTCATTGTTCCTGTCTTTTCCAAGATCCTCTCCTGACCTCTACCAGCTCCTCCTGCTCCACATCTCCAAAATTCCAGGGTGTCCCAGATTTCCTGCTCTCCCTGGCCCATGTCCAGTGACAGGGAACCCCAAGGCTCGAGGAAGTTGGGATGACACGAGAGCCAGGATTTATGGACACCTCTAATGGATGGTGCTTGGAAGGCAAGTGGAGAATAATTTCAGTGGAATAATTTCGGTGGGAAGGGAATTTTAGGTTCCTAATCCACCTCCAAGTATCCTTGGAAATCCCAGATGGTGCCAGGCACTTCCAGAGGCTTCTCTCCCAATGTCCCCATGGTGTCCCCTCATGATCCTGCTGCTCTGCTCTGTCCCAGCACTGCACCAACTCCAGGGACAATTTAATTAACTCATTAGCAGGAGCAGGAATTCCAGGAGCTCTGGATCAAAGGTTTTATTGGGAATTAACACTTCAGTGGAGGGAAAATGATGGAGTTTCCCTGCTCCCATGATTGCAATCCTGGGAAATTCTGATTCCTGCTCCAAACCAGGGGCTGTTGGGGATTGAACAAGCACAGGGGCTCTTCCCTGTTCTCCTGGGGCTTAAATGGGATTTTGGGAAGGAATTCTGGGCTGGGAGGGTGGGGAGAGCCTGGAATGGAATTCCCAGAGCAGCTGTGGCTGCCAAGTGTCCAAGGCCAGGCTGGATAGGGCTTGGGATCGTGGAAGGTGCCCCTGCCCATGGTGGAGTGGGATCATCCTTCCCAACCATTCCAGGATTTTATGATTCCATGCCTAACCAACATTTTAGGGAGAACAGAAGGGAATGATGGAAGGAGTTGTTCATCAAATTCTGGTGCATCCTCAGCCAAAATGAGGAAAAAGCTCAGGAAATCCTGGATTTGATCCCTTGTCAGGTCTCTCCTCCTCTGGAAGAGCAGGAAAAATGTCAGGAAAAGGGGAAATCCCACGCCCTGGATAAAACAAACCTGTCCTTGAAGGCTGACCTGGCCTTGGGAAGGGCTGATCCCAGATCCTGGTGTCCAGCCATGCTGCTTTCCCAGGGATTTGCCTGCAGGAGGAAAGCAGCTCCCTTGGAACATTTCCTGGGAGTGGATGAATTTACCCAGCGATCTGCAGAGGGCTCTCTCCCCACAGTGATGGAGAAACTCTGGATTCAATCCCAGGAATTCAGCAGGGTGAAATAACCCAGGCTGGGGCCGCCATCAGCAGCTGGGCTTTTATGATCCTGGGATAATAAAATTTCAGGCATTAATATGGAGTGAAACACGATTCCTAAATCTTGGAGTGAGCTCTGAAAGCAGCCAAGGAGGAGGTGCCAGAACTCCAACATTATTGAGGAGCTGCTTGGGAAAAGGGAAGGTCAGATCCTGATCTTGTTGGAATCCAGGGATGAGGGAATTGAAGTGCTGGGGGTTGGCTTTGAGGGGAAAAAAAATCCTGGCTATAGAAAGGTGGGATTTATTGGGAAAATTGATTTGAGGAGGTAAATTAATTTCTTTGGGAAAAACTGCTTTGCACAATCCTGGGATTCATTCCATCAAATGCACCAGGGAAACCAGTCACCAGTTCTTGGGGTGGACTGGGATGGAGGGAAAGCCTCTGGCTGGATTCCCTTCCCTGTGGAATGAGGGTTTTTCCCCCTCTCCAATGGCTCCCTCTGAGAGTGAGAAATCCCGACACAAATAGGAAAGGAAAAGAGGAAATGAATAATGTTCGTGAGGAAAAGCACACTGAAAATCCACACCAAAAAATCCAATGATTTTTGGAATATTTCAGAATTCCAGAATCCCAGAAAATTTTGGTTAGAAGGGAAAAAATTCCCATTCCAGCCAGCCCAGGATTTGTGCCCTTCCCAGCAGTTCTGCCCCTGCCCCATCCCACAGAAAAACCTGGGAATGACAGGATTCCTCTTTATTCCCATACACACGGGGCATTGATCCCAGGCTCTGTTTTATGGGATGAGGAGGGGGGAAAATGGGATGGGAACAGGATGGGGGAGACCATGAGGGAATTTCACTTATGAAGTCAAGCCCTGTTCTGGTGGAAATCAAAATTCCTGTTCTTTTTTTTTTTTTTTTTCCCTCTGTATTAAACTCCCTGTCCTTTCACAGGAAGTCTTAATAAATTCCCTTGGGATCTTTCAAATGGAATTTTCCAAAATCATAATTCCCCCATGGAAGTGTTGGCCTCGGGATCCACCACAGGGGGAGAGCCTGGAGCCAGGGAATGTTTGGAAACCTGTAAAATCTCCTCGTTAATTTGGAATTCTGAATGCTTTGCCTATGGAGAAACTTCTCCAGGAGCTCCTTCCCATCTCTGGAGCAGAGGGAAAAGATGGATTTCTGAGCCTGGGATGGAGGGAGAGCAGCACTTGGCATGAGGGAGGGAAAAACCCTCACAGACCTTCTGCTCCAAGGATTTCTGTCTCCAGGGATCCCTCCTTTTTCCTGGAGCTCCCCAGGTCCCCACAAAGAGACTTTTCCGTGTGTGAGGGGGTGGGAAGAGGCCTTGGAGTGCTGGAATTGGGTCAGGAAGAGACCATCCCAGTGGGATTCTGATCTGGGATACAGCAAGGTGGGAAGGGATGATCCCAGAAAGGTGCAGAGCCCAGGGAATGAGCAAGGCAAAATCCAGGGGAATGGGAATGGGAATGGGAATAGGAATAGGAATGGGAATGGGAATGGGAATGGGAGTGGGAATGGGAATAGGAATGGGAATGGGAATGGGAATAGGAATAGGAAATGGGAATAGGAATGGGAATAGGAAATGGGAATGGGAATGGGAATAGGAAATGGGAATGGGAATAGGAATAGGAATGGGAATGGGAATAGGAATAGGAATGGGAATGGGAATAGGAAATGGGAATGGGAATAGGAAATGGGAATGGGAATGGGAATAGGAATGGGAATGGGAATAGGAATAGGAATGGGAATAGGAATAGGAAATAGGAATGGGAATGGGAATGGGAATAGGAATAGGAAATAGGAATGGGAATGGGAATAGGAATAGGAATAGGAATGGGAATGGGAATGGGAATAGGGATAGGTTGTCCAAAAGCCTCCAAAATCCAGATCCCTTCAGGATTATCCCTTTCCTTCTCCTTTCAGCCTGGAGAACAAAGGGAGAGCTCAGAGCCCCTTCCAGGGGAGCTGGAGAGGGACTGGGGACAAGGGATGGAGGGACAGGACACAGGGAATGGCTCTGAGCTGAAGGAGGGTGATTTAGATGGGATTTTGGGAAGGAATTCCTGGCTGGGAGGGTGAGTAGGGGTTGGGCTGGAATTCCCAGAGCAGCTGTGGCTGCCCCTGGAGGTGTCCAAGGCCAGGTTGGACACTTGGAGCACCCTGGGATAGTGGGATTTGGGAATGGGATGAACTTTCAGCCCCTTCCATCCCAAACCATTCCAGGATTCTGGGATTCGGCCACTGAGCAGAAGCTTTTCCCAGTCCTCCATCCAAATCTAAACTGAATTTTTTTCCTCCCAGTTTTTCCTCCAGGCTGCTCCATTTCTTTCCTATCATCACTTATTAATCCATTATTGAACATTAATTCAGCTTCTCCAGGAAATCCATTCCAGTCCCTCCCTGCCAGGAATTCCTTTCCAACATCCCTGCTCTCCTTCATCTTAAATCCAATCCTTTCCAGGCAGCCTGGAGCTGTGAAAGCCCTAACTCCAAAATTCTCCTATTCCTGGGTCAATTCCCAGCCTGGAAGAATTTTTGGGAAGCCAAAACCTCTCAGACCAGGAATCCCCTTTGTGTAGTTTATTATCCCAAACTATTCAGGTATAAAATTCCTCCTTTGGGGAGCGTGTCCCAGTCCCAAGCAGCAGAAGGAAGTTCCACTTCCCACCATTCCCATCCTCATGGAAAACTCTCCCTCATTTCACTGGGATCACTTTGGGATCAGCCTTGCCTTACCCACAGGATTCATTCCATGATTCCTCTCCATCATTTATTAAAGGACAAGGACAATCCCCATCCCTCCCAAGATCTTTAGCATTCCATAGGCTCAACCTTTCCCTTCTTTTTCCTTCCAAAGAGGCTTTCCCAACAAAAGGATTGAGTGGAAAACTGGGATTTGCAGCTTTTCATGGAGCAATGATGTTCCAGGGTGGCTTTTCCTTCCCAAAACCCTAAAAGGAGAGTTGGGAAATATGAAATCCCACTTTCCTGAATACAGAAGCCTTGAAAAATCTGGGAAAAAAGGGATTTTAGAGGGAAAATTCCATGATCCCCCATGAGAGGGCATCTCTGCCCTTCCTGTGGAGCATCCCTTAAACCTTCAGCCCCTTCCTGCTCCTCTGCAAACCTGGAAAAGATGGAATTTTCTTTCCTGCCTCACTTCCCCTCGGAGCAGGGAACGTCCTGGACAGGAGGTTTTTTTGGGAAAACCAGACATTTGTGGGGTTTTGTTGGAGCAGGAGCTCCTCAAAGCTCAGGAAGCCCATTCCAAGGAAAAGAGGGATTTCATCCATCCTTGTCCCAAAATACAAGACTGAAGGTGAGTGGGAAAGTCGTTGCTGTTACTTGGATTTGGGAATTTTGGGGAGGTTTTTGATTATTTCTTTTTTACTCCTTGAGTGTTTTGTCATCCAGGAATTCTGATAATTCCCAATGGAATTTTTTCGTTTTGGGAATTCTCACTCTAGGTTTGGGCAGAAGTTGCAGCCCTCACTTGGGAAGGGATTTCCTTGGCCATGAGACTGAGAATTCCCAATAAAACAAATTTTCCTCCGGGACTGATCCCATTCCCATCCCCACAATCTTACAGTTGCATCAAACTGCTGTTTCCCTCAGAAATTCCTATTCCTGCTTGACAGAAATTAAGGAAAACTGGAGCCAGAATTTTTCTGGTGGAGTCATTCAGTAGAAAAATTGGAAATGCTGGGAATTCTGACAGGCTGGGAGAGCTGGGAATGTTCAACCTGGAGAGGAGAAGGATCCAGGGAAAACTTAGAGCTGGAGAAGGAACAAAGGATGGAGGGACAGGACACAGGGAATGGCTTTAAACTGCCAGAGGGCAGGGATGGATGGGATATTGGGATGGAATTCCTGGCTGGGAGGGTGGGAAGGGACAAGGATGGAATTCCCAGAGCAGCTGAGGCTGCCCCTGGATCCCTGGAAGTGCCCAAGGACAACCTGGGACAGTGGGAGGTGTCCCTGCCATGGCAGGGGTGGGAATGGGATG
>JAOTQP010001286.1:1068947-1078990 GCA_026413545.1 Cichladusa arquata
CCCAATGTCCAACCTGGCCTTGGGCACTGCCAGGGATCCAGGGGCAGCCACAGCTGCTCTGGCAATTCCAGCCCAGCCAGGAATTAATGTCCCTTTCCAGGTTCTAAAATGTCCCTTCCAAGGGGTCAATAGTGTCCCTTCTAAGTTGTTTAAAATGACCCTTCAAGGGGTTAAAAATGACCCTTCAAGTAATTAATAAAGTGCCTTCCAGGAATTAATAATGTTCGTTCCAAGGGTTGATAATGTCACCTCCAAGGGTCAATAATGTCCCTTCCAAGGGTTGATAATTTCCCTTCCAAGGGGTTAAAAATGTCACTTTAAGGAATTAATAATGTCCCTTCCAGGGGACCAAAATCGTCCCTTCCAACCTTACAAGGGTTAAAAATGTCCCTTACAGCAGTTAATAATATCACTTTAAGAGGTTAAAAATGTCCCTTCAAGTAATTAATGATGTCTCTTCCAGGGGACCAAAATCGTCCCTTCCAACCTTACAAGGGTTAAAAATGTCCCTTACAGCAGTTAATAATATCCCTTCAAGTGGTTAAAAATGTCCCTTCAAGTAATTAATGATGTCTCTTCCAGGGGACCAAAATTGTCCCTTCAAGGAATTATAAAATAATGTCCCTCCCAAGGGCTAATAATGTCACCTCCAAGGGTCGATAATGTCCCTTTTAAGGGTTGATAATTTCCCTTCTAAGGGGTTAAAAGTGTCCCTTCAAGGAATTAATAATGTCCCTTCCAACAGGTTGATAATATCCCTTCCAAGGGGTGAATAATATCCTTTTCAGGGGGTTAAAAATATCCCTTTAAGGAATTAATAATGTCTCTTCCAAGGGTTAATAATGTCCTTTTCAGGGGACCAAAATTGTTTTTTCCAAGGGTTAAAAATGCCCCTTCCAACAGGTTGATAATGTCCCTTCCAAAGGGTGAATAATGTCCTTTCCAGGGGTTAAAAATGTCCCTTCAAGGGGTTAAAAATATCCCTTCAAGGAATTAATAAGGTCCCTTTCGAGTGGTTAAAAATGTCCCTTCAAGTGGTTAAAAATGTCCCTTCCAGAGGACCAAAATTGTCCCTTCCAAGGGTTAAAAATGTCCCTTCAAGGGGTTAAAAATGTCCCTTCCAGAGGACCAAAACTGTCCCTTCCAAGGGTTAAAAATGTCCATTACAGGGGGTTACTAATGTCCCTTCCAAGGAGTCAATAGTGTCCCTTCTAAATTGTTTAAAATGTCCCTTCAAGGGGTCAAAAATGACCCTTCAAATAATTAATAATGTTCCTTCATGGGGTCAAAAATGATCCTTCAATTAATTAATAATGTCCCTTCCAGGGGACCAAAATTGTCGCTTCCATGGGTTAAAAATGTCCCTTCTAGGAGTTAAAAATGTCCTTAAGTAATTAATAATGTGCCTTCAAGTAATTAATAATGTCCCTTCCAAGGGGTGATAATGTCCTTTCCAAGGGGTCAATAATGCCCTGAGCCTTCTTTCTCCTCACAGAAAATGGGGAAGGAAACAAATCCAAATTTATTTTTTTTTGTTACAATGGAGAAAAATATTCCAAAACTCGTTCCTAAATCATCTTCCTTGCTGATGGGTGGTGATTTCAGGCAGAGAGAGGGCCCAGCTGGGGCTCAAACAGCCTCTAAAGCTCTTCCTAATTGGAATGATGGGTCCTGCTGCTCACCCAGCAAGAGGCTTCTCCCTGCTGATCCCATCCCTGCTGGCTGGGAACACACAGCAGTGCTGATATGGAGCTAAAACTGGGGGATTGACCACTCCAGAGACAAGCAAGGCTTTGATTTGATTGGAAAAGAAATCAAGAGCTGGCTTTAATTAAAGGGATTTATTTATCAGGACACCTGATGGAAGGAGCAGCCTGGCATTTCCCTTTGGATTCAGTCCGGGGAACATCTGGGACAGCATCGTGTGGGGATGTGGATCCTGGGGAGTTTGCTCAGTTTTGGGAATAATGAGGATGCTGAGAGGAGCTCGGGATGCAAATTTGGGAACAACAGCGCTGTGAGAGTGACGGCAAAGCTCAGTGGGGCACGGGGGAGGCAGCAGCTCCCAGCAGGAACTTCCACTATGATAAAATCTTCCAGATTTTGATGATAAAATCTTCCAGAAAATACAGGGAAATCAGAGGATTCCGGGATTTTTACCTTTCTTCTCCAAAGTGGGGCTGTCTCTGTGGGCTGGGGGTGCTGCAGGACTCCAGGTGTCCCAAAACCAGGTGGGAAAGCTGCCAGGAACTGCTTGGGGAAGAACATTCCCAGCAAAAAGGGCTTGGGATGCTCAAGGAGCTCTTGTTCCTGCAGGTGTTAACCTGGAGAGGGCTTGAGTGATGCCAGGGCTGCATCACAGAGATTAAAAATCCTTTTTGGAGCAAATGCAGGGGACTGGGATCATCTGAGGGATGGAGCAGCTCTGCTGGGAGGAAATGCTGGGAGAGCTGGGAATGTTCCCCTGGAGAGGAGAAGCTTTGGGGTGAGCTCAGTGTGGCCTGGAGGAGCTCCAGGAGAGCTGGAGAGGGATTTGGGACAAGGGATGGAGGGACAGGACACAGGGAATGGCTCCCACTGCCAGAGGGCAGGGATGGGTGGGATATTGGGAATTGGGAATTCCTGGCTGGGCTGGAATTCCCAGAGAAGCTGTGGCTGCCCCTGGATCCCTGGCAGTGCCCAAGGCCAGGTTGGACACTTGGAGCACCCTGGGACAGTGGGAGGTGTCCCTGCCATGGCAGGGGTGGCACTGGGAGATCTTTAAGGTCCCTTCCAACCCAAACCATTCCATGATAATGTGCATGGGAGGGGGATGTCAAGGCGTTGCTTGGATCCCCCCTGGACTGAACATCTGGGGAGTTTATTCCTGAAATGAAGGATGTCTGGTTCCAATCCAAGCTAAAATTAGTGACAGTGAAATCCCCATGGATACCCATGGGGTGTTACCTTCAGTCACACCCAAAGGTTTGTCTTCCACAAAAGTGTTTTCCATGCAATATTTCCCTCCTTTCCCAGGATTCCCAGGGCAGTGGTGGAGCCCCATCCCCAGAGGGATTTAAAATGTGGGGACAGGATTTAGTGGTGGCCCCAGGGCTGGGGGATGGTTGGAGTCCCTCGATCCTGGAGGGCTTTCCCAACCCCAGTGGTTCCACAATTCCCTGATTTAACACACCCGGAGCCGCCGCTGCCCTGGGAATGTTCTCCCAGCCTCTGGGTGAACCCTCTGCTCTCCTGGGGGCTCCCTGGCCTCCCTCCAGTGGGTGTGGAGTGCTTGGGATGACCCCAGAGCCAGGAGGGGTGAGGATGTCACCCACACCCAGCGCCCTTCGCGTCTCCCCACCCGGAATGAGCGGAATCCTCCGTGGGAAAGGGAGAGCAGCCAACAATTCCCAGCCTCTGCTCCTCTCCTGGCCTCCCCTCCTCTTCCTCATCCCACACCTCCAGGAGCAGCACCTCCATCCTGCCCTCTGGCAAAGAAGGATCCCAGACTATGGGTTTTCTCATGAGCTCATCTTTGCTCGTGTGCTGCATCCAGGGAGGCTCCAGGCACTGGAATCCCAGCTGTGGGAAGGAGGGAGGCAGCTCCTGGAATCTGCTTCATCCCTGCTGGATTGGGGGGACATCCAGGATCTCCCTGGCGCCAGCTGGGTGTGTCCAAGGTGGCACTTGGGGGGTCTGGGGTGATTCTTTCCCTGCTGAGGGTCTGGAAAACGGGAACAGGCACCTGGTGGAGGGATTTGACTGCCTTTGGAAGTGTGGGGGATGTGGGAGGTGAGCAGGGCTGGTAAACACAGCATTCCTATCCCCACCCTTCCTGGGAAAACACAAAATCAAGGATTAATAGCAAACAGACAATCCAGCTGTCCACAGCTCTCCGGTTATGAGGTGATTCCTGCTCCAGATGGTCCAGACAATCCCCAGGAATTGTTATTAAACCAATTAAAAATGAGGGAATTGCTGCAAGGATGAAAAGCCACCATTTTCCTGGGGTTTAGGTTTGATTTCCAAGATTCCTGGGGAAAGGAAAAGTCTTGCACAGCAGGTGGGGAATCCAGAATTCCCAACGAGAGAGGCAGCAGGGCCAAGAATTCCTGGACCATGGGCTGGATGCTGGTTGGTGCTGGAGCATCCCTTTCAACTGGGCCTGTTCCAAGGTGCCCTCACTGGGAAAAAAACAAGGAAAACCCAAAGACTCTCCAAGAATTAATGCTTTGAACCCACAGAGACTGGGAAAAATCCAGTTCCTATGAACTGAAAGAGATGATTTCACATGGAGCCATCGCTTCCATGGGATGGGGAACATCCCGTGTTGGAAAGGCTCCTTCCCTCCCTGTGAAGCCTTGGTGTGCTCTGCCCTGATTCTTCCATGGTTTTTTGGGATCTTCCATGTTTTTTTTCCAGGCTCAACTCTCCCATCCCTTCCTCTGACCTTTTGTTCCCTAAGGAATTGATTATCCCCTTGTTTGGGTTTGCTCAGAAGATCCCGTGGGCTCCTTGCATTGGAGTTGTTCAATGTTCAGAGCTGTAAAAATATTTTTGGCTCCTGCATTCCATGCCTGGAAGGAATTCCCGCTGCCAGGAGGCTGGATTGCTTCTAGGTGGTGACCCAAGCATTCTGGAATAGGGAAAGCCCCTCCCTAAGGGTCACCAGATCCCAAAAGGAGTGAAACTCCCTCGATATTCCTAAACTGGCTGATGGAGAAATGGTGCTGGGAAATCCATGGGGGCAAGCAGCTGATCCTAAGGACAAGGCTGTGATCCAAAGGGAGGCAGAGCTGGAGTTTGGAGGCAGAACCCCTTGGGAGAACATTTAGGGTGGAAATGAGCCAGCTCCATGGAGAGGGAACAGAAAAAATCCACGACTTCCAGGGAACATTTCTCATGGGAGAGAACTTGGACTCTGAACAAAAGAAAAATCTTTTCAGGAAGAATTCGGACACAAAGATCTGGGATTTGAAGTTTTATCTCCTCCCTTTGCATCAAAAGGGGATGAGGGTGGGCAGGCCCTGGCACAGGAGAGCTGTGGCTGCCCCTGGATCCCTGGAAATGTCCAAGGCCAGATTGGACAGGGCTTGGAGCAGCCTGGAAGGTGTTAAGGGGGTGGAATGGGATGATCCTTAAGATCCCTTCTCACTCAAACCATTACAGGATTCCAGGATTAAAAGATCACAGTGTTGTAGAAAACCCTCAAATCGCAACAATCTGCATTTGGGGCAACAAAAAAGTTCAAATCCAAATATTTTTCCCCCAATCCTAGCAGGACAGAGCCTTAATTGTCTGCTAAGATTTAATGGACAATCCCTGGAATCTCATCAGAGTCTGAAAATCCCAGACCACTCAGAGCAAGGGCAGGGCTGATGGAAGGGGGATCAATAATTCCAGACAAAACAGGATAAATGCTGGATAATTCCCTGAAGTGGCAATAAAAAATCCCTCTGTAGCTGGGAGCCCTGCTCTCCTCATTACATCCTGCATAACAGATGGACTGGGAGGTGTTTGGATGCTCTGACAGGTTGTCCATGAGGAAAGAGATTAAATCTTCCAAATAAATTGTCCAGCTTTCCTTGGCTGGGGTATCCATCTTTTCCAGAGGAAAGATTCTCAGGAATGGGGGATATTTATCACTGACACTGTGAGCAGCACTTGTCCTGTTTGGAGATGATGGGAGTGCTGACAGAATCCATCAAGCATTCCAAGGATCCTTCAAGCTGGGATTAAAGCAGGGATTATTGGTCACCTTGGAGGTCACCCCGAAGTGACCAGAGGGACTGGAAAGGGGAGTGGTCACTCCATGGGGGAAGCAGAGCCAGGACAGGCTTGGGGGAGAAGGATTTCCAAGGATTTCCCTGCATAAACAGCATCAGCACAGGCTGGTGATTAGCTGGGTAAGTTAATGAATAGAAGGATATGCAAATGAGATGTTAATGAACCCCTGAGGCTCTCATAAGGACTCAGAGCCTCCCCCAGGCACGATTTCCCACCTCTCCTGCTTTCCCTGCCTTCAAATCCCATCTCCTCCCCCCATCCCGAGGCTTCCCCTCTCCCGTGCCTCGGGATGCAGCCTGGAATCCCAGACCAAAGCTCTCCAGACCAGTGCCCTGTTGGGTGGCAGCCTCCCAGTCCTGCTCCCTGATGGATTGGGATGCAATCCAAGCCTGGAGGGGGCTGCCTGTTTTCCAGAGAATCCCTGGGAGACTCTGTGGCTCTCCCTCCAGTCTTTCTTTTTTTTTTTTTTTTTTCCCCTCCTCGGTTTCAATTATTTCCCTCTGTGAGAGAGGGAACAGCATTCCTATGGGATGGAGGCTTGGGAGATTGCAGAGCAGAGCCTTAAAATCCACATGGGTGGATTTTAAGAAGGGAAAGGAAGAGGGAATTTTGGGATGTGCCCTCTCCCTCCATGGCATTCCTGCTTGTCCCATGGTGTGACACTGAAAGCAAATCCCTAAACTGAACGGGCTCCTCTCACTTCCCAGCTGGATTGGGAAGCAGGAATGGCTCATGGAGCAAATAAATCCAGGGAGTGATGGGAAAAGCAGGGAAGGGCCCAGGATGGATGGAGCTGATGGGTTGGAAGAGGTTTTAGTGGATCATTATTCCTCTTGGAGGGACAGGAGCTTTGTGCCATGGGATCAGCTGGAATTTGGGCAGGAGCCAGGTCCAGCTTGGCCTGGAAGGTCCCTGGTGTGAACAGATACAAACCAGGATGTGACATTCCAGCTGTGGAGAGTTCCCAGCATCACCTGACTGCAGAAATCCTGGGAAATCCTGAATTTCAGGTCAAATTGAACACAATTTCCCACCAGGAATGCCCGTGCAGAGCAGGGACCTGCATGGGAAAGAGGGAATTCCAGCCCTGCAAGAGCTGTAATTTGCCATCCCTGCATAAAACCTTTCATCCCTATGGAGATGAAAGAGAGTTTAAACCCTTTCATCCCTACGGAGGGAGAGTTTATCACTCGGATAAGATGGGATGGAGCTGCCCAAGGAAACCCCCCCTCACTCCTTGGAGAGCTGGAGAATCATGGAACACTCTGAGCTGCCCCACAGGGATCATCCAGTGCAGCTCCTGCCCTGCACACACATCCCCCAACCCTCCTGGAGCTCTGGAATTTGGGATGTTGCTGAGATTTGCAGCTCCAGGCTCAGACGTGAGGGAGAGGCTGGAGAGCTGCAATCCAAGGGGTGCCTGGCACCTGAACTCCAGCTTCCTTATCCCTGGGAGAAAAGTGCCTGTTTTCCCAGGAATTCTGCGTGGGGTGTGCTGGTCCTTCCCTCCTCCTTGAGGAAGTTCCTGATCCTGATCATTCCCACTGCTGGAATCAATCTCAAGCCCAGCTGCCATGTGTGTGTTCACCACAGAGGCTTCAGCAGCTTCCTGCAGGCTCTGCTTTCCCAAAGCTCAGCTTTTCCTCCCTTTGGATCCCGTGTCCTACAGCAGGGACCACCCAGCTCCTCTCCCATTGTTCCACTTGGATGAGGAGTGGAAACGTGGGAGAGGCTGGAGCTGCAGGTGAATCCCACCCAAGAGGATTCCAGCCTGGGGGAGAGAGAGCTCAGAGCCCCTTCCAGAGCCTGAAGGGGCTCCAGGAGAGCTGGAGAGGGACTGGGGACAAGGGACAGGACACAGGGAATGGCTTTGAGCTGAAGGAGGGTGGATTCAGATGGGATTTTGGGATGGAATTCCTGGCTGGGATGGAATTCCCAGAGAAGCTGTGGCTGCCCCTGGATCCCTGGAAGTGCCCAAGGCCAGGTTGGATCCCTCTGGGGCAGTGGGAGGTGTCCCTGCCCATGGCAGGGGTGGCACTGGATGATCCTTAAGATCTTTTCCAACCCAAACCATTCCAGGATTCTTTTTTTCAGGTTTTCCAGAACCTGAAAGGAGCTACAAGAAAGATGGAGAGGGACTTTTTCCAAGAATGTGGAATACCAGGATGAGGGGAAATGGATTTAAACTGAAACCCAGCAGTGTTAGATGGGATATTGGGAAGCAATTCCTGGCTGGGAGGGTGGGGAGGCCCTGGCACAGATTCCCAGAGGCGCTGTGCCTGTTCCTGGATCCCTGGAAGTGCCCAAGGCCAGGCTGGATGGAATTCTGACCAGCCTGGGACAGTGGATTTTCCCTGCCCATGGTTTTCCCCTCATTCTCCAAACCTGACCACGCCAACCCAATGCACATCTTTGGGATGGAAACTGTGAGAAATGTGAATTAAATCCCAATCCCACTGGGATTCCCCACAGAAGTTCTGCCCTGTCCCAGATCAGGGTCTCTCTGTCCTGCCCTGAGCTGGATGTGCCCCTCCAAGATTCCAGAAAAAGTCCAGGAAGGATTTTTCCAGGCACCTTGCTGTCCCAGTTGTGTCTGTACCCACTGTATCCCCATTCCAGGCTCTTCCCACTGGTGGAGAATAAATCCAGGAGTGACAATTCCCAGCCTGGAGACCCTCTGGAATGGGTGGGACCTGCTCCAGAGGCTTCATGCAGCTTGGGGAGCAGAGCCCTGGGAATTTCCAAGGCCAGGATGAAGCCATGGGACTTGAAAGGGATTGTAGGAGCTCCAGGGAACATCCTCATGCTGCAGCTCCTAAATCTCCTTAATTGTGGTACTAATTAAGGGCTGGGTTATTAAATTATCTCTCCACCCTGGGAAGAAAACAAACAAAGGAATTCCATGGAGCCTTTAAATCTGGATTCCCAAAATGTGTGTCCCATCTGGGGGCACTGGGAACAACCCCCAGGCTGTGTTCCGTGTGGGGATGAATCCCAGGACACCTCGAGGGTATTCCCAAAGATATCCCACAAAAACAGCCCCTTTCAGGGGCACTTTTATGGCCCTGCCATCATAAATCAGGAGATCTGAGAGGCAGCTGGATTTGGATCCATGAATGGATATTCCTGGGAAGGCTGAAGTGCCCTTTCTGGGCAGTGTATCCCAAAAATGTCATCTGGGAGCACTAAAACCAGGGATAAAGGAGGGAAATCCTGCTCAGGAACAGGGAATGAGTTGGTTTCAACACTGCAATGCATGAGAGGATTTCCAGCTGGCTGCCCTCGCTCCATCCTTAAATATTTTAGGAGCCAGGCAGTGGAATTGCAGGATTTCCAAGGGCTGGTGCTCGTGGAAGATGGATGAGGGACTTGGGGAGAGGGAAAAGTGCAAGGCAGGGCTTTAAAAAGGGAAAGAAAAAGGAAAGAATGACCGAGGAGTCAATTATGGAAAACTGCTGAGGAAAAGGATTGGAAGGAACAATTCCATTATTTGGGATCCCCAACCCCACAGCTTTGTTGGCAGGTGAGCTGGAAAAGGGATTGATGGAAAAGAATTTCTGGTGGAAATGGAGGGGATTCTGGATCAGCACTGCCCAGTTTGGGGTTTCCCAGCAGAGGAAAACCACAGAAATCCTGGGGGGAGCCCCGTGGAGGGATTCCAGGCTGGCTGGAGGCTGGAGCAGGGGATATTGGAGGGATCTGGAGTTGTTCTGCCTGGGGAAGATCTAGGACAGAGATTCCCAACATTCACCTGCTGATCCAGGGGTTCCCCATTCCCGGGACAGACCAGGGCTGGGGTTTCTTCCAGAGAACCCAGGGAAGGAGGCAATAATTGGACTTGGGTTTCATATCAAGTTGAAAAAAAAATACCTGAACTGGCCACAATAGCAGCAGAGCCAAGGAATTCTCATCCACTTCCCACCAAATTTAAGAAAATGGAAGAGAAAAAAGCTCAGTTTCCAAAATCCTGGCAATTCCTTCCTTTTCTACTCTTTCCTTGCTTTGTGCTACTGGGAAGAGGCACAGGAAGCCTCCAGCTTCCCTGGATTTTGGATATTTTGTTGTGTACTTGTAGGTTTTTTGGGACTTGCAATTCTGGATTTTTTTGGTGTAGTTGTAGGGTTCTTGGAAATTGTAATTTGGATTTTTAGTTGTGTAGTTGTAGGGGTTTTGGGAATTGTGATTCTGGATTTTTTGTTGTGTAGTTGCAGATTTTTTTTTTTTTTTGGAATTATGATTCTGGATTTTTAATTGTGTAGTAGTTTTTTTGGGAATTG
>JAOTQP010001286.1:1122420-1135316 GCA_026413545.1 Cichladusa arquata
TTGATTCTGGATGTGTTTTGCTTTTGGTTGTTGGTTGCTGTTGTACGACTTTTTAATTTTTTTTACTATTTTTTGCTATTATTTGCTATTTTTTGTGCTATTTCTTGCTACTTTTTTGCTATTTCTTGCTACTTTTTTGCTAGTATTTGCAATTTTTTGCTATTTTTTGCTACTTTTTTGCTATTTTTTGCCTTTTTTACTATTACTTGCTATTATTTGCTATTATTTGCTATTTTTGCATTTTTTTGCTATTTTTTGCTATTTTTTGCCCTTTTTTACTATTGCTTGCTATTGCTTGCTATTATTCGCTATTATTTGCTATTATTTATGATTTTTTGCTATTTTTTGCTTTTTTTTGCTATTATTTGCTATTTTTTGTTATTTTTTGTTATTTTTTTGTTATTTTTTGCTATTTTTTTGCTATTATTTGCTATTTTTTGCTCTTTTTTGCTATTATTTGCTTTTTTTGCTATTTTTTGCCCTTTTTTACTATTACTTGCTATTATTTAGTATTTTTTTGCTTTTTTGCTATTATTTGCTATTTTTTGTTAATTTTGTTATTTTTTGCTATTTTTTTGCTTTTTTTTTTTGCTATTATTTGCTATTATTTGCTATTTTACTATTTTGCTCTTTGTTTGGGGGTTCAGGTCATGACCAGAGGTGTTTTTTCACCCCTGCCCTCCTCATGGAGATGCAGAAGGAAGGGAATGCAAGGTTTCATCCTTGGGTTGGGCTGGCAAAGGAGAATATCCGTGTTCAGATGTTCATGTGGGAATTGTGGCATCAGGTGTGTGCTAAAATCCTCCCCCAGGATTTTTATGCTCCTTTCCATCCCAAACCATTCCAGGATTCTCTGATGCCACCATCAAAGGGTCTCCATCCACTGGATTTATCCAGTGGATATCAGTGATGTGAGGAATCCAAACCATGTTGGAATATTGAGAAAAAAAAGGGAAGGATTGCACTAAGGGAGGTCGAGGTTGGATATTGGGGAAATTCCTTCCTGGAAAGGGCTGGGATAGAAAATCCATGGATGTGGCACTTGGGGACATGGTCAGGATTGGCCTTGGCAGTGCTGGGGGATGCTTGGACTGATCTGGGAGGGCTTTTCCACCCTAAATAATTCCATGATTCTCTGACTCCTTGTTGCTCCTGGCCTCTGAGGTGAAGAGTGGGATGTCACCAGCCAGGGGTGAATCCCAGCTCTCAGTCCCTTGTAGAACAGTCAGGACAGGCTGTGAGCAAACAGCATTCCTGGGAATGTGTCCCAGGATTCCTGGGAATATCTTTGCTTGCTTTTTGAAAGCCCCAGCAGTGCTCTGCCCCAAGCACAGAATCTGAATCCCCTTTTTTTCTCCTCCTTGGGTGCTTGGAACATTCACTGAAGGGCCAAGTGTGCTCTGATCACTTCTAAAAACACCCTCAGACTTCCTGGCACTGCCAAGAAATTCGGAGCCTGAGGGAAAAAGGGAGACAAGGAGGAATTCCCACATTCTGCTCCCAGACACCCACCGGGGCTCTGGGCACAGAATTCACAAAGCCTGAGGTGGAGAATTAAAGTTGAAAGAATATTTTGGGGTTCTATGGGTACGCAGAGTTCATGGGGATCAAACAAATCCAGGTTTGGAAATCTCCAGGATTTACAGCTGGGTGCTGTGAGCAGGTAATTGGTGTTTAGAATGTCATGGTTCTGTGTGGGAAAAATTTGTCATTATTTCAGTTCCAACTGAGCTTTTCTTCCAGTAATTTATATTTATCCACATTCATCGATAATCAATGGCCTCTTCTTTCCTTCCTTCCTTCCTTTTCCTTGGGTTCACTCCTTGGAAGGGAGACCCCATGTGACAAACAAGGGATGGTGAAGGGAATTTTGAATTTCCTTGCTGTCAGGGATGTCCTTTGTGCATTCCCCAAGCTCTGCTGGTTCTGAGAAGGAAAAATTCCCACATTCTGCTCCCAGACAGGGCTCTGGACACAGAATTCACAAAGCCTGAGGTGAAGAATTCAAGTTGGAAGAATATTTTGGGGTTCTGTTGCTACCCAGAGTTCATGGGGTCAAACAAATCCAGGATTTACAGCTGGGAGCTGTGAGCAGGTGTTTAGAATGTCACAATCTGTGAGGGACAGGTGGGAAATTCATGACTCTGTGTGGGAAATCTGTCATTATTTCAGTTCCAACTGAGCTTTTCCTCCAATAATTTATCAATAAATGAATATCCTTCCTTATCCCTGGCTTCACTCCTGCTCAGAAGGGAGGCCCCGTGTGACAAATAAGGGATGGTGAAGGGAATTTTGAATTTTCTTGCTGTCAGGGATGTCCTTTGTGCACCCCCCAAGCTCTGCTGGTACTGTCAGGGAGGAATTCCCACATTCTGCTCCCAGACAGGGCTCTGGACACAGAATTCACAAAGCCTGAGGTGGAGAATAAAAGTTGGGAGAATATTTTAGGGTTTTATGGGTACCCAGAGTTCATGGGGGTCAAACAAATCTCCAGAATTTACAGCTGGGAGCTGTGAGCAGGTGTTTAGAATGTCACAATCTGTGAAGGACAGGCTGGAAATTAATGATTCTGTTTGGGAAATTTGCCATTATTTCAGTTCCAACTGAGCTTTTCCTCCAATAATTTATCAATAAATGAATAATCCCATTCCCTCCTTATCCCTGGCTTCACTCCTGCTCAGAAGGGAGGCCCTGTGTGAGAAACAAGGGATGGTGAGAGGAATCCTGAGTTTCCAGGCTGTCGGGGGTGCCCTGTGCTGGCACCACACCCACCTTTGTGGTTGAAGTCGTAGATGTACTCGGGGCAGGGCATGGCCACCACCTTGCCGGGCACGCCCTCGGGCCAGCACACGATGCCATCCCACTCCGGGAGGCAGAAGCCATCTGTGGGAGAGAACAGGGACAAAGAGGGGTCACTGCACTGCCAGGGACACTGGGACCCCTTGGACAAACCCATCCCAGGGATCTCTGCCAATTCCTTCTCCGTGCGTGGCTCCCCAAGGTGAGGGTTTCGCTCCATAAGGATGTTTCATCCCAAGTTTTATTCCACAGGGACCAACCCTGTCCAGCTGTGGCATCCCCAGGGTCAGAAGGAGAGAGTCCAGAGGCAGCTCCAGAAATCTGGGAGCTCCTCTGCTCTGGAGAGCTGGGAATGTTCAGCTGGAGAGGAAAAGGCTCCAGGGAGAGCTCAGAGCTCTTAAAGGGGCTCCAGGAGAGCTGGAGAGGACAAGGGATGGAGGGACAGGACACAGGGAATGGCTTTGAGCTGAAAGAAGCAGATTTAGGTGGGATATTGGGAAGGGATTGCTGGCTGAGATGGGATTCCCAGAGCAGTGTGGCTGCCCCTGGATCTCTGGAATGTCCAAAGCCAGGCTGGACACTTGGAGCAGCCTGGGACAGTGGGAAGTGTCCCTGCCCATGGTTGGGTTGGAATGGGATGATCTTCCAAGCTCCAGGACCTGCTCCTGCCCTTGCTGAATTCCAGAAATTCCCTCCCTTTCCATCTCCCCAGCCTGTCCAGGCCCCTCTGAAGGGCTCCTCGATCCCCTGAGGCATCGCTGGCTCCCAGCTCTGTGTCCTCAGGGAACTCCTCTGCTTTGGGCTGGATGACTGCACCCCTCCATGGAATCCCAGCTGCAGTGGAATATTGAGAAGGAAATGCCAAAAGTGGTGGATCTGCCCCAAATGTGCTCCCAGCCACAGAGGGCACTCAGTCCCACTCCTGTGGGACACAGGAGTTACCTGGGAATCAAAAGGAACAGGAACAATCTGCTCTTATCCACCAAAAAAAAAATCTCCTCTAGGAACTAAATCCAAACAAGGCCAAGATTTCAGCGTGTTCCATGGATATCAAAGCTTCTGACCACCCAGGATCTCATCCTTCCTCACCAGTGTGATCTCCCAAGATTAAAGGAAAACCAGGATTGCTTCAAAGCAAGGTCTAGGGTCGGAGCCGACACGGATTAATTCAGTTTGGTGGTTTTTAGGACATGAAAAACACAGCAAAGCTCCTCATTTAGCAGCTGATTTCTTATCTCTGGTTTGGTGTGGATGAAAAGGACCAGACAAATCACAGCCTTTCTTCTAAAGCATCAGCTGGGAGTGAGGGTCAGGAGCTGAAATTCCTCAACAGCCACATGATAAAAAAGAGGGAAATAATTTATTGCATTTTCTCCGCCTAAAGTCCCACTAGGAGGAGAAAAAGACATTTCCTATTCATGAAAACTGGGAATATCCTTCCCTCTGGCTCATTATTTGCAGGATAACTTACACTGGGGAAAAAAGAGTTTATTTATTTCTCAGTTCTCTGGAAGGTACAGAAGACAAAAGAAAAAAAGAAAAAAACCAACCCAGGGCCCCACAAAGTTTGGCTCAGGACAAAATGTTGATGTCCTTGTGGTCTTTTCTGCAGACAAGAAAGTAAATAAAGATTTAATGGAGCCCTCAAAGTGCTCTTGCTTAAAACAAAATCAGTTCTTATGACAAAATAAATCAATTGGAGTAAACATTAAAAGTAGCACAGTGGAGAAACAACTCTGAGAGAAAAATACTCCTCCAGAAGTGGTCTGAAATGAGAGGGAAAAATCTCCCACTTTTCCAAAACCTTCACGGATTGCAAAGGGCAATTTCACTTTTAAGAGGTTTCATTTCGCATCCCACCGAAATATGTGGCCAGAAAATAAGAATGTGCTAAATTTTGTGGTGGAAACGTGGAAAACAGATAACAAACCACACAATTATTGATTTTTGGGTACTTTGAGCCCCCAAAATCCTCCCCAAAAGCTGAAGGGAACAGTGGTGGGACCTCTGGGATGCTGCATTATGGGGGGGGTACAATTTGGGGAGCCAAGAGCTGCCCTAGAAACTATTTTTACATTTAAAATTCAGACCTCTGCATGGAAATGATTCCTTAAATGATTTAATCCCGAAACTGAGTCATTAAAGCTGATTAGAATCCAGTGGGACTCAAAATTTGGGAAGTGTCTGAGCTTCCCAACAAAAGGATCCATCGCTGTCCCCAAGGGCTGAACCACCCCAGGGAAATTTCTTCCCCCTCCTCTCCATCATCTCTGGCCTCTCTCCCCCCATTCCTTGCTTGGAAAACCCATTCCAGGAAAAATTGGAGGAGGGATAAAACATCTCAGTGATTGTTCCGTGCCTGGAATTTCCCTGGGATGGATGAGGAGCTAAGGCAAGGGCAGGTGGATATTTGGGAGCTGCCACTTGGAGACACCCTCCTAAAATTCAGGATAACGAAGCTGTTTCCTGAAAATCCCAGGAGCTATGGGGGAAGGAGAGAGGATTTGGGTTGGGAACAGGGATTGCAGGTAGGGAAACCTGGGAGGAACATCCACAGGTCAAGGCAGGTGCCTCTGGAGCTCCTGGAATGATTTGAGAAGCTCCTACCTTGACTGAAACTCTTGGAAAACTTTTTCAAATGGAAATATGAAGTGATATCGGGAGCAGCCTCACTTGGGGATTGTTGGATCCACATTCCTGGGGTTTAACACAGCCAAAAGCTGTTTGTCCCCTCTGTGTCCTGAGAGGAGCTTCACCATCCTCCTCTCCCATCCCAAATCCCTCCAATCCTCCCATCTAAGGAGACTCCTGGGAGCACAAAGGGGGATGGAGGGCTCATTCATTCCCACTAATTACAAGGAAGAATTTTTTTTTCCAATGAGGGTGATGGAACAGCTTTTCCAGAGAATTTGTGGCTGCTCTTGGATCTCTGGAAGTATCCAAGGTCAGGTTGGACAAGGATTGGAAAAATCTGGGATAGTGGGGGCTGTCCCTGCTCATGGCAGGGGTGGAATGGGATAATCTTTAAGGCCCCTCCCAAACCCAAATCATCCCACGAATCTCTGATAAAACAGAAAGGGAAAACCCCATATTTCCCACTGTGCTGGAATCCAAACAAGCCATTCCCTTCTGTTTGTTTGCCCAAAGAGCTCCTCCAAACATTTTTTCCCCCTGAATTTATAAAAACATTCACAGTATCAACAACTTGGCTTCTCCCTCTGTTTTTCTTTTCTCCTGGTCATTTCTCCAAGGAGATCCAGGCTGAACTCCAAGAAGAAAGCAGAAAATTGGGGCATTTGGCCTGTTAATAATAAATCAGTCCCTCCTGAGACACTGGCAACAATATTCCAAAGCACAGAGAATTCCAAAGGATCCAGTTGGAAAAGCTTACTGAAAAACTCTTGGAATTTTGGTGGAAATGAGTCCCACTGTGCTGTTTGGATCGATATCCATGTAGTTCAGGACATGGAAGCAGAAAAGTCAAACATTTCATTCCTTGGAAGAAATAGTAGGATTCACGGGTGATGGAAGTCCAAAGGAATTCAGGAATTATTTAGAAAATATGGAAATCTCACACATACCCCACATCCCAAAGTGTTCTGGCAATCCTGAAGGGATGATCCTGTTTATCCCTCAGTGATTTTCCTGTGGGTGAAGCTTCCCCAAATCCAGAGCTGCATCTCTCATGGATGGGGACACGGAAGGTGGGAATGGCACTGGAATTTCTCGTGGTTTGAGGACATCACCAACCACTTCTGTACTGGAGAAACCAGTCCTGAAGGGAAACACAGGATCCCTCCAGGATCCCACTGGCTCTTGTCCACCAGGACATCTCTTGGATCTCCTTGAATCACATGGAAGTTGCAGTCATTCCAAGATGGGAACAACAAAAACTCTCTTGGATGACATTCCTGAAGAAATGATTCCTGAAGGGAAACGTGGGATCCCTCCAGGATCCCATTGGCTCGGGGACAGCTCCTTATCCACCAGGACATCTCTTGGATCAATCCTTTCCCACTGAACATTGGAATCTCAGGGAAGTTGCAGTCATTCCAAGATGGGAACAACAAAAACACTCTTGGATGTCATTGCTGCAGGATTTCCCTTTGGAAGGCAGGAAGGAAGATCCCAGAACACTTTAGGAAGGGGCTGTCCCAAATGCATCCCCCATTTTGCTCCTTGATTTCACTCCCCCACCTGAGCCAAGCCAGAATCCCAGAGGTTGCTTTGGTAGAAGAGAGAAAAGTGGGAGAGGATTTGGACCAATCCTGCTGAGGGTGCAGAGTTATTCCCTCCTTCCTGCTCCTATCCCACACCCCTTTTCCTTTCCCTTCCCTCCAGCCTCAATCCCTTCCCAGCTGGACTGGGACACTCTGCATGTGGAGAACACGTTCCAGCCATCTGCCAGGCTCCTTGGCAGCTGCACAAATGCAAACAGGGGCTGAGGTGTTTATCCAGGGGCAGGGAATGTCAGTCAGGCCGGCTCATTCCAGCAGCAGGGAGAGCACAGCTGGAATAGGCTGCGGGATTGTGGTCACTCCCTTACGGGAAGGACATTTGGGGCATTGCAGGGGGAGGAACAGAGAAAATGAGGCAGAGTTTTGGGATAGGGAGGGGGAGGAATCATTTTGGGATTGGAAATGGGGAGGAATCATTTTGGGGATAGAAAGGGGAGGAATCATTTGGGATTGGAAATGGGAGGAATCATCTGGGGATTGGAAAGGGGAGGAATCATTTGGGGATTGGAAAGAGGAGAAATTATTTGGGGATAGGAAAGGGGAGAAATAATTTGGGGATAGGAAAGGGGAGAAATCATTTTGGGATTGGAAAGGGGAGAAATTATTTGGGGATAGGAAAGGGGAGGAATCATTTGGGATAGGAAAGGGGAGGAATCATTTGGGATTGGAAAGGGGAGAAATCATTTTGGGATGGAAAGGGGGAAGAATCATTTGGGATGGGAAGGGGGCAGAATTTGTTTTGGGATAGGAAGGAGGAAGAAATTGTTTTGGCATAGGAAGGGGAAGAAATTTTGGGATGCGAAGGGGGGAGAAATTGTTTTGGGGTAGGAAAGGGAGAGAAATTGTTTTGGGGTAGGAAGAGGGGAGGAATCATTTGGGGATAGGAAGGGGGAAAATAATTTGGGGATGGGAAGGGGGAGAAATTATTTTGGGATTGGAAGGGGAGAAATCATTTTGGGATGGGATGAGGAAGGAATCATTTTGGGATGGAAAGGGGGGAGAAATTGTTTTGGGATAGGAAGAGGGGAGGAATCATTTGGGGATAGGAGAAGGGGAGGAATCATTTTGAGATAGGAAGAGGGAGAAATCATTTTGGGATGGGAAGCAGGAGGAATAATTTTGAGATAGGAAGAGGGGAGGAATTGTTTTGGGATAGGAGGAGAGAGGAATGGGGGCTTGGAGGGGCAGGAATTAAGTTGGGGGTTTGCAGATGGATTTCAAACCTGGCTGTGAGGGCAGGGGGGGTGAGGGGCTGCTTTTGGGGACTGTGGATGGATACTGTGGTTAGGACAGGAATGATGGAGGTGAGGAGTGGCATCCTCACTGATCCAACAGAACTAGGCTGGAAGGGACCACGGTGGATCAGCTGCTCCAGCAGGGCCATCCCAGAGCTCAGGATGACACCCAGATAATTCTGGAGCATCCCCAGGGAGGAGACTCCAGCCCCTCTCAGGTCTCTGTTCCAGCTCGGTCCCTGCCCAGGGCAGAAGTTCTGCCTCCTGTGCAGGGGCAATTCCTGGGATCAGGACACCCAGGGACAGTCAGGGACACTCAGAGACACCCAGGGACACCCAGGGACAGAGAGGGACACTCAGGGATAGCCAGGGACAGCCAGGGACAGACAGGGACACCCAGGGACAGATAGAGACACTCAGGGACAGACAGGGCTGAGGTCCCTCTCAGCTGGGGCTCCCCTCCAGGCAGAACAGCCCCAGCTCCCTCAGCCTTTCCTGGGCACAGAGATGCTCCAGGCCTTCCTCCTTGGACCCACTCCAGAGGTTCCCTGGCCATGGATGGAAGCAGTTTCTGTCTGTCCCTGCTCTAAGAGCTTTGCTGGCCTTGCCCCAGTGGTTCATGGGCAGAGCATCCCTCCCATGCTCAGCCCTGGAGGGAATGGACATGGCAGGGGATGGACACGGGAGCTGTTCCAACTCACAACATGTCTTGGCTCCCCCTAGTCCCAAATGCCACCAGACAATTCCATGTCCCAGCTCCAGAGACACCTCCCTGAGCTCACCAGGCAGTTCTGGACACTGCCCATCCACCCCCAGCCTCCCAGCCCAGGAGCAGAAACACAACCTCCAACATCCCATCAGAAACTGCCATCCCATTCCTTCCTCATTCCAGCACATCCAGTCCTTCCAAACCCCTCCAGCCTCCCTCTGAGAGGGAAAAATATCACTCATATCAATCATTACAATGAGGCTGATAATTAGAATCAGACTTCAGCCACCCTTTGGAATGCTTCCCACCCTTTGCAAATCTAAACCACAGACCACTTGTGCCTCTCCTAATTCCCAAGATCCATAATTTTCAAGATCCATAATTCCCAAGGTCTGTTCCTCCCGTGTGTTCCAAGCCCTGTTCAGCTGCTCTGTGAACATTCCTCCATAGGGCTGGGAGCCCCTGGCCCATAAAACTTTGCAGGTAGTGGCCACATCCCAGTTTCAGTTCTTTCAAGTCCATCATGGTTCATATCTGTGACTCTGAGCTCCCTCACACTCCAGAAAAACAGTTTGGTCTGTGATTCCATCCTCAGAGGTCTCCTAATTCCATCCTAGATGCTCTCCTCGTCCATAATTCCATCCTAAAAAACCTCCTGGTCCCTGCTGACCCCCCCAGCTGGTGTCCACTGGGGCAGTGACAACTTTTCCAAGCCAAAACTGTGCTGGGAATATGTTCACAAGGGATGGTTTGGGTTTTTTTTCCCTTTGTGGAATGTGGGCCACATCTGCAAGGACTGAGAAGAGAATCTGGGAGAGGATGGAAATAGCTGGAGAAATTATGGATTTATAGAGGGCTGGGGTGTTTAGGGCTCAGGATGCCTCTGTCCCTTAATTTCTGAGGTACCTGAGGCTTCTCCCAACCTCTGGGAGCTCCTGGAATCAGGGAATGGTGCTGGACCCTCTGGAGAAGAAACCAGGAGCAGATTTTGGGGTTCCTCAAGCCCAGTGAGAGCCTGGAATCAGTTCTAGGTCCTTTAGGGACAGTGAAGCCAAACTGGGATGTACAACCCAGGTAAACAGCCCCAGATTCCCAACTAAAAATAACACCTTCCCTGGGAAAATAGGTTTATTTATTAAAAAAACAACCCAGTTTGGAGCTGCAACACCTCAGGCTCAGAGAAAGGGTTGGCCATGGCCTTTGCTAATGACAGGGTTGTGCAAAAATCCCTCTTCTTTCCCCACAAAATGTCCCATCTCCTTTTCCAAACCAGGGAAAGACAAGCTTTTAATTCATGGATTGAAAAAAAAAAAAAAAAAGAAAAAAAAAGAAAAAGTCAGGTCTGATGGCTCAGGGCTGGGAATTTCACTTCATCCCCTTCCAGGTTTAACTTTGGGGTGGCATCAGCTGCCCACCAGGGCTGGGATGGAATATTTGTGTCAGGAGAAGAGAAATTTTTGGGTTTCCTGTTCTTTCCCAAAGGCTTTCATCTGGAGACTAAATGTAAGGAAAAAAAGAGGAGGGGGAGGGAAAAAAAAAAAAAAAAAAAGAAAAGGAGGAAACCAAATGCTCGTGGGGGAAGGGTTTTGGGGTTTTTTGGTTTTGTATTTTGGGTCTCCAGCCCTCAGGGCCTCAGCCAAAGGTGGGGATGAGGCAGGAATCCTGATGGGGCTTTGGGAGCTCCTGGAGCAGCTCAGCCTCAGCTCCCCATGGCACAGATCCACGTGGGAGCCACATGGACCAGGGGCCAGAGGATCCCTGTGAGCCATCCAGGAGCACAGCAGGGACCTCATCCTCCCAGAAAACAGAATTTTAACCTTTTTAGGGGGCAAAAAAAGGGAATTTGGAGCAGCTGAAGCAAGTTTGAAATTTTAGAGGTTTTTAACCTTTTTTGTTCCCTAAGATTTTTCTTTGGAATTTCAACCCTGGCAGCCAGGACATGTTCCCACTTTCCAGAATGGGGGGTCAAAGCCTCTTTTCCTACGACCCCTGTGGTGAGGAGCTTCCCAGGAGAGATCCCCCTCAAGTCCTCAAGTTGTTGCCTTGGGTCAGGAATTTTAAGTAGAGACTTTCTCCTTTCCCAAACATCCGACACCACAGGGCTCTTGCAGGGCTGGAGCTGCTCCAGGATGATCCCAGAGGGATTCTGCCTCTCCAGGCTGTTCCCTCACCACAGAGCTCCCTAAGAGAGGTTGGAGAAATCCCATCCTTGGATCAGTTTTGGGATGTGTTTTCCTGAGGATCTCCCCAAAAGTGCTGCCTCTCTGTGGGCCTGTCCTTTCCCCTTCATTGGAATGACAAACCCAGCAGGGATTTGGAACTGGAAACCAGGATTTATTTTGCTCCAAACCAGCCCTACTTTCCCTCATCAGTTTTTCCTTTTAAATCCTATCTGCAAATAGGAGCTGGAGCATAATTGTGAAGATTGTTGCCCCTCCCAAATTTTTCTTTGAGATCTGCAGGGATGAGATCCTCCCTGTGGATGAGGAGGGCACAGGTCTGGATGTCCCTGATCACCAAAACAGACACCACATCCCAAATTCTGGACCATCCCAGAAGGAAAGCACTGCACCCAAGGAAATCCCAAAATCTGTGGATGGAAGCTCCTTTGAAAAGTGGGAAGAACTTTTCCAAATTGGAAAACTCTTTGCTGGCACCACAAACCCCTTAAACCATCTCAGGGGCAGTCTGGCAAATCCCTGCCTTGTTTGGGAAGTCCTAAAGGGAATTTCTGGGGTGCTAAATCCTAAAAAAACATTCCTTGTGAAAGGTTGAGTGGGAATTCATTCTGTGCAGATTAATTGGATCTAATTCTCCTCTGCTCATGAGTGAAGCCTCCAAAGCCTTGAGATCCAGGTGATTGCTCCCCTTGGACAATTTGGGATTGGATTTGCTGTAGAGGATGGAGCCTGAGGAGCTCAGAACAGCTTTTTCCAGAGACAGAATTTGCATCCATGGGATTGAACCGCCGCACATTGGAAGTTTTCTGTTCCAGCCCCAGCCCCAGGTCTCAAACCACATCTCCAAATCCCTGGGATCTGCTTCCTTCGCTCTGCCCTTGGGAAAGGGCCCCAAAATCCATCTGTCAATCACATCCCTGTGAAGGGGGATCCATCCCAAAAGCTGGAAAAGGGGCAGGGCAGCAGCAGCAGGTGGGCACTGAGACACCAGCAGGAAATGCCTTTGCCCATGCGCTCATTAACGAGGTGCTAATTGGGCACGGGGTGAGGGGACAAAGGAGCAGCAGAGGATGTGGCTTGGGGTTTGCTGATGGAAAACAGGAGGCTTGGAATCAAAGGAAAGCTGGGATTTTATGGCCCCTCGCTGGTGTTTCCAAAGGCACCAGGAGGGCAGGTGGCAAAACTGGGTTTGGCAAAACTGGGATTGGCAAAACTGGGATTGGGAGCCTTTCCCTCTCCTGGTTTTCCCACAGCACACCCCAAGGGAACAGATCTGAGCTGCAGGAACACCCAGGCTTGTCCCATTTTCCCTGGAAATAGACGGAAGTGGGGCAGGACACCCACCCCGGGGACTGAAGGAGTTAAAATTGGGAATGTGGGGAAAGGAACTAGCAGGGGGTGAGGATTTTGCTCCCCACATAAGAGAGTTCTGTCCTTCCTCCTCCCCCCCAGCCCCACAGCTGGGAGCGATTTTCCAGCCCAAAATAGAGAGGAAGTGGAAGGAAGAGGCTCAGCTGAGCTTGAGGAGAGGGTGGGGAAGGAGAAAGGTCTGGGAGCAATGTTTTGTTTTCCTTGTCGCTGTTTGCAAAGGATTTTTTGGGATTTGGGAATGTTCACCTGGAAAAGGGAAAGATCCAGGGAGAGCTCAGAGCCCCTTGCAGGGCCTGAAGAGGCTCCAGGAGAGCTGGAGAGGGACTGGGGACAAGGGATGGAGGGACAGGACACAGGGAATGGC
>JAOTQP010001286.1:1136535-1152503 GCA_026413545.1 Cichladusa arquata
TCATCTCTGGATTTATCCTCTCCTGGAAACAAACAAAGCAGTAAATGCAACTAAATGTTTTCTACATGTGCAGTTTCAAGGATTTTCAGAACACAAGAGAGACCAGACAGAAATTGCTCAGATGTTCCTGAAAAGCTTTCAGACTTTCTGTGCTTTCCCTGTCCCCTGTTGATCAGCAGAGAGGTTCTAGAAAAATAACTCCCCCAGCAGGCAGTGCTGGAAGGTGGAGCTGGTGCTGAGTGTGCATTTCATTCAGGCTCAGTTCTGCATCCTGGGATGCTGCTCAGCCTCCCTGCCCCACCCTGCCACTCACCTTGCAGCTCTCCATCCAGGCACAGCACTCAGTGGATCCATTTTCTCTG
This sequence comes from Cichladusa arquata, assembly GCA_026413545.1. NCBI lineage: Eukaryota > Metazoa > Chordata > Aves > Passeriformes > Muscicapidae > Cichladusa > Cichladusa arquata. Next base: position 1,136,898 of record JAOTQP010001286.1, read on the forward strand.
ACACAAAGAAGTTTTTCCTGCTTTTTGTTAATCCCTCTCTTCTGCCTGTTCCATCTGTTCACCCTGACCTCACATCTGGGGTAACAAATTCTGTCACTTGAACCTTTTTTCACCCTAAAAATACTTTAAAGAATTGTGCAACCTGACCCTAATCATTTATATAGTATCTCCACTTAAAGCAGTTCTGCCCACTCAGGGCTGTGGGATTTTTTTGCTAAATATCTGCTCCTCTTGTGTTCTTTCAATATTTTAATAGGAAGAATTCATAGAATTGTACATAAAACTTCTCTTCCTGGCAGACAGGTGTGATCACAGAATCCAGCATGGATTGATTGGAAGGGACCTTAAACCCTATGTGGTGATGGCACTTTTAGTTCAATTTTAGTTTAATTTTAGTGTAATTTCCTTTTACAAGCTGCCCCAGAGGTGCTCCTGGTCAAAGCCCTAGCGTGCCCACAGTGGGTATTTTCAGCCAGGAGATCCTGGCTGCAGATTAGTCCTGATCAGAGCTGAGCCCCAGGACCTGCCCAGCTCCCTGAGTTCCTCAGGGATCAAATCTCCCTGGACAGGTGGCTGTGCTGTTCCCAGCCCTGAGGACAGCTTTGGGCCCCATGGTGTGATTTATTGGCATTTATTTGTACCCAGGGTCACCTCCAGGTGTCCCTGCCATAAGTGATGTCCTTCACTTCTGCCTTCTCTCACTTCCTTGGCATCTCCCTGGGATGTTTTCTGCTCTGAAACACCAGAAATTGCAGCTTGGGTCTGTCACACCCAACATGAGCTCAGTGTTTGCATCAGGAAACCATCCTGGGTTTATAACTCAGGTTTCTTTATAATCCATAAAATCCATCATAACTTCCAATCTCCTGAAGGATTTTTTTTTTTTTTTTCAGCAGAGCACTGTGGTTTAGATGAGCACAGAATCCAAGAGCTCAGGTTTGCACTGACTGAAGGCAGTGATGGGATCAGGAATGTCAGCCCAGCACTGGGGGCTGGCAGGTTCCTTACAGAACATTGTGTTTATAACAGGGGAGGAGGAAAAAGAGAAATGATTGCAGCTGCTCTGTGCCTGGCTGGAACTGGGGCATGCTGAGGAACCTCACTGGAATTTGTTGGGTCTTTAGTGACACCTTTGTGCTCGAGTTCCAAGGCAGGAGTGTCTTCATTGTGCATTTTGAGCAGTGAGGAGCAGCAGTTTTATCCCTTCAGACACTGAAAAGCTGGAGAGGGACTGGGGACAAGGGATGGAGGGACAGACACAGGGAATGGCTCTCAGTGCCAGAGGGCAGGGATGGATGGATATTGGGATGGAATTCCCAGAGCAGCTGTGGCTGCCCCTGGATCCCTGGCAGTGTCCAAGGCCAGGCTGGAGCAGCCTGGGACAGTGGAAGATCCCTGCCCATGGCAGGGGTTTGGAATGGGATGATCCTTCAGATCCCTTCCAACCAACCCATTCCACGATTTCCCTGCACTCCCCAAGCCACCCCTATCCCAAATCCAGGTTCCTTCCCTCCTTTCCAGTTCATTCCCTTTGCCAAGCCAGTAACAGGATCCAGCTGAGGGCCAATTAACTCCCGACAAAAAACTCCCTCCAAATGACATAACGAGGGTTAATGAATCCCAGCTCCCAAATAATCTGGAATTCAATTTCCCAGGGGGCTCCCAGGGAGAGGAACGGGGGCAAGGGACCTGCAGCTGTGGAGTTAAACCTGATCAGGGGTTGGGAGTAAAACAGGAGTTGGGTTTTCATGTCCTTGGAACAAATCCCAAGCGGGAGTCGCTTCCAAACTGTGTCCACGTTAATGGGAACAATTCCAGCCCTTCCCAGATGTTTGGCCTGTCCACATTTCAGGCACCATCCCTCATTCCAGCTTGGATTGGGAACAGAAAGCTCGGGGTCAGCTCCTGCTGGTGCTCCGTGCAAAGCCAGAGGAGTTAGGCTGGGTTTGGAGGGAGGGCACCCTAGTAATTCACAGGGATTCATCCCAAGGTTTAGAGGGATGGGACCGCAGCAATTCCCAGGGATTCATCCCAAGGTTTGGAGGGATGGGACCCCAGCAATTCCCAGGGATTCATCCCAAGGTTTAGAGGGATGGGACCCCAGCAATTCCCAGGGATTCATCCCAAGGTTTAGAGGGATGGGAGCTGAGCAATTCCCAGGGATTCATCCCAAGGTTTAGAGGGATGGGAGCTGAGCAATTCCCAGGGATTCATCCCAAGCACACTCAGCTCCTCTGGCTGTGCTTGGAGGGATGCACAGAAAACACGTTTTGATTCCCAGAATTAAAAGGGGGAAAAAAAATCTCCAAGAGCTGGGCAGAGACAGAGCTCCAAGCTCAGCTCAGGTTTGATTTTCTAAACTGCCTGATCCTTAAAAAAAATCCACCAAAACTGACCCCAGATTCCCTCATCTCCTCCCAAAAATGGTTTAAATGATAAAAAAAAATCTATTTTTGTGGGTTTCCCCTTGGTCAAAGTGGTTGAAATGTGAATGTAAATAAATTTATGGATTAAAAGAGATTTTCACTGATTCTGGTGTTTGAAGGCATCAGCTCTGAAAAGCTTTTGGGAAAACTGTGGAATGGTGCTGGAAAAATCCCATTAAACATCCAGGGAAAGCCAGGCTGGGAGCTGAGAGTTCAGAATTTGGCATTCCCTCTATCCCAACCCCTTGTGGGCACATTTCAGTGCCTCCATGGGGCTAAAAGATCCCTGGGGATTGAGGATTATCCAACCCTGGAATCCTCAGATTTGGGATCCAGGGACAGCAGCTGGCACAGAACAAACACGTGCAGCTCAAAAACCCAGAGCACCTTTGGATTTCCATCTGCTGGAGGATTTTCAACTTCCTAACTGCACATTTTCCTGACCTTCCTGGAAAAAAAATTCTGATTTTTTTTGGATTTTCCTGCCCTGGATCTCCTGATTTTAAGGCAGAGTTTCCCTGCTTCTCTTCCCTGCCCAGCTGTCCAAGGTTAAAGGAATTTGCAGGAATATTTTCCTTGTGATAACTTCCTGATCCAAGGCACATTTGGTTCTGGCTGGGCAAAACTTTCCCTTGGAAAAACAATCCCAACACCTGATCCAAAAAAATTCTGGGGGGACAGCCTTGCTAAAACCATTAGGAATAGTTTGTGCCAATTTTTGGGAATCTGGAGATTCCCAGGCAACAAAAGAAGCAGCTTCACTTCCAGGAGTGCCCAGGTGGGGCTTCAGGATTTGGGAATGTTTGGGAAAGAAGCAGCTGCTGCTTTGGAGGGGATTTGGATCCTTTTGGATGGAGAAAACCAGGGATGGAGGTCTGTAGGATACAGAGAAAGGAGGGAAATTAATTTGCAGGATTTGAGATTCAGATGAAGAGAACAAGGATTGAAAAATCCCAACAAATCCCAGCTGGGATCAGCCAAATGGACAAAGCCCAAATCCAGCAGGAACAGGGAAAATCTGGAGCCTGGATACAAATTCTGGGGGCAGGAATGTCCTGAACTGCTGCTGCCCCAAAGCTGGGAGGTGACAGCCCTCAAGTGTCACCTCTTTTCCCAAACTGGCACCTCCTGGAATTAGGCTAGGATGGAGAATTGGCCAAAAAAAGGGATGTTTTCATCAATATCCAGGGATTTCCCCTCTTTTTAAGGCCACTTGTGCCATGCTGAGAATCCTGAAATCCACATTAATATCCAAAATTTGCTCCAGTTCAGCACCATTTATTGCATGAACTCCCTGCACATTCTGCTCAGGACAATGAAAAAGGAGATAAAAGGCACTGGGAATTTTTCATCCCTGTGAATCCCAGAGCCAAAGACTCCTCAAGATTCCCATATTCAACATTTCCCTCCTCTTTTATCAAATTCCCAAATACAAAAAAAAATCTCTCATCCTGGTAAAACCATTTAACCAACAGAAGAGAATAAATGCAGGATCTATTTTTCCCAATAATCTCTGCCTTGATGAAAAACTGGGAGTATCCAGGATGGTTTTTACCAATCTGAGCTATTCCCTCAGAGTTGCCCAGAGCAGCTGGAATTTATTCCATCCTTAAACCAGCACCTGAAATAAATTGGATCAGCCTTTTTTGGGGATTTCTTTTCCCCCCCAACCTTTTTTTTCCCCATTAATTGGCCACTCAGGAGCACCGAGAAGATTTTTGAGGAGGAATTGTTGCTGGTGGGGATTCTGTGAGTAAAAGGAGCATCCAAGGGAAGGCAGAAATTGTCCCAGATGGGTCCAGCTCCCAAATCCAGCTGTTTTGGAGGAAGAGGTCAAGGTTATCCTGTCCCTGCAGACTTAATCCCCTAAAAATCCCTCTAAAAGCTGCCAGCAAATCCCTTTAAATCACATTTCCCTAAATTTCCTCAGCAGAAAGTCTTGCACTGAGTTTCTTGGAATTCAGTTTATCCAAGGAATAGCTTTAACCTGGGGGATGAAGGAACCTGGGCACTGCACTGTGCAGCTTTTCCCTTCATTCCTGCAATCCTCCTCTCTTCCCAGTGCTGGGTTCTGCTGGAAAATAAAAGTTTCTTGTGGGGAAAAGATCTGGGAATGTCTCTTTTCCCTCCTTGTCTGGAGAAAACAGAAATGCCAAAGGGAGGGGGACACAACAACTTTATCCTGAGGCTGTAAAATCCACCTGGATGCCTTTCCTTGCCCCTCTGGAACCCTTGGGGATGGATGAGGATGACCAGGGAATGGAAATTCTCTGGCTGATGTCCCAGCCATGAAAGCAAACCCCAAATGTCCCTGGGGAGGCCCCAGTCATCCTCATTTATGGGCCTCATTTTTGGGAATAATGGGGTCCTCTCTGTGCCACTTCCCTGGCAGCAGCTCAAAAAGCAGCTCCAGGCAAACAGATTTGTTGGGATTGAGGTCAAGGAATGCTGGGATCTGCTGGGAGAGCACCAGGAAATCTGGTGGGAAGGGGAAAGAAGGGAAAAGGGAAAATGTTGCAGTTCTGGGGTGGTTTGGGTTGGAAGGGACCTTAAGGACCATCCCATTCCAACCCCGTGGGCAAGGATGTTTTCCACTATCCCAACTGGCCTTGGACACTTCCAGGGACTGGGAATCCATGATTTACAGTCAGCACGTGCCATTCATCCAGGAGAGCTGAGATTTATGGTGCCTTTCCAGGAATGGGAATTTAGAGAAAACATTTTTAAATCCCAAAGGATTTCCTGTTTTCCACCCCTGGAGCAAACGAGGTGGGACCCAAGAGGCTGAGCTGTGGAAAAAATCCCCTTCCAAGAAAGGAGAAAATTCCCATAATTTCCTATCAGGCTGCCTGAGCAGAGATGTCCTTCCCAGAGAAGGACTTTCAGCAGAGGCTGGAATTTTATTCCTGGATCATAAACAACCCCCACCACATTCTGCACTTCAGGAATGATAAATGCCAACTGGAAGGTCTCAGATATTCCCAGGAATCCCATCCTGGTCTGGAGAAGGCCTGGCCTAACTGGAGACATCCCCACTTTTCCATAATTTCCATGTGATGAGCTAAGCTCGAGATCAAGGACCCCAAGAACCAGGCCTAGACCAAGGCAGGATCAAACTTAAGGTGGACAAGCAGATCTGAGAGAAATTCTGAGAAATTCTGGATTTCTCCCGCTGCTTCCACAGCAGCTGAGGGTGACTCCCAGCTTGGAGATTCCCAAAGTGCTGCTCCTGAAATCTTTTAAGGAAATCTGTCCCAGATATGTGATGGATGCCTTTGGATAGAGCACCAGAAGAATTGGATTTTCCTGGATTCTCCGTGGGAAAATCCAAGTCTTTCTTTCCCTCTCTCCAGCCCAATTCCCTTTTTCCACACACAGAGATTTCCAAACAGCTGGGATGCACCTGAATTCCTTAATTCCATCCTGATTCCCTGGATTTCCTCCCACCAAGAGCCAGTGCAGGACAAAAATCTCGATTCAATTATGAGATTAAATCTTTAAAAAAAGTCAATTTTGGATTTTTTTAATTCCTCAACCCAACAGCAAAAGAGCTGTGGGATATAAAGCAGAATATTCCCAGTAGGAATGTGCTCAGGAAGAGATGCCAGCTTTTCCCAACTCCCAAAAAATGGGATTCTCTCAATTTTCCTCTGAATTAAAGAAGAATGAATGATTCCATGGAGGTGTTAAAGTTAATTAAAACAGCAATTAAAGGGAAGGGCTGGGAGTCAACACCTGAAATTAAGCAGGAAGAATTGATTCCTTATTGTTTTACAGGAATTCTAGCGAATTCTGCTGATTCTAGTTTGTTAATATCAATAATTAATGAACCACTGTCCCACCTCAGATGCTCAAAATGAGGCAAAATTCAAATTATCCATAAAAATCACCAAAATTTAGTCTCTTCCAAGCCTACACTTCCAAATCCCTTCAGTTTGCTTCAAAATCCAGCCAATCCAAGCTTTTCCTACAGTGCTTGGAAAAGAGTTGTTAAAATGCTGATTCCAACATCATGAAATTCCAGGAATTTAGAGCAAAAATCCCAGTCTTCCTATTATTGGCCCCAAAACCAAGAGGAATCCAAATTTTTGGTGGAAATGGATGATCCTTAAAGTTCCTTCCAATCCCAACCATTCTGGGATTTAGATTCCACTGATTTATTTGGATTGGTGAGGAAATTCCCACTTTATCCTCTGGATTCTCTTCCATCCCACCAGGATCCTGCACTCATGGAATTCTTCCCACTCATGGAATATTTTCTACTCATGGAATATTTCCTCCTCATGGAATTCTCCTTAGTCATGGAATATTTTCTACTCATGGAATATTTCCCCCTCATGGAATTCTTCTTACTCATGGAATATTTTCTACTCATGGAATATTTCCCCCTGCAGAAGTCCTTGTCCTCCTCAAGCCCAACTTTTCAAGCCAAAAGGGACCTGTGGGGGCAACTCCAAGTCTCCTAAGGAAGCAGAGCCAGGATTTGGGATCATCTGTGGCCCCTCCATCGTCCTGCACCTCCCTGCTCTGGGTAAAAACCAGGAATATCCCTCAAGAGGCAAAACATCCTCAGGATTCACCTGGAATTCTGAGTCATCTTGTCTTACTGAACTCCAGGCATTCAGGTCCTGCACTCCTTGGTGACTCCAAGCTCCCTCAGGAATTAATTCCATCTGGGAATGTGAAAAGCAGATCCAGCTTTCCTGCCTCAGTTTCCCACACTCCCAGCAAAGCTTCTCCCCTTTCCCTGCCTTATCCTTTTGGACTATCCCAAAGTTTTTGGTCTGTCTGCCTCAGGAGGAGGGGAGGAGAAGATGGATTTGGGGGCAATGAGCTGGAGGAGCAGGAAAGGGAAAAGAGCTCTTGCTCCCAAATTCCAGTCTTCCCATGGGCAAATTATCCAAAGGTTTGACTGAAATCCCAATGCAGCTGCTCCAGGCCATGCTGGGATTGGTTCCTTTTTTCCCCTTTCTTTTTCCCCCCCCCATTTTCCTGGTTTTTCCTCCTTCCAAAGCACCAACCCCTCACCTTCCAGCAGCCCTGACCAGGAATCAGCACAGGATCACCCCGTGGCCTCAGGCAGCCCAGGAATTTTGGGAGAGAGGCAAAACCTTGGCATGACTTCCCTGCTGCAGCTTGGAAACGTGGGGTAGCACAAATCCTCCAGGTCAGGATAACCTGCTCCTTTCCCTGGAGCATTTGTTCAGACACCCTAATCCCAGCAATTCCCTTTTCCACAGGCACAGACCTGGAGAAATTGGAAAGAATTGGGAGGAAACTGGAGGCAAAACTCTCATTTTCCCATCCTAGAGGGGCTTGGGGGATGCTGCTGAGATATTTCTGCTGGAATGGTCAATCCCACATCCCTCCCCACTGCCCCAGAAGGGATTTGGGATTGACTCCTGCCAGGTCACGTCTGCTGGTGGCATTGGAGGGCAGGGAAACGTGGAATCCGTGCCCTGGGAATGCTGTGCCAAGGCTGTGGGGCAGCTGTGGGCTCTGGGCCACGTTCCCAAAGCTCTGAGTGTGCCAGGAGCCACAGCCAGGAGCTGGGAAACCTCGGAGAGCTCCCGGTGCCAGCAGCTGCTCCCTGGGGATCATCCATGGGAAATCCACGTGGGACCAGGACAGAGGGCACGGCCCAGGAGAGGCCAGGGACAGCAGGGACAGGATCCAGCATGGATTGGGAATTGTCCATGGGAGCAGCAGGGACAGGTTCCAGCATGGATTGGGAATTGTCCATGAGAGCAGGAGGGACACGTTCCAGCATGGATTGGGAATTGTCCATGAGAGCAGGTGGGACACGTTCCAGCATGGATTGGGAATTGTCCCTTGGGATGGGAGCAGCAGGGACAGGATCCAGCAGGGATTGGGAATTGTCCATGGGAGCAGCACGGAAATATTCCAGCAGGGATTGGGAGTTGTTCATGGGAGCAGCAGGGACATGTTCCAGCATGGATTGGGAATTGTCCATGAGAGCAGGAGGGACACGTTCCAGCATGGATTTGGAATTGTCCCTAGGGATGGGAGCAGCAGGGAAATATTCCAGCATGGATTGGGAATTGTCCATGGGAACAGCAGGGATAGGATCCAGCAGGGATTGGGAATTGTCCCTTGGGACGGGAGCTGCCGTGGTGGGGGTGGTGCTGTGCCCATCCATTCCCACCAAGAAACTCCATATCCTGGAATTGTGGAGGTCAGGGCAGGAAAAGAAGGATTTCCAGAGGGGGAGGGGACACCTCCTGGCCTGGATGTCACCCCAACAAGGCTGAGGTCACTGAGGCTGTTCCCTGGCTGAGGCTGGAGCATCACTGCAGCACTGGGAAGATCCCACTTCTGGATCTTATCCAGGGCAGGAATCCCAGCCACAGGCAGGGAATCACGTTTGGGAAAGGAGCTGTGGGTTTGCATGGGAGAATCCAAACATCCAGCACCAGCATGGGATGGTTTGGCTTGGGAGGGACCTCAAGGATCATCCAGTTCCATCCCTGCCATGGACAGGGACAATTCCCACCATCCCAGGATGCTCCAAGCCCTGTCCAACCTGGCCTTGGACACCTCCTGTCTCTTCAGATTCCCCCTCTGACTCCAGCTCCTGGTTTCCATCCCTGTCTTGGAATAACAAATTCCTCAGTCTGGTCAATCCCTGATGGTTTCTTATTTTTGCCTCCCTGTTGGATTTGCTTGGAAAATCCCCTGGATGTTTCCCTGTGGGACACAGGCTGCAGGTGGTGATGCCTTTGCTCCATGAGTCAGCGCTCTGCCATTCCATCAGGGACCCAAAAATTCCAGGGACACTGCTGTCCCAGACTATCCATAAACACAGGGAAAGCCAGGCTTAGACAGATCTCCATGAAAAGCATGGAATAAACGAGTGGGGTGAGGGAGATTATCAGAGGAAATAACACATCCTACTGCTTAATCATGGAATCAGGGAATGGTTTGGGTTGGAAAGGACCTTAAGGATGATCCCTGCCATGGCAGGGACACCTCCCACTGTCTCAGGCTCCTCCAAGTGTCCAGCCTGGCCTTGGACACTTCCCAGGGATCCAGAGGCAGCCACAGCTTCTTTGGGAATTCCATCCCAGCTCCTCCCCACCCTCCCAGCCAGGAATTCCTTCCCAATATCCCACCTAACCCTTCCTCTATTCCCTCCACACTTGTCTTCCCAGTTGTAATTGTGTTTGGAACTGTATAAAATAGACCAGACAAGTCCAAATGGCCCAAAACCTTTTAAAAATCCCATTTTGGGAGGATCCCACTGGAACCTGGCACCTCGAGCTGTGTCCGTGCCAGTCCAGATCTGCTAAAAATATCTGGGATTTCTATTCCCGAGGGGATGCGTTGTGGCTGGGGAACCCCTCTGGCTCTGGAGCAGCACCCAGCCCCATTCCTTCATCCCAGATTATCCCTGGGCTCGGCCTAAACCCCATCCCTGCTGTGCTGCTGGGCTGGAGGGGTTTGATCCCAAGTGGAATCCCGAGCGGATCCAGGCAGCGTTTGCTTTGCTGGAGCCGGCGGTGCCTGCAGTGCCAGGAGTGATTTATCTCCTCCTAACCCAGACACGTAAACAGGGCCGTGAATCATGCCTTAAATCATTCCCTAAAAGTGCCTCTTTTTCCCTGGGAGGCCGTAAAGGGAGCCTGGGATGAGCTCCCAGGGAAGGGACTTGCTCGCCTTCCTCCCGCTCCTCTTCACCCTCTGCACGGGGCTTTCCACAGCTGCTGCTCCCACTGCCAGTCCCTGGATTTTCCCTGCTCACTCGGGCTTTGTAAAGTTAACAGCCCGGCTTAGGCAGGGACAGATGGTCCTGATAAGCCACAGCCTCCTTAAAAGTGTTGCAACCCGGTTTTCCTTCCAAGTGCTCCCTGCTGGAGCCAGAGCTTTGTGGTGGGGAATCATGGATCACCTGGCTGGAGCTGGGATTTATTTCCTTCTGCTGCTGCTTTGCCTAAAAAAAGTCACTTATTCATCACCAGCTTCTCCTGCAAAATGATGGGGACCCCCCACTTGAGGGTCCATCACCTTTTCCAGGATGAAGGATGTGCTGATCCCTCCAGCACAGCCAAAATTCCCAGCTACCCGTGACCTTTTCAGCACGGACAAAGGCAGATCCTCATGATTTATGGGAAGGAAAAAAAAAACAAAACCCAACAACACTAAAAATATCTCCCTGTGTTTCACCGTCCCAGCTGGAAGCTTTTCCAGAAATTCCCTCTGGATTCCAAAACAAGGCCAGTGCCCATCCACAAGCCAGTAAAACAAGTGATGACTTTTTGTCTGGATGAAAACAGACTTTTTTGGGATGAGGTTGGTGCAGGGATTCCAACCAACAGTGCTCACATCCTGCTTTGGAGGCTCCACCTGGCTGTCAACAAGAAACAGAGGGGGGAAAAAATTCCATTGGAATCACGGGGATGTTGGAGAGCTATGAGAAGGTGAGACTGGAGCAGGATTCATGGGATGCTCCATCCCTGGAAGTGTCCAGGGATAAGGCTTGGGTCAGCCTGGGACAGTGGATTCCCTGCCCATGGGGTTGGAGATGGGGTTCAAGGTCCCTTCTGACTCAAACCAGTCTGGAATTCTGTGACTCTGGGATCAGGATGACATGGAAATACTGGGAAAGGAAGCCTGAGCCAGGCAGGTGCTTCCTGCACTTTTCCCCTGCAGATGATCAGGGATTTTCCATCAGAAAACAAGAGAAGGAAAACTCTGGAAATCAGAAGTGAAAGGAATAAGTTTTTATGGCTCTGGAAATCTCCCAGTTCTGCCATCAGGGAATATTCCTAATTGTGACTATTCCTGACTGGGATTTTTGGACACAGCTGTAAAGATGCTGCCAGGAGCTCTGGGTGTGTGCTGGAAAAGGCCATTCCCTTTTTTTTTGTTATTTTTGGGAAACAAGATTTCTGTTGTCCTCACCAGCCTAAGACCTTGTTCTCCCTGGGTCTGGCTTAAAATTCCCTGAGCTGAGCCTTCCCAGCTCACAGCTTCCCACAGTTTTGGGGTGACCTTGTTCCCTGTGCACTGCCCATCCACCACATCCCGTGATCCTGACTTTCCACCTCTGTCCCTGTTTGTTTGGACTTTGGGCTGGACTATCTCAGCCCTGACACCAAAGCTGAGGCCACCTGGTCCTGCTGGGCTTCCCTGGCCACTGCTGAGCTTGGTTCATCCCACTTTTCTCAGACATCAGGGATACCCTGATAATGGGATTTCTGCCCAGGGTCATTCCATCCCTGGGAGGAGAATCCAGAGTCCTTCCAGCCACTTCCCACTGCGGATCTGGAGGTGTCCCTCAATCCATTGGTCATTCCAGGACAAGCTGACCCTGATTTAGTCACCTCAGGCCTGGCTGAAGTTGGACTGGCTGTCCCACATCAGGGAATTATGGAATGGAATTATGGGATGGAAGGGAACTGAAGGATCACCCATTCCCACCTCCCACTGTCCCAGGTTGCTCCAAGCCCATCCAACCTGGCCTTGGACATTCCAGGGATCCAGGGGCAGCCACAGCTTCTCTGAGAATTCCATCCCAGCTCCTCCCCACCCTCCCAGCCAGGAATTCCTTCCCCAAACCCAATCTCAATGCACTCTCCTTCATCCTAAAACTAAGAGAAAAATTATATTTAACCCTCACATTGCCAGGTCTGACTTGGAGTTATCCAAACCCAAGCAAGTCTGGGACTCATAAAAACCCAACATCCATTGACATCTTCCCTTTGTACTCCTCATCCCAGAGCTGGGAAATGCAGGGCTGCATTTTTTTTTTCCCCCAGCCCTTGGTGCTATTTTCCAATCCCCAGCACTTTGGGAACGACACAAACTCTCCCAGCATCCCCAGCCCCTCCGAGACACGGCAACAAGAGCTGGAATTCCGGCCGGTGGAAATCGAGCCGCCCCTCTGACGTCAGCTGGGGAAGGATCCCTTACTGAGAGCCCAGCCAGAATCCCACAGCCACAATCCAGGGTTTGTACCCAGGAATATCCTGGCAGATCCAGCCCCCAGCACGTGCAGATATCGCATTACCGGTGCCCCAGTTAGAAACGCTCGGAGCAGCACCGGGAATTTCATGCCACACCCTGTCCCGTGACTTCGGGATGATGAATTTACTCCTGTCTGGGCCTTAAATTTAGCACAGACTCCTCTCCATCCAAAAAAAAAAAAAAATAGATTGGATGCCTCTCGAAAAAGAGACGGGGATTTCACCCGTGAGAAATGGGCTTTGCTCCCGAATAACGGTGGGAATTCCGTCTGGAGTTTTGAATCTTGGAATAGTTCGTGCCAACACAGCCGTGAGCAAACAATGGATGCAGGGAATTCCAGTTTATCCCAGCCTGGACTCTGGGTGCCTCACTGGGTAATAAAGGCAGTTTGGACTTTAAGCTCTCAAGGTCACCAATGGTTCCATTTCTCTCCCCTCACTCTGGGGGGATTTCCCAGACTCTGACCAGCTTTAATACCTCAGCTGAAAATCAGGTTGATTACAAGTTTTCCAATATATTCCAAAAAGTTAGAGTTGCAAGGGAAGATCATGGCATGGTCAGGGTTGGAAGGGACTTTGAGAATGATCCATCTCCAACCTCAGATGTGCAAAAATGCACAAAAAGATGAAATAAATCCAATTTCTTTTTGGAATTAAATTTTTAAAATCCCAATTTTGGACTGATTAAAGACTCCTTCCAGTTTTTATTCAGGAGTCAGAGGCTGGAAAATAAACATGGAGGAGATGGAGGGATGTTCCACCACACATTTTTACAATGGAGTTTCTTCCCTGTCTCCTAAAATGTGGGATTTGGCCCCTTTGGAGCCAGGAATGGGGTTGGCAGTGGGGTGAGTTCAGCTGAACCAGGGCCTGTTTTCCTTGGGAGAATTCCCAGCAGGAACACTGATGTCCCATGTCACCACCATGGGATGTGGCCTCCAACTCCCACAGCAGCTGTTCCCAGCGGGTGACAAATCCTGGCTGGAATAATGATCATGGCAAGAGGGCTTGGAAAAGAGAAGGGGAAATGGAATTCTGGCTGGAAGTAATGAGCATGGAGAGAGGGCTTGGAAAAGAGAAGGGGAAATGGAATTCTGGCTGGAAGTAACAAGCATGGAGAGAGGGCTTGGAAAAGAGAAGGAAATGGAATCCCAGGTGGAATAATGAGCATGGAAAGAGGGCTTGGAAAAGAGAAGGGGAAATGTGGCCTCTGGCATCTGGAGTCGTGACCCCAACACAAAGCCCTGCAATGGGAAACCACTTCTCACACAGCCCCAGACAGCATCCAAAGGGCTTTAGTCCTGAGCCTTCCTCTAAGCCAGGCTTAGGGCAGCAGGTGGAGGAGGATGAAAGGAAAAGGCAGGAGAGGAAGGAGCTCAGGTTTCCTGGGACACAGGCTCTGCATCTTGGGGGGCTCACAGTCCCTCCACCCCTGGGCACAAACAGATCCTTTCCAATGGGAATTCAGATGGAAAACTGATCACAGCATTCCCTCTAGACACAGATCCAAGAGCACTTTGCTCCCCCACACCAAATGTGATGGGATTCAATCCATGCTGATGGGTTTGGGCTTCTCCTGGAGGTTCACAGCTCCTCATGGCTTCAGCCCATCTGGGCAGAATTCCCACAGCTCAGGATTTCTCTCTGCATTCCCTGTGCTGGGAGAAATCCTTATGCAGTTGGGAAGAGTTTCTGGACAATTGGAAACGGCAGAAAAACGATCTTGGAGTTCTGAATGTGGGGGGAATTTTGGATCATGCTGTGCAGCACGTCCACAGGAGGTGGAGATCCAATGCCCTGAGTGATCAGACAGGATTTCCTGGTTGGGAACACAATATTCTGGAGAAAAATGGGATTTGGGCTTTAATTCCAAGACCTGGAGATCCGGGGGTTTGGTTTCCTTCCCAAAACACCACGGCCACAGCTCTGACTGCTCTGATCTCACCTCCCACAGCACCGAAATGGGGAGCAGAGTTTGTGGCAGCCCCTGCTCACCATGAAAGGCAGGGATGGGTTCTGGGGGATGAGTCAGCCCATCCCTGGGCACGACTCCTCTTGGAAAAGCCCACACTGGCTGCTGGGAAAAGCTGGATTTGAGCTGGACTTGAGAAGTTGTGGCTGTCTCATGGCTGGGATTGATCAAAGCCAGGCTGGACGGGGTTTGGAGCAGCCTGGGATAGTGGAAGGTGTCCCTGCCCTTGGAATGGGGTGGAATTCCTGAATAAAAACCAGAATCCTGGCGAGTCTTTAATCAGTCCAAAACTGGCATTTAAAAATTTCATTCCCTAAAGAAATTGGATTCATTTAATTAAGGTCCCTTCCAACCCAAATCATTCTGGGATTCTACAAATCCTGATGGATTTTTCCCTGAGGGCAGGTGTGAACTTTCCTCTTCATCTCTCTGCTGGAATTTGGGGCCAAAATCCAGAATTTCTACAAAAACACTGACAAAATCATCCCTGGCCAGTTCAGCCCCTCCCCACTGGAGAGAGGGAAGGCAGCCTGGAATCCCTGCCTGGATTAGGGAGGAATCCTCAAGGACACTCCAGAGGCATCCACACATTTTGGGTTTGGCTTTTCTCGTGACAGGAAAAAACCAAAACAACTTCCCAGCCTCCTTTGTGTCCCAAATAAACCCGACTGCTCCCTCTGCACCTCTGCCAGGCCCAGATCCTGCTTTTCCACACCTTTTCCAGAGCTTTCTGAAGGAGGGGATTCCCAGTGCCATCCCCATGTTTGGAAATCCAGCCCTTCCCTGTCCCCCCACAGCTTCTCCTGGGGAGCACCAAGGGTTGGAATGTTGGACCTGGCAGGGATTTGGAGTTTGGAACAATTGAGCTGCCGTGGTGGGATTTGATTCCAAAGGCAGCCTTTGTGTCCCCTGTACCAGGACAGAACATTGAGGGTCTGGCTGGATTCTGGGAATATTTCCTGTGGAGCCAGAGGAATTCCAGCCCAAAGCTGATCCCTGAGCTTTAAAGGGTAACATCTCCTGGAGCTGCAAAACCTTGGAGGTTTGCTCAAGGCTTGGGTAGCACAGGGGGCTCAGAGCTACCCTGGAGCAAAAAATCCAAGGCTGAGACAATCTCAGGGTGGTTTTCTTGGGAAAGAGGGAGAACCAACATTTGGGAGCCACAAATCCATCCCCAGACAGTGATCCCATCCCATACCATACCCAACCCAACCCAACCCAA